>CM036624.1:20099583-20479583 GCA_020746105.1 Trogon surrucura
AAAAGCCAAGCAGCACTCAGCAAGATGCTTTGCACTGGGTGGTCTTGGACAGTTAAAAGGCAATCTGTGCTTTCATATCCAAGGAGGAGAATCTCTTCTTCCTCACACTACATATCAGGGCAGAGATCAGAAATGCTTAAACAGCAGCAGCAGTTCCTCAACTTCCTCTTTCCAGCTTCTTTAAATCGTGAATTGTGCAACTCTACTTGTGTTCCCTGGTGGCAAGGAGTGTGGCCTGTTGGGTCTTTAACCTGGCAGGTTTAGTGACTGTAAATGTATGCTGAAGGCCACTTCTTCTATAAAGACGGTGTCTGATATTTCGGGGTTCTCGGAGGAATGCTAAGCATTAGATACGATTATGAAATATATTTAGTTTAATAACTAAAGCTAAACACCGTAACAAGCAGAGCAATGCAACTCATCCTCAAAATACCTGACCAGTCAAGCTCTTCTCAGAACAGAACACTGATATTTTAGTTTTCTGATTAGGTTAAAAATAGCTTTATCAATTTTCTTTCAGACAGACCCAGTTGACTATGTGGAAAGCCTGTGTGAGAACATGCAGTTGTTTCAGAAGGAGGATTTTCTGACAGGAGACCAGCTCTTGTTTGAATACAAGCCTGAGGTAAATATTCTTTGAACTCCAATTATATATTTTGATGTAGTGAAAATATAGGCATACTATATCATGTAGGCACATATATAGGCATATAATTACACATAATACAGACACAGATTTTGTATTAATTGAATTACTCTTATTATACTCGGAAGGCAAATCTCCTTTTTTTGTGAGCTTGTTATGCCTTGTTCTTCATATGTTCAGACTAAGAAGCCTCTGCTGGGTCAGGCAGAGCCAGAGTTGCATTTGAACTGAAATACTGTCTTGAACTTGTAGATCATTGCTGATGCCCTTAACCAGCTCAGTCCTCAGAGAGCCAACCTCGTTTTGCTGTCTGCTGCCAACGAAGGCCGGTGTCATCTAAAAGAGAGGTGGTTTGGAACACAGTACAGCGTGGAAGGTAAAACAGCAGCAGAAAACTGTAGTCACAAATGTAAGGGTGACAACACAAAATACAACCACACGGAAGTAGGGAAGTGACTCCTCAGTGCTTCACTGACCTCATCATCAGCCAAATACCCTGTCCTACTCACTAGTTGTTCTTTGCGGTCAGTTGATTCCCAGTCCCTAGTTTAGGGTTGTTTTAGGAGGCGCGGTTCCCAGCGAGCCCTCTGCTTGGCTGCCATTCAAATTCTGAACAGGGAAAAGAACACCAACAATGAAGGACGGGGCGCGTTGGCTCTGGAGCAGGCTTGATTTACTTCTTAGATAGGACTGCTTCAGTCCTGCTCCAGTTTGTGGGAGGGGATTTAGAAAGAGTCACAATGAACCATGTTAAGAAACTCTTATTGTACTGTTCATGGAGGTAGCCAAGAGATGAGATGACTGGTTTAGAAAGTAGGGATAGCATTATCTTCCTGTTGAGCTAAATGCAATTTGTGTTTTTTAATAGATATAGACAAGCACTGGAGTGATTTGTGGGCCAGTGACTTTGAGTTAAACCCGGACCTACACCTTCCAGAAGAAAACAAATACATAGGTAAGGCACCTGAGCATGAGTGAAATCTTCCCCCAGTAATTTGTTTGAGAATTTGCTGTGGTTTAGAAACAATCTTAATTTCCATCTGAACATCAATGGCTTTTTTTTTGCATATTAAAAAATATGAGCTCTGTCCACCTGAATTTTGTTTAGTATTCCTGTATTTATAAGCCTGAGGACTGAGGCACATTTTAAGGTGTAAACTTAAAGATTGTACAGCTATAACAGAGCAGGCCTCACACAGTTAGTGAGATTTAACACAGAGCTCTGGATGCCCTAAAAGAGCAATTTTATTTGTGTAGTTCTACTGTTTTTGAAAGCATCTAAATACCATCTGACTCTGTTGTGAAAACCAAATGAAAATAAACCCATAGCTTGTATCCTGGATGGAATGCAACATCACCAATTCTGCACTGCTGATAAGCCACTAAGCTGGTGTGGAACTGAAAAATAAATCTTGGGGTCCAGGAAAGCATTGTCATGTATAATTTAGCAAACTGGGAGGGGAAAATGTATTTTGTTGATAATTTTGAAGACTTTCTGGCTGTGTTTGTGAAACTCGCTAACTTCTTTGTTTGTTTGTTTGTTTGTTTGTTTTTGTTAGCCACTGACTTTGCTTTGAAAGCCGCTGACTGCCCCGAGACAGAATATCCAGTCAAAACACTAAGCACACAGCAAGGCTGTCTCTGGTACAGGAAGGATGATAAATTCAAAATCCCAAAAGGTAAATGCCCGAGGGCTTTCTGAAGAATAGGAGGCCCCCATTTTTACCAGCTGGAATTTATGTGAAGGCAAATAACCTGTGATAGCGTTCACCATCTAAACTCAGTGTTTACTGTCAGCTCCTCCACAGCCATTTCAATATGCTTTTTAGCCACAGTGAAAGCAAAGCGGGTCAGCTGCCTTGTAACAAAGAAACCCTGCTGAGTGGAATCACTGAAGTATACTGACTTCTGAACATCTGACTATGGGCAGAATTAGGCAGACAGAATATGGTGCTGAGGCAAGGGCTTGAGAACAAAGGAACACATTAATTGGAAGAGACTATAATCTCTTCTACAGAAAAAGTATAGCCTATAGCTGAGATAAATGTGGAAATTACTTTTTTTTTTTTTTTCAAACAATGTCACAGAATGAAGCGTCTGTTAAACAAGTGTCTTCTGGAGTTTCTTAATATTGGTCACACCACTTGAGTTAGTATTCTTTGTGTTTTCTAATATTTTGTGGGTTTAAGGCAAGATTTCAGAGAGAAAAATGTTTGATGACGACTTAATAAAAGAAAAAATATATTCTTATAGCTGAATGACTGTTTTTATTAGACTCAAGTTGTGACCAAAGAATGACCTAATGGAAAACTGTCGCTTCTTACACAGTTGCTCATTTAAGTTTCTTTTTCCTCACCAGGTTATGTTCGATTCCATCTGATCTCTCCGTTGATACAGCAGTCTGCAGAGAAGTGAGAATTATATTATTTATGCTTATCTTACAGAGTAACTAAAACTACCGTACCTTGTGAAAAAGCATGAAGAGAGATTAATGTTAAACTGGAATAGAATGAGACTTCCTTTTCTCATGCTCTTGCACTTTCCTTGTGGTTTGAGCTGTGGGTCAGTGAGGGTGGTTCTGCAGCAAACAGATGCATAGGAGTTTCTGGGTGTGTTATTGGCCAGTGCAAGTTTTGGAAGAAAATAATATAACAGCAGCAGTGCTTATATGTATAGTACTGTATTATATATATAGTATAATACCAGAAGTGCTTAAGAGGAGTTGGTCCTTGGCAAGTTTGCTGCCGACACACACTTGTGTGGTGTGGTCAACACACTGGGGGGAAGGGATGCCATCCACAGGGACCTTGACATGCTTGAGAGCTGGGCCCAGGCCAACCTCATGAAGTTTAACAAGGCCAAGTGTAAGGTCCTGCACCCGGATTGAGGCAACCTCAAGCACAGATACAGGCTGGGCAATGAGTGGATTGAGAGCAGTCCTGGGGAAAAGGATTTGGGCGTGTTGGTGGATGATAAGGTCAGCATGAGCCAACAGTGTGGGCTTGCGGCCCAGAAAGCCAACCGTGTCCATCCCAGGACAGCATCGAGAGCTGTGTCACCAGCAGGTCGAGGGAGGCGATTCTGCCCCTCTGCTCTGCCCTTGTGAGACCCCAGCTGGCGTACTGCGTCCAGCTCTGGAACCCCCAACACAAGAAAGACGTGGAGCTGTTGGAGTGAGTCCAGAGGAGGGCTACCAAGATGGTCAGAGGGCTGGAGCACCTCTCCTACGAGGACAGGCTGAGAGAGTTGGGCTTGTTCAGCCTGGGAAAGAGAAGACTTCAGGGATACCTTATGGCAGCCTGCCAGTGTCTGAAGGGGGGCTACAGGAAGGCTGGAAAGGGACATTTTACAGGGGGCTGTAGTGATAGGATGAGGGGCAATGGGTGGAAGCTGGAAGAGGTTTAGACTAGATATAAGGAAGAAGCTCTTTACCCTGAGGTAAAGATGAGCCACTGGCACAGGTTGCCCAGGGAGGTTGTGGATGCTCCGTCCGTGGAAGTGTTCAAGGCTGGGCTGGATGGGGCATTGAGCAACCTGATCTAGCGGGAGATGTCTCTGCCATGGCAGGGGGGTTGGAACGAGATGGTCTTTGAGGTCCCTTCCAACCCAAATCATTCTATGATTCTATGAAAAGAGCAGTCTGCAGTCACATCGTGAACCAGCAACTTGGGAGCTTGAGGAGCAGGTGAAGAGACTGTCGGTAGCATTTAGAAACCAGCATTCGTTAGACAGAGCTCAAGCTTATGGCTCTGCACTTGTGCTGGTCTTAGGCTGGCATTGCCAGTTATAATGACTTCATAGTGCTTTTGCCATGAGCTTTTACCTGCACATCTTATGTTTTGGGAAAGCCTTTATAAATGTGTTTTCATTGGGGCTTTGTTAGTTCGAACTCTGAATTAGAACCCAGGCAATAACAGAAATCTGAAAGCACAAACTGCAATTTCCACACTGTGTAGCTTGGTTTGCTCTAGCTTCTTGGGTTTTTTTTATCTGGATGTATAAATTATCATCTCATTTCTCACGTCTCCTGCATAACTGAGTTCCTTTACACAAAGTGTGACTGTTCGATGTTTTGAGCGTTGGCATTGAGCATTACAGTGTGCATTCCTACCTTGAAGAAATCTTAAATCATGTGAAGCTGGAATCTTATTCGTTGCAAAGGGTAGCTCAGTGTCAAAATAATTTTTAAGTAGTGTCATGTGTTTTCTGGATGAAGGGAAGCTTCCATTCTGTTTTTCTGAGTTTGCTGAAATTTACTTTTTAATACTCAAGTATTCATTTCTGTTGGAGAACTTACTGTGTGTACCACAGACTTGTTTGGCTTGATTTTTATCGTTCTTCTATCCTCTTTTTTTTTTTTTTTTCTTCTTTCCTTTTAACCCTCTGTCCTTTTCTCCATCCAGCATAGTTTTGTTTGATACATTTGTAAACATCCTTTCCCACAATCTTGGTGAACCAGCTTATGAGGCAGACGTTGCCCAGCTGGAATACAAGCTGGTCGCTGGAGAGCACGGCTTAGTCATTCGAGTGAAGGGATTCAACCACAAACTACCTGTAAGTACTGCTGATCTTCTAAATACTTCCGCACTGTTTCTCAGGGTATATGCTTTTTCTCCAAGCAGCTGGAGCCTAGCTGGCTGGAGCTTTGGATGTCTAGATGGGGTGTTTTAAATTGGAAATTGTGTGTCTGTGTTCAGATACAGGGTAATGCAGCAGGTGCTTTTTCATGGTCTTATGTGTATAAAGATGTATTTTTATTCACACAAACTCAAATTACTGACCTTAGGCTGACTTAAGGTAAATGTTCCTTTAATTAATAACTGTATCTCCATTAAGACTTTAACAGCTTTTCCTTTAAAAAGAGCTGTGAGTCTTCCATGTCTCTACAGAGGGTTAGAGCCTTTCCATCTGTAAGCTGAGGCTTTGCATGCTGTCTGGAGAAGTGTGCCTCAAAATAGATTTTGGTTACAATTTGGCTTTGGAGTTACAGATTTTGACCATACTCATTTTGGATGCAACTTTTCTTTGTTGGGTCTCCTAAGAGCTTACCTTATAGAGATCCCTCTTCCCATTCCCTAAACGCTGGCCACGTAAGACATGGCAAGCACAGAGAGGATGTAGTGATCGAAGAGGAGAGAACTGCCAAGGTTCCTTAGACTGTAATTGCAAGAGGTTGACTGGAGGTTTAACAAGAGTGTCAGTTGTCTGTCAGGCTTATCAATGTAGGATTTAACAGAAAAAGCCAGAGATGGAAACTGCATGGTCTGAACATTCTTTTTTTAAATCACAAATGTTGCTCTGTTTTGATGTCATTCTCGGGTCAGCTGTAAAAGTTAAAAATGGATTATCTGATATGTAAATGTTGGAGTTACAGGCTAGGTTTGTTTCAATAAAATGTGGAAACTGGTATTGATTTGGGATATTGAGCTTATTTCACTCACTTTCTAAAAGTGGTGTCCTTTTGCAACTGACTGTAATTTGGTATAGAATTGTTTGGTGAAGGACATTTAACCGAATTGAGGAATGTGCTTTAGTAACACTGCATGTCTGTTATGTTGACCAAATAAAGATGATTTTTTAATTATTACAGGATTAAGTTTAAATTGGTTCTTTAAAAAAAAAAGCAAAACTAAAAAAACCCCTGACTTAAACCTGTTTTCTTTACAGCTTCTATTTCAGCTCATCATTGATTACTTGTCTGACTTCAGCTTCACTCCAGCAGTTTTTGAAATGATAACAGAGCAGCTGAAGAAAACTTACTTCAACATCCTCATCAAACCTGAGACTCTGGCCAAGTGAGTTCTGGGGGAAGGCGGAAGGTGGCTGTACAGCAGGTGCTGCGGTTGAGCTGAAGAGCTCAGGAGTCACTGCTCTGTGGTTACAGGAGCTTGTTCCAGGGCTTACTCATAGCTTAGAGAGCTCAAGCAGCTCTGCACCCAGCACATCCAACGTGTGGCTCAGACTGGCCATGCAGGCAGCTGCTGTTCTGGAGTGAGCTGTGGCCCACAGCGGGTGCTGAGGGAGGGCAGAGTCAGCCCACAGTGACGCTCCTGAGGACTGTCTCCCCGTCTCCAGCACAATCCCAAGTCAGAAGTGGGATCTCTTACTTTAAACAGCTTGTGATGGCCTGTGGTTTTCTTTTCCTTCTTGCATTGCAGGGATGTGCGTCTCCTGATTTTAGAACATGGCAGATGGTCCATGATAGATAAATACCAGACGCTGATGAAAGGCCTTTCCATTGAGTCTCTCTCGTCCTTTGTTAAGGCTTTCAAATCCCAACTCTTTGTAGAGGGTCTTGTACAAGGAAACTTCACAAGCAGAGTAAGTACGGCATCAGCAGCTGACACGTACTCGGACTTCTTCGAATGTGTTTTAACACAGTTGCCACAACTCCCACACTCACCTGCCAACTGACCACCTCCTCTGTGCTGGCACTCTGGAGGCTCACTGGTTATGGGGCAGCTTCACCCCTAACAACCCAGGAGAGCTCGTCTGGATAAGCCACAGGGGAGGCCATAGTTACCAGTTCAAACAAATTTCCAGGGATTTAAACCGCAGAGGGGAAAAAATGTAAGAGAAGTATGCCTGTAACCTGTTTCCCCTGCTGCCACCGTTTATGTTGTTTGTTATATTGAGAAGTTTCCATGGTGGTGCCACAGGAGGAGGCTTCCCTCAAAGTACATGTATCCTGGAAATCTGATTGCCTGTATGGTTTGATCAAACCTCCCTGAGGTCCATTCATCCTCAGCCTTTTCAAACACTTGCAGTATTCCTTGAAGACTTCTGCCCTGGGACTAGGTCACACATGGTCCTGTCAGACTTTTCAGAACAGGGTCTGCAACGGGCTAAGAATCTTCATTGGGAATGGTTTTATTGCTGCAGCCTCTGGGTGAGACAAGCTTTTTTCACAGCGTGGCACATGCAACCCTCCAATTCCTGTCAGTTTTACTGTTCCTCATACTTTCTCCCATTTCTTACACATAAGCCTAAGAGTCTCCTTCCCAGAGCTCCAACTTCATGCACGAGAGAGGGGCCTTATCTCCTCCCATGTCCACCCTTTGCTGTTGTGGTGGCTGATGCTCGTTCTTTGCCTTTTGCATTCTCCTTCTGGAGAAGTTACAGTGCAAGAACCTGCCTGGAGCCCATGTTTGCTTTGCAGTGCAGAGGTGTCTGGAGGAACCTGGGAGAAGGCAAGGGGGCAGGGACACAGGGGTTACAACAGAGCTCAGCTCTTCGCTTTGGGAGTGTCACTTTCTCAAGCGATGCACTGGAGTGTGCGGTTGTGAAGTGTGGTAATAATTCTCTTGTAAAACTTATGTTTATGTTTTTCTCTCTAGGAAGCAAAGGATTTTCTGAATTACGTTGTTCAGTGAGTATCTATCTCTTGACTCTTGCACTGCTCATTATGTGGAAACTATAATCAAGTTAAGAGTCTTTTCTGGAGGAAGGGATCAGGGTGGGAGCGATGCAGAAATTCCCTTCTCCTTCCTGGGCACAGTGTGGCCGGTGTTTGCAGGAGGTGACTGTTCATCACAGCAGTTCAGGCAGGTCATTGTTCTGGTTTGGCGAAGGGAAAAACAAGGTCAGGCCAAGTGTGAAATGCCTGGGTGTTTGGGCTAAGAAGCAAATGTGTGTTTGACACTGTGCTCTCTGTGCTCTCTTCAGAAAGCTCGAGTTCGCTCCCCTGTCCCATCCCTGCCCTGTTCAGTTCCGGGTGGTGGATTTGCCAAACACGCATCTGCTCTGTAAGGTGAAAACTCTGAACAAAGGTGATGCCAACTCTGAAGTGACGGTCTATTACCAGGTAACGCATGCACTGGCCTGTCCCCTCTGGTAGCTGCTGGTGCTATGGTTGTACCTATGGCACAGCCTTGAGAGCAGTCTCTGGGCAGGGATGTTACAGAGACTGCCCTGAAACCTCTTGTGAGCACACACCTGTGGCCTGGGAGGATAAACCCAGGTGGGCTCTCGAGGTGTGGGGGTTTCCCTGAAACCTGCACCTTCCCCTCCAGGCCTGTGTTAGCAGCTGGGTTTGTGCCTTGGTGATTTTCTGGTGTCCTCACCACTGACCTCTTGGACCTGGGCTGAGCCCCTCCTCTCTCTTCTGAAGGCCAGAGTGGGGCCCTGTGGGAAACAAGAACTTTCCAGCTGTCCCTGCTGTCAGCTGTAATTTAGTGCTGCAGTCCAGGCTGAGGTGTGTGCCACAGCTGTCACCTTGGTCTGAACTTTAATTTGGCAAAATCACCTGAAATTCTTCATTTTCTTCCTAGTCAGGTGCCAGGAACCTAAGGGAATATACCCTTATGGAGCTGCTTGTGGTAAGTTTGTGTCTCCTGATTCATCTAAGCGTCTTCCCTGAAACCAGTGCTTAGAGCCAATGCTGTGGGGCTAAATGGTACAAAGGGGACAGCAGGTACCTACTGCTCACTCTGATGAAACTTGTGTTTGGGATGGGATCCCCCAGCTGCTGCGGTGGGGGCCAGTAGAGGTGACTGTTCTCTTGGCTACCGACCCAGAAAACTGAAACCTTAATGCCATGGGTGTAGGTGGGAAGGCAGCCTTTGGGTTGTGTTCACGTGTTGTGATGATGGCTCTGCATGGAGCCCAAGGGGTGGCTGCAGAGGAGCATCACTTCTGCTGTGACACAGTTGTGCTCTGTTTCAGATGCACATGGAAGAGCCTTGCTTTGACTTCCTGAGAACCAAGCAGACCCTCGGGTGAGTTCACTGCGGAGGGCGAGCTCCTATGCACCTACTTGTGCTCTTCCCTGGTATTTGTATTCTGGAAACCCCTCCTGCACAGTGGCTAATTCCTCCACTATTATAATGGAAACTGCAACATAAACACGTTGAAACCACGAGCAGCCATCAAGCTGCAGCCAAGTTGCTGTTGAGTCCTGTACATGTTGCACCTCTTACCAGTGTGTTAACGTGGAATTATTCAGCATCAAGTTGTGCCTTTCACTTCCTAAGCTCGTTCCCCAGGGCTGTTTTCACAGCAGCTCTGTGGTGCGTAGCAGCCTCCCTCAGAGGCACCCTTCTACCTCAGCAAACCGGAACAAGCTTTTCACAGCTCGGGGTCTGTCACTCTGTTTGAATTAGCTTGCAGGAACACAAACACAAATACTCTGCCAAGCTTAAAAGGATTTCCTATAAATGAGAAAAGTGCAGTTATGCAGGAAATTTGACAACTGAGAGTTTATACCCAAGATTTTTCTTTCTAAAGTACCAGCACTATTTTAACTTTGTAGCATGTCCTGTAAATGAAAGTCTAATTGTGCTTGTGGAATGACTTCATTGTTTTTTGTTGTGTTTGTTTTTTTTTTTAAGCTACCATGTGTACCCTACCTGCAGGAATACTTCTGGGATTCTTGGCTTCTCGGTCACAGTAGCAACCCAGGCAACTAAATACAAGTAAGTGCTCCGTGGTTAATGTTTGTCACCGCTCCCAGCCTCGGACCACTGCCAGTGCCCGTTTCTTGTGTCCCTCGTGTCCTCGCAGCAGAGGCACAGGCACCAGGGCCCAGCTCATGCAGACGGGCTCTGCTCAAGGATGTGTCTCCAGGGTCTGCCAGTCTGGGACTTGAGGCATCAGCTGGTTGTGCTTCACTGTACATTGCTGTGCAAAGCACCTCTGTAAGTGTGGCAGCTGGTTTTAGGAAAGTCAAGCTTAACAAGGTGGCCAGGGGACCTTGCCTGTATTCAGACATTGACCACGGGAGCCTCACGGGATATCGTGCGGTACCAAGCTAACACTGTGACCGTGTTTACACGTTGTATTTTCTGTAAGTAGTATATATTTACACCCAAGCTGTAGAATTGTTACTGAGTTTGACTAAATCTTCTGCTTGTTCTATTTGATGAGACCACAGTTGACTTCAGTTTGCTTTTGCTGGAATTTTTCTGTGCACCTGCTCTCATTTGAGAGTTCACACGTGTTTCAGGCCATGGAGGTTTTTTTTTATTCTGTGAGCACAAAGGCCTCAGCTTGTGACTGCTCACAGTTGGAATATTGTGACTGCAAAACACCACCTAAATAAAGAAGTACCTTTAAACTTCTTAAAACTGCAACAGTCCTGACTTGAACAAGGAAAAAGTAGTCCAAAGACTAAGTAAAATATTAGTTGGATGACATTTACAGATGACACAGATCTCAGTAATGGAAAGGTTTTAGTGTTGCAGAAACATCACAATCTATAACTTGTTATGTGCAGGGCTCAAGTCTGCAGCTGGGGCTCCTGATACCGCACACGCTGCTTGTCATGTGTAGCAGAGCCTGGGGCCCTGACAGCAAATCTAAAACTCCTGTGCTTGGACAATACTAAATACAGTAAATAAAATAATTTTTTTTTTTGCCAGTATCAGGGAAGAGAAGGAAGGCTGGTGTTTGGGGATGGGGCAGGAAGCAAGGCTGTCCCAAACACTGCCCCATCATTTGCAGGCCATTCTGCTACTGTCCCCTGCAGTACTGGGTGTTGGTTTTCGTGTGTTGGCTTTTTTTGGCTTTTTTGTTTTGTTTTTTCCCCTGATTTAATTATTGTTAACTCTCTTTTAGTTCTGAACTGGTTGACCAAAAAATAGAGGAGTTTCTTTCTTGCTTTGAAGAGAAAATCAAGCATTTAACTGAAGATGCTTTTAGCACCCAGGTAAAACTTGATCTTGAAAAGCTCTTTCTTGACCTGCTAAATGACACCTAAACTGGAGGATCTGGTTACACCCTTCTGGCATATTTCTGATTTTTTTCTGCACAAAGGACTCGCTTCTGAATCCTGCCTCTTACCCCATTCTGCGGTCATTCTCTAACATTTGCTCTCTGGCTGTTTCCAGTTAATTTTGAAAGCAGTAAACTACCTTGTTAATGTAATTTGGATTTTCTTTCAACTTCAGTGAATGTGATAGGAAACCAAGGTTGTTTTAAGCCCTTTGAAACTACTCATTTTGTCTTTGTCAAATTTAGGTTACAGCTTTGATAAAACTTAAAGAATGTGAAGACTCCCACCTTGGAGAAGAAGTAGACAGGAACTGGAATGAAGTTGTGACCCAGCAGTACCTCTTCGACAGGCTTGCCCGTGAGGTTGGTGGTCCCTCATCGCTGGCAACACATGCAATGCAGGTCCCTTTTTGCAGCAGTTTTAAGTGCAAAGCATAAACAGGGAATTGTGTTGCTAGTGCCACACTGCTTCTATAACTACGTACTGTTTTTAAAAAGGTTCTTTAAGGGGGTGGAGTTTGTAGAGAAACCTTTTTTATGTTTACTTAAAATCTCATTCCTGTGGATTTCAGATTGAAGCGCTGAAGTCTGTTACAAAATCAGACCTGGTCACCTGGTTCCAAGCTCACAGAAGCAACAATAAGAAAGAGCTCAGCGTACACGTGAGTGTTTGTTGGCTCCACATTGCCAACTTCTGAAATGCCAAACTCCGATAACCTCGGCGAGCTGAGCAAGGGTGGGGGTAGAGGAGCTCAGTAATCGAACAGTTACTGTGGTGTTTGTCCACATGACTCTTTATACCCTCTGCATTTCTAATTATTACTGTCATCTGAACTGCATTTAAGTGTCTGTATTTAATTGTAAGGGCAGCTGGACATTGAATGACATCAAAATTATAAAAGCTTAGAGCCAAATTTCTTTTTTGGTAACTTTTTTTCCAGGTGGTTGGATATGGAAAACATGAAGGGGACATGGAGGTTACGGCTGTCTCAGAAGTACAGAATTCTTCATCTGGCGAAATACCTCATCTTATTTTCTTGCCCCCATCTTCTTTGATGACTAATGTGACTTCCATCAAGGACATCAAAGCTTACACATCAACTCTGAATGTTCTCCCTTACCATAAAATATTAAAATAAAAATGACATCTTGCCCTGCAGCGATGTGTAATACAGGTGCTTTCTGCAACATGAACGTTACAAACCTCTTTTAATAAAAACAGGTCTGTAGTGTTAGCTGGGATGAAGATGTCCAGTCAGATCCCGAAGAAGCTCTCCTCGAGTAAGTTTCCAGCCAACCCTTCTCTTTAACCTCCCAAGTTCATTCAGGACAGGCACAGCCCTCGCTTCGGGCTAGAGTGAAGGGTGAGTTCGCCCTACCACCACAAAGATGTCCATGGGCTCCTCCCTGTCTGTCTCAAGGGCTGGGCTCTGCCTTTTTTGTTTCTTGTGCATCGTTCCTGCAGTGCTGTCGCAGTTACAGCTCCTCAAAGAAAATATTCCAGTTTTGGAGGAGTTAGTTACAGAGTCAGTGGGAGCGGGGGAGAAAAAACAAACAAACAAACAAAAACCTCCCCAAGCCTGAGGCTTCAGTCTCACACTGATGTGTGTTGTTGTTTTGGTTTGGTTTTGTATGGGCGAAATTGAGATGAAATCAAATCAAAACTATTTTTTACTGTGGAAGGAAAAATAGTTTAATTGCTACTTCTAGCTACTTACTTATTATTTAACTTCAAGCAAAAGCACAAAAATGCAGATTCCTGAAGTGCTTCTCTACTGAAGCAAGGCTGGATGTAGAGTCCAGAAAAACTCTACTGTTGGTGCTGCAAATTCTGCTCCATTTGCTAGTTCAACTACTTTGGGAAGTAGGTTTATCTGCAAGGATTCCAGGGAGGAAAAAAAAAAACCCAAACAACAGAACTAATTCATTTCGTGTAAAACAACTGATCATCACTCAGCTGAAAAAAAAAAACAGTCTTGCTGCAAAGGTTTATTATGAAATAAATAAAAAGTCCATAAGAGAAGTTTGAAAAATCTATTTTATGAAGCTTTAAGATGCACTGAGTAGAAGTATCTATGGTTACAGTTTAATCTCAAAATAACAAAGTTATTTTGGGCAAGACACTGAAATGCCAAAAGATTTGATTATCGTACAGGTGGAAGATAACATTTACGTAGCATTTTTCTAACAAATTGTCCCGTCAAAGGTATCTTCATATTTACACATTGCAAACATTAGCTAGATTTATATGACGTCTTGCGTTTTGTTTCTTGGTTTTTTTTAACTATGTAGGACCCAGGAATATATTATGCAACTGATACCAAGGCCGTGGCCTTCACAGTGGTTATACAGCGTGTATCTGCTTCACGGCCCGGGTTCTCCATGCTCTAGAGCATCAGTACCTGGGCTCCAACAGCCTCGAAGCCTGAATACACTACCAGCATAGCGCAGTCCGAGATAAGTTACTGCACAGCCAAGACGTTTCTTGTGTCGTTTAATTGCTTTTCTGCATCAGTAAGTCCAGTATCCCTGAGATAGGAACCACTGTTGTTGGAGGGGTCAGGTTCTCCACACGGTACGTACGTGCTAACTGATGACTCTCTTGGTATCAGATGTAAACTTTGCTAAGCCAAGGCTTGAACGATTTCTGGTTTTGTAACCCTCTCAATGTTTACTGGCAGCAAGTCGTTTCAGTAGCGGCTCGTCGTAAACCCAGCATTCTCCATCTTCATGGAATAACTAGGGAAAAAGGGCATAAGCAGAGGTAAGCTTGTTATGACTTAGCTGGAAAGGAACAACTGCTACAGGTTAGAGGGCATTTACACTGTTCAAATAAAGCTCACCCTTGTTTCCCATGAAGTCTCGTTCTCCTTTCTGGCTCTGGCTTCAGCTCTTTGTCTTTCTTCAAGCGCATGCTTCGCAGCTGTGGCTGCGTCGATGTCTCTAATTTTTAAGTTGTAGGTTACATCTTTCCATAAGCTTCAAAAAGAAATTTAAATGGAGATGGCTTTATGGAAGCAAAGTGCTACAAGGTTGTAGAAACATCTTACTGTCTATTAGTCACTGATATTTGTTTGAATTACGGTCACTTATCAAAAGGGAAAAAAAGAAACCCAGTAATTTATTAAACCAAAACTGCATTGTCTGTTGCTAGGAGTGAGGGAGCTGTAGGGAAGCTCTCTGGATGTCCCTGCAACATTTGGTTGCCATGAGGATGTGACTGAGAAGTAAAGGTCTCCCCTTAAAACCCCAAGGGCTTGTGCCTTGGCTCTGGCCTGCAGGCAAAGGCTTAAGGGAGAGCACATACTGCAAACCTGAGTGTCTAACTAAACAAAAAAAAAAAAGAAAAGTGTTAATTTGTCCATTTTACTGAAGTTCTTACCAGCGAGACTCAAAGTCGTCTTGGTCCTCCAGTTTCCTTACCTTCTTCTTAATTGTAGGCATTTTCTTGGTATCTATAAAAACAGCATTCTCCTAGAAAGTGAGATTTTAACAAAATAAGAATCAGTTCTTTATCAAGGCTTAAAATTTATATACCGTCACACTGCAACACTGCAACACACTGGGTTTTGAGAAATACATGCAAAACTATCATTCTTTAGATTCTGTTCTTGCTGTAAAAATCAGGTTACATTAAGAATAGATTAACAAAGTAAATTCAGGACTTGTATCCCGAGTTCAGCATTCTTGTGATCTTTTGGGCAGCTTCACAGGAGTTTCCAACTATTAATGTTTGTTTCAAAAACGCCAAACAAACCCACCAAAAAACCCTTTTTAAGCACAATCTTCCATTTCTGATGAAAAGAGGAAAAAAAAAAGAA
The DNA here is from genome assembly GCA_020746105.1 of Trogon surrucura. Taxonomy (NCBI): domain Eukaryota; kingdom Metazoa; phylum Chordata; class Aves; order Trogoniformes; family Trogonidae; genus Trogon; species Trogon surrucura. The sequence goes on from CM036624.1 coordinate 20,114,761, forward strand.
AAAAGCAAGCTGCTTTACCCCTGTTGTGTATTTTGCATACATGACACCATTCCATTCGCCTTCAATTGAGCAAAAGGGTTTCTTGTCGTTCGGAGAACTAAACAGAAAAAAACAGTCATTTCTCAGTTTTATTACGGTAACCGAAAGGATCAAAACTTCAGGCTAGTCGCCATGCAGTCTCTTTTCTATTAGCCCTTAAATGCCCATCACAATACAGAAAAGATTAGGGCTCTGCTCACAGGTGAGAAGTTTTGCACTGATTAGTTCAACGGCGTAAACCTTAAAAGGAAGTGCTGCTCCAGGACAAGGCAGGCCTTGCCTTAGGGCTCTATCTGAAACCACTTACAGGCTTTCAACACAGACTGAGAGTGGTAAATTCAAGCTTGAAAAGGTTTCACAAACTCAAAACTTCTTCCCCAGACTACCGAGAAACACAAATTCCAGTTCACGACTGTCAGTGTGTGTCAAGAAGTGATTTAAGACCCAGGGATGGGCCTCAGTTTTGTCAGGATCACTGCCTGACCTTACAGCTGAGCTCCAGAGGAGATGAGAATTTCCACTGAATTCTCTGCTCTGGGCACAGGCCCAGGGTCAAACCAAGATCCACCAACCCACAGGTATAAATAAATGTAAAGGGCGGCTTCAGAGCTTTAAGTGCCTCTCTGTGAAGAGCAGTACGGCCAGGCTCAATTTTGCTGGGGTTTTTTTATTTACTTTCAGGAGAGGTAATGATAAGACATATTTGGATAATTCAGGAGTAAAAGTTTAAGTTCCTTTTGGTAATCAGCTGAGAATGTTTCAGAGCAGGACAAAGTACGGTGCAAGCCTACGCAGGTTTCCTCTCACAAATCCTGGCTATAAAATGCCAGCCCATGGCAGGTAATCGTGAGCTGAGTTAGTGGGTGGAGCTGCAATAGTCCTTTACACTCCTGATTGTTTTGTTAAAAAAAAACAACACTGTCAGCATTTAAGTAGAGATAAAACAAGATTAACTGAAGAAGCCTACTTACAAAATTTCAGCTGTAATTCTGTGCTTCTTTCCTCCATAAAATGGTTTTGTGTGGAAGACAATGGAAGCGTTATAACCTGTCTTTGAGCAATTAATACTGCATTCGCCACCAAGTTCTATCCATGGCACAGTGAGAATAGACCTGCAATTATAAATGATTGTATATATTTATAACCTTTTAATTGATAAATATTTAGCATGAAATATTACAAGGCATTAAAAATACAAAATGGAGCATTTACTTGCCTTCCATAACCATTAGGAAAGGTCAAAATATAGTGTTCATCATAATCTAGGCATGTGACACACCCTGGCAAAGGAAAACAAAAACAGATTTTTAAAAGCCTCCAGCAAAATCTCTACAAAACTTTTCATGATGGTCTCCTGAACTAGTTCACCAAAACCATGACATAAAAAGGAGATACAAGGAGCTTTATTTAGCTGCTTAGAAAGCCCAGCTTCCAGAGAAGGCAGGGAGAGCTACATTTACGTGAAAAACTGGGCCCTAAAATGGTTTCAGCACACCAGGTGTGCATAAGGAATCGCTGATTCCTAGATGCATAAGCTCAAACTACATAAAATCAAATATTCCTTATGTTTAATAGGGATTATTATGTTTAAATAGTTTCTGTAAAAATTCTAGTTGTAGAACATAAATTTACCTTCTGTAGTTAAACTGACACACACATACCTTGCCCGATGTTATGAACCCCAATAGACATTCCTAAGAATTTCGACTTGGTCCATATGTGAGCATTGAACTGTATCCTCTTGCTAAAACACTCTGCGTAAAACGCTGAAACTGAAGAAAAAGGTATTAAAAGTAGCAGCACAAGACATTAATACTATTATTTCCAAATTCACCCATCAGGAAGTATCTCAAAGTGCCTCTTACGCGGCAACAGAGTTTGCAATTTGTTTCTCACAGAAACACTTGACAGAAATAACATTCAGCTTTTAATTTTGCAGAGAAAACATAAAACCAAGATTTAAGCCAGGAGCTGACTTTACTATCGCTCCTATCCAGACGCCGTCTCTATTACCAAAGTTAGTGACAACTTACTTGGAGGATGATGAGAGACCTGCTCTGCCACAAACGTCACGCTGCTTTTACCGACCCAGGGGACTGGTCCTTCTGAAACCGGCTCCTGCAGGACAGCAGCGAGGATTTTCATCATTGACCGTGTTTACAAAACACCGGATGCTTCCAAGAGAAGTTGTGTCCATGTTTAAAGGCTTCTAAAAGTATGCTGCAGTGATTTTAACCTACTTGTCGGTTTGCTAATTTGACGGGGAATAACTTCTTCCTCCTGAAACTACGATGCTTTCTAAAGAACGTGTGGCTTTTTTAAGTATGAAGGTATTTGGGGAGATGCCTCAAATACAGGAGTTAAACTGGAAGACTCGTGTATAAACCCAATTAGACAGTAATATTTAATCCAGCCAATTTCTTATTAATTAATTAGAAACATGGCAGAAATAGTTTTGATTTTTGCTTCTGATAAATTCTGATACGCATATGGATAACAATCAGATTACACTTATCGCAAAACCATAACCCAACATTAATTTCCGATGGCCAATCACGAAAAGGGTAATTCCTCACGAGAAGCAATGGAAGCACAAATACAACGCAGTCTTTGTGTCAGCGGGCAGGAGGGCAAACATTCACCTCAGAATCAAGAGAAAGATTTGAGCAAGCTAATTGGGGGGAGGGATGGCAGGAGAAGCAAATTAAATGGTAAGATTTATATCGAAACGATCACATTTAGTTATACTACACTGAGGTTACGTGAAGTATCTCACAACAGCACTTCCCACATCACCTTTTGCAGCTTCCCACAGTGAGAAGCCCAAATGAGGTGCTAAAAAAAAAAAAAGAAAAACGAAAAAAAACGAGCCAAGAACAACCCAACATTAGACTGCACTGCAAGTGCAGCAAGAGCTTTTCTCCAAGATCAAGGGGGCATCATCTAATCCCTGAGTACCACTGAAACTTGGGCAATTACAAAAAAAGCTCAGAGACTGGTGGATGATTTCAGGTGATGCGAGTGGCGCTGCTCTAACCGTGTCCTTCACCAGCCGTACTCCAATAAAGTACAAAAACAAGCGCAGTGGCCAGGCATGAATGTACAACTAAAATACTATCCATGCTCAGAAACCAAACTTCAGAAGTTTACAAAAAAATTTTAAAAGGAGAATTAAATATACTGGAGAAACTGCACTGCTTTTTAGGTTCTAAGTAAGGAAAAGAAGCCCCACTGTTAAAAACACAAGGGTTTAAGAGAAATTATAAAAAAAAAATTGAAATAAGAACAATGGAAAGAAAGGAATTCACACTCAGTGCTATGAAGCAGTGCAGGAAAAAAAGAGAACATTTTCAACATGCCTAATGGTACTTAAAACCCAATAGCTCCAATTTTGTTATGCAAGTTATTTTAAACTTCTGTCCAAAGGAAAGGAGGAAGGAGGGGGGGACACTGCTTAAGAAATGGTCACCCTTTGTTGATTCTGCTCCTTAAAACACAGCGCAAGCTATTTCAGTCAGCAAATGAACACAGCTTTGGGAATTCCTCGCATGCATTCCAGGGACCACAAAAACATACCACAAGAAACTAACCATATCATCTTCACCTTCAGAGCCTGGTAATACCCAATGACATCGGAAGATCTCTCCCAAAATGGGATTGTAAGGCTTTTTAGCAACTGACCCTTTTCTTCCTGCATGAAAAGCTGAGAGGTACCATTTAACTACTTGAACCATTCGTTCTTTTGGATCCTTCTGGTCACTGATGCTACAGGGGCCAAAAGAGAGAAAAGACAGACAGGCAAAATTAAATATAAGCAGGTACTTCAAATACAGGAAAGCTTTTTGGATGTTTGATTGTTTTACAACTAGAATTTTGACTACTTTGACTATTTTTCAAGTTTATATCAAAACCCATGCGATACCCTTCAAAACTACCAGTTTACTTCTGGCTGACCACAAGGGCCATAAACAATATCAGAAGAAGTCAACACTCGATTTTAAAAACCAAATACCTGACAAATAAGTCTGGATGCGCAAAAAAGTCAGCATACATTTCCAACAGTGATCTTCGCTCCAGGATAAAAGTTGGAAGAACCACCTGGTTGAAGAAAAACAAGTCTTAGAGATTAAGATCCTTTAAAATCCTGCCCAACAGCTTTCCCCGTGCTAACTGTAAATAGCACACAGAGCAGCCCCGGCTCCATGTGCCTGTGAGCTGCCAACTTACCAATGAGTTCTGACATATGCGGGTCAGTTGGCATCTTCTATAAAACCAAAGATTTAAGAGGAACTATCTCGACTGACATAGATTCCAGTCCCACTTAGAGCTTATCCAGCTACAGGGCTGTGCTTATCCAAAGCTCTTCTTAATTAGAGTAACACTGATTATTTAATTTCATCTACACTTACACTGTCAATTTTCAGTTATACTCAAAATCTCATTCCATGTAGTCACGTCCTCTTTTGTGCCTTTTTATCAAGATGAGGGCTAATCTCTTTCCTACTATTCTTCTTCCCCAACAGCACCTGCAGGTCCGTTCTCCTGGATCTGCTGCCTGCTCCCATGGGGCACAGACCAGTGCTGATGGCAGCGCTGATCACTGTTGTTGACTTCAAAGTGATGCAGACAAGATCCTCATGGTGCTTCTTGGCACCTTAACTTGAGATCAGTAATTTTCAACTATTCCAGGAGTTCCCAGAAGAGACACATTTTGGATCAATCCCTATTCAGAATGGCCAGAGCCTTCCGTAGTTTCCGAGCTGCCAGCTATTTCTCCAGAAAAGTTTTATCTTTCTATTTTCTATTGTGAGTTCCAGAATGGACAGTTAGTCAGGAAGCTAATGATAGGATTGATTTCTCCTGCTCTTTTCCAATTTGGTATTACCTGTTTAAATTTAACCAGGCTGTCTAGAAAGATCAACACCTTCAAAATGCTGTTCTTTCAACCTTAAGACAGACACCAACACGGAATCACATTCACAAAAAATCCAACTCTTCACTAGCCAGACCTACACGTAGCATTTTAAAATATACAAATTACTCAGCAAGATCCCAATTACACAAAGAGTTTCACTATATGCTTAATTCCCCCCTTATTCTGTCTTAGTGAATGTCACCATGCACTGAGATTTTGTAGATCTTTGTTCTAGGAAGCTAAAGACAGAAGAAATATTTCTACAGCATGGAGAAACATTACAGCTGCATACAGCATTCCTCTCATCACAGCTTTACCGGCACACTAAGGATCAGGTTCACAGAGAACAAACAGCTACTCTCCATAGCAAGCTGTTTGCCCAAATGGATTTTAGCAGTTGGGTATACTAATACTGCACTCATTTTTCCCCTCCCAATAACAAATACCATGCTAAAGAGATTATTGCTTAACTAACTCCTAGAATAAATACACAGTTGAATTATTACTTTAACATTGTACTGTTTTACACCAAATTCAAGGCTTACTCTTCCTCCCTTCCCCATGAACAACCAGCAAGTTTACCTTTGTTAGATCCATTCCTAATCTAACTTGTGACAACAGATGCATAATAACACTCTTGTGTTCTTCCACCGATTCTCCTTCTCCATCATCGTCTCGATCATCAGGAGGATCAAAGAGATCTGGAAAGACCAAATTCTTTTTGTTTTTCTCTAAACCCTCAAAGACAGACTGTATTCAATTAGTATATATAGAGAGATGTCAGAAAGGTCTTACTTACAAACCAAAGGTTTTTCAATCCTACAATTCAGCAATTGCACATACATCGACAGTTTACACCGAGATTAACAATCAAGAACTCCTTACCGGAAGCTGATGCAGTCCACTTACCAGCATCATTTGTCCCATTAGATAAGGAAGAATTGAGGGACTCTGTGGTATCGGGACGCTTCAGGCTGCTTCCCGTGCTGCTCCGAGTCAGGACTGCAGCAGACCCTGAAGAACTAAAGAAGAGTAATAAATTCTCACAATTCACGATGGACTAATTCAGATCAAATTATTGTAATTTGATATACACAGACAAGGAGTTTACTGATAGACAGTAACATACATGCTGTACACTAACACACAGAAACCTTAAAAGGGACTGCAGCTGACCAAAGGGGAAAGCCTGCAGACCAAGATAACACTACCTGAAGGCATAAAGCAGCTGAATAATTCCCCTCTGAGATGTGTAGCATCTCTTAAAATTAATTTTCCTATTCATAAAGAAGAAGCATAAATAGAAATTTTGGGGAAAGGCAGTCAACTTCAAAAAAACCACTTCTTTTAGTAAATGCGAGAGAGAGCTGGCAATTCACCACAGGCTGCAATAAACACCCGTGCAACATGGCATGGTCTCAGCCGCTCTCTGGGCTGGTGGCTTCCCAAGTTTGGTCCACATCAGCCTTTTGTCAACATCTGATGAAAGCAAAGGTCGCGGGTTCAATTCCCGTTCAGTTCTCACGTGTTGCCTGACCTAGTCGAGAGGTGGCGTCCCTGCTCACGACAGGGAGGTTGGATTAAAATGATCTCTAAGGTCCCTTCCAGCCCGGGCCATTCAGTGATTCTGTGATGTGTACCTGAGGGCACACAAAGCGTTGCACACTTTCAGCTACTTACTCCTTACATCGCTTTGGGGAAGAACTGCTCTGATAGAATTCATCAGCATCATAGAACTCATCCTCACTGCTCGAGTAAGAAAAATCTGGGACCGTATTTGGAGACAGGTTGACATGGCTTGGAGAGGTGAGACTGCTGCTGGGTGCTGACTGCCCACTTCCTGTGGAGCATTAAAAATTGCAGACTTAATGAAAACAAACTCCTTCATAATACACCAGTTTAACTTACGAGTAAGATTATTCAAATCAATAGAGACTAATGCACACTCAAGAGGTATGATATCTTACAAAATTAGAAGCAGTAATTTCTCAGGTTCATACTGAGTTTCATTTAACTGATAACAAAAGCAAGGTCACAAGGAAAACCAAGAACACAGCACAAAAGTATAAGGACATGTCTTCCCAAAGTTGTTGATTAAAGGTAAAACAACAATAGTGAAAACTTGTATAGATTCATAGCATGATTTATGTTAGAAGAGATCTCTGGAAGTCATCCGGTCTACTCCCAGTCGAGGCCCAGAAAACTTCAAAATCAGACCAGTTTGTTCAAGATCATGTCTAGTCAGGTTTTAAATATCTCTCAAGACAAAGATTCCATAATCCATTCCAAAGTTTGAACCATCTCATTATAAAACTTACAAATATTACAGGAAATGTAAACAACAAAATTATAGCAACTTCATATATAACAACTTTTACTTCAAAGCATCTGTTGCAGTTTCCAAAAGTTATTATTTAAGGGAGAGAGGAACAAATCTATAAATTATAAAACACGCAGGCCACACACCATGTGTTAACTGCAAAGTTCTCGTGCTGACTACTGCAAGATTGCAGAGATGGAGAGCAGGAAGCAAGCTCGTTATACTCCTACGTATCACGTATACACGGCGTGGGAGGAAGAGCAGAACAATAAACACAACACCGAAATAGGGATTAATTAAAAGCAAGATGTAGACTAATACAACACTGTATTAGTAGCTCACCTACATTAGGTTACAGACAGTATAGATTCAACTTTTGTTTCTGGAACTTCAATAAGGCAGTTACACAGAACTGTACCTGTACTATTTGGTGTTGGAGTCTGATTTCCAAGTGATGCAACTACAGGTCCCACTGGCAAAGATGAGGGTCGCTGCTCTGACTTGCACAACTGAGAAGGTTCTAGAGGATATTTTGATACGTTAAACCCAAAATTCACATTTAAATATGGCAACTACACTTCGGTTGGGAAAGAGATTCCATATTATTTCACCTCACCTTTTTTATTATTAAGCAAAGATGGCATTTAAAAAATGTAGTTATTTATAGCTAGAAAGCATTTGTCTTTTTTTGAAAATTATGTTTTTATTTATTTTAGAAATGCAAGTTAGTAATTAAGAACAAGTGAAATATATCAGCTTATCCACAGAACTAGAGGTAGATTTATTTACCGGCGCACATCCGTACTGCGGATGTGACACAGGAGCCATCTGCCATCACGCAGCCCCTCCATCGACACTGCACTTGCACCCTGCTCTGCTCAGGAATATTGCTACTGATGTTCCTCCTGGACACTGTACCTGGAGGCATAACTGCTTGGGAAGGCATCGTGCTGATCACCGACTGCTCCAAAGGACTGGGCTGATAGACCGCGTCAACCGGGTTTATGGTGCTCTGAGACAAAACAAAGCAAAGCACATGTTTTCTCAATTAAAAAAAAAAAAGCACAAAAATTAAAAAAAAATCACAGAAAGTAAGAACATTGTGAGCACAAGATTTGCCCAAATGCAAGAGAGCAAATTCCTGAGAGAGAAAGTAAAACACAAATTGACAGTTGAGGACATGAGAAATACTTTCAAAGTGGTAATTCTTTAGTTCTTTAACACAGATTTTACATGTAGTTATATTTGCTACAGATTCAAATTGTCCTATTAAGAACTATTTCAAGTTCTAACTTCTGGTATTTCTTCCTATGTTCACTAACTAACACTGCATGAAAAGAGTGGAAAGTTAGATGCGAATTTTCTGGCTAAGATTAGGATAGGTAGTATGTATGTTTAGAAGCATTTTACTCCAAAAATTAATTTGTCCAGACCATAGTAAATTGACCCGCGAGTTCAAACAAGAATCACCAGCACGCTCCTAGCTATGAAGTAGCTTTTCTGCCAAAACTCCCTCCAAGGCCAGCTGACAGTTTTCCGTGCAGTGCCAGCAGAGGACATTTCAATCTACTTATGATCATGGGCACTTTGAAAACGAAGCACCAGCTCAGCTCGACACCCACAGGAGTCACCGGCTTCAGTGTCTGTTCATGGCTTTTGTACGTCCGGCCTCCTGAAACAAATCTCGATTATGACGTCTTTTCATCCAAGCCAGCGGGATTTTGCCCCATTTCACTGGCCTGTCACCATCCAAGCGTTGTTTGATATAGATGTTTACACACAACAATCAGAACTTCTACACTGTTCTGGATTGTTATTTCATAAAAGACACATAAAACCCTTTTCCAAGCACCTCACGATTTAAAACCGTTGAGCTATGTCAGAACTGGGAAAGTCCTGCCCTCAGTTTGCTGGGAAATCCTGTTGCTGTGCTGAAGCTGAGAGTATCAAGCACTGAAACTTCTGCTTTAAACAAAGTTCTGCTTTTAAGAAAGGCAGATGAGCTTTGCCTTTAGATTTAGTCAGTATGTTTATTCCTATCCTTTTTTCAGATTAATATTTAAAACAGAAGAGAGTCTTCAACAGTTCTTTCTCCTTTTAGCCTATTAATTTCTCTCTGCATGCAGACTGAGGGAAACTCTCATTTTAACCTTTGTCCTCCCATTTTCCTACAAAAGCAAGACTGCTTTCTTGCCTCCTTTCCTGGTTAACTGCAATTCTGAACTCTATGCTAGAATTAAAAATCAGCGTGGGAGTGAAAATGTTTTTAATAACACAGTATTTATTTAGTTGAAAATAAAACTATAATTTCCCATTTATTAAAAAAAAATCTTGAAGAAGGCATAAAAATTGCTTCCAGTGCTCTTGTTGCTGTTACTAACTGGTATACAAATAAATAATCTGGTATGTATATTGTTACTCCACTGTATTCCAGCATAGAATCAACATCATTACTTCAACTGCTTGTGCAATTATGCATGCAACACAAGCAGGTGCCTGTACCATAGATCTCACATTTTAAAATCATGATCCTATTTTTACAGTTAAGAAACTTAAAAAATCAAGATGGTCCTATGACACACAGGATGCCATTGCTATCTCTATCTCCCCTAGTTTGTAGGGAAACTAATAATATATGATCCCAAACACTAGCGTGTTCTGTATTACCAAAGTAACTTTGACTCCGTACGCAGGACTGTAAACTTATACTATTTTCCACGCTGCAACACTAATGGGAGTTTTCAGGGTATGCCTTCATGGTTTAGAAACAGATGAAGGCAGACCTGAAAGTTTCCTACTCCGAGCTTAATGACAACTCAGAAACAACAAGCCAGTCATCCCACCGCGGTGTCACACATGGGTCATGTTCTTGCCTAAGCCTGAAGTGAAATCCTGACCTTTAGCCCAAGCTAACGTTGACCTCAATAGCATCAAACTTTCAGCCTTCACAGTCACTGATGCACCAGTTAATATATTCTTGACAAAATCCTTTTTTTTTTTTTTCCCCTCCTCTTCCCAGCATAAGCCAGCCCACAGATAATTAGAATAGCGGCTAATCAAATTCAGACTATGTTAAGATGTAATATCTATATGAAATTTCCGAGTAGCAGCAGATCCAACACGCACACACCACCTCTGCCCGGGGCAGTGCCCAGCAGCACAACTGCTCTTCTCCAGGGCGCCCAACGGAACGTCTGCCGTCACGCTGAGACCTGAATTACGTGACTACCCACAGGGTAACTGTTCATCTTATGAGAAGGATGAAACCGAAATCTGTACGTGCATCTTTGCGCCAAAGTTCATACCAGAAAACCACACGGCTAAAGCTGCATATGATGGAAAGCTTGGGAATTATTGTCAGCTGCTACAAAAACACACTACGGTTTTTAGTTATCTTTTACTGAAACCAATCTCCTATTAAAAGTATCTGAAATGTACTCAAGTGACAAAAGAAGAACGAAGAAAGAGAAGTCACATGTGACCGAAACGAAAGATGAGAGAAGTTACATTAAAAATGCAGAAGTTATATTAAAGAAACATTGCTTAGACATAACACAACTTTGCGTCAAATGAGCAGCGCTATAGAAAAGACAAATTACTGGAAGCACACAGACAGCTGATGTATTTTGTACATGAAGATACTTCAGATGGAACACAAGATTATTTCTATCCCAATAATTTCCCTTTCATCTGTTCACGTGGCAGATTTTTAATCTGTGTTCAGCCACAACACTGCCATTTAGGACACTCGGTACAAAACTGATCACTGCATTTTCTAAAGGCAAGGGTGTTAGCCAACGCCAGAAGCTAATGACTCAACAGTAATTTTAACAAGACACTTGAAGCAGTAAATTAGAGAAAGAAAGAAATATGTTGCAAAATGAGTGGAAATTCAGGTCTCTGTTCACATGTTCTGCAGAAATAAAGGGAGATAGAGATTAGATTTAAACTTACTATAAGTCCATCTGCGTGCTTCTCCTCATTATTTTGGTCCTTAAGGAGAAAATGTTAAAAATATCAACATAACGATCTTGCATGACTTCGCAGTTCTGTGTTAAGCGAGAACAGCAAGTTTCTCTCAGGAATGCTTACATTTTCAGTCATAAAGTGTTTCTCATCATGTAATACAGCAACTAAACTTAGAAGAAGCAATTCTATACATAGCCCTGCACTTCTGAAGATTGGTGTTTTCTGAGGATCTGTTCACACAAGTTTGAACAATCTTAAAAATATCCTTTCTACACTGCAGAATACAATTAGGTTTTACAACATAGCTTCCTCCCAAACAGCTAAGAGCCCGCCCAAACACATGGTCTGCAGCACCAACGCGTCGCTGCAAACCGAAAGACGTGAGGTTCTCAGTTTCTGAAGAACTGAGCATACAGGTCGGGTTTTCAAAAGCACTTTTCTTGCTTTTGAAAGGCAGAAGTGCCTTTATAGGTTAAATGTTTTTAACTTTTGTTTTCTATCCACTAAATTTTAAAATGGTTTCAGATTATTTACAGTCTTGGATTTTGGGGAGTTTCTGCCTAGAAGCATACGTGAAAGAGCAGGCAAGGCACGGAATAAAACTGTCATCAGGGGAAATTACACTACCGACAGACGAGTTAATGCCAGTCTATAAGGTGGCAATAGTTTTAACGATATACCAGCAACAATATACATTTGACTGAACACTAAGCCAAATCACTTCTGCTGCAAAGTTCATATTAGCCAGTCTATCAGTCCGTAACTTTGTTCAGTGTAACCCTTGTCTTCAGAGTATTTTCCCCCAGATTTCCAGTTGTTAAAAGGAACAAGAAAATAAAAGCTGTACATAGTTTTAAGGAAGCTGGCACATACGTATATTTTGATACTTTATACTTTCTTCCTTAGCTTGTGTAGTTGGCAATAGTCTGCTTAAATTTCACATCTCCTAGCTGATATTTCTTAAGCAAAATGACAAAAACGACACTAAGGGCAATGAGTTCCACGGGGTTGCAAACTTCCAAACCAGAAAGGATAACACTGGAGTCCAAATACGTATTTTTTGTGAACATGCAAAATTTCCACATTATGCTATAATCTCTAAAACCTAAGAAATAGAACACAAAGATGCTGCACTTGTGCTGCAGCTTGCTATCCTAGGTCAGTCGTGCATAGTCAGCACCAAGGTGTGGCACGGTGCTGAGGCAGAAATGTCACCAAACCAGGCAGGCAAGACTGACCAGAGATAACAGAGTGAAAAAGGGATGGCAAAGACACAAAACTAAATACCTAAATTACAAAAGCCACTCCATGAAACACGTATTTCTAAGACTGTAGTTTACCAACTCACTGACAGACTATTACATATGTTTTACCACACGCTCATCAGCAGAGCTGGACCTCTTCAAGCTGGACCTCCCGCTCACAAAGGGGACAGCACAAGCCAAATCCTCCCTCCTCCACCTGCTCATCCACCTTGACTGCCTTTTGATACGCTATGGATGTGTTCCTACTCAGCCGGTGTTCACTTCATTATTTTGAAAAATGCCTTGGGTCATCTCAAGTACAAGCAGCATGATTACACACTTGATTTACCAGTGAGTTTAACGAAAATTTAACTGTCCCAAGCCCTAAGGCAGGCTGTTTTAAAAGTCCATGAAACGGCCCAATTTAACACACAGTTAACAAAACCCACCAAAAAAAAAACCCACCAAAAAAAAAAGTTTGCCTCAGTGTACCAAAATCATCTGGATAATAAATGGCTGTGCATTTGAAAAAAGAGAGACGTTCTGAGCGTAGAGAAGTGGTAACATTTCTGAAGGTAGGCAAACAACCAGAAGGTGATTGTGAAGTCTGTCCCCTAATGAGGAAGGCAGGAGTGGTGTTAATATGATTTACTTTCAGCAGGTTAAGTCAGCAGCCATAGTTGCCTTACAGCTTTGGGAAAAAAACTCGCAGAATCTTAAAAGGTTCTATACTGGAAAACAGAAAGCTATCAGTCAGACACACATTTTTACATGTATAATGCTCCATACACATGCAACTCACAGAACTGTAAAAAGAAACGAAAAACCCCTGTATTCTTCATTTCCCACAATAGCAAGAAATCAGGAATGGAAAAGGGCACAGAAACTGGGGAGGAACTGAAGTGCCATGTAGTCAACAACTACAGTCGCCTAAGATAGAGAGAGAGAGGAAGAAGATGAAGAGATGAAACAGAATGAAGGTTATTAAAATTGTGGGAAGATTCATAAAGGGTATTTTTCGCTATACGTGGATCAACTTCTGCTTAGCTGTGCATAAACCACTTGTTTAAACCACCTTATCTTCAATAGCTCTACAAGAGCTTTAGATACAGTTTAGTAAAAAAAACCAGCCAAATGAAAAACAACTCACAAAACAAACAAATAAAAAAACTCCCACTCCCCGGTGGATAAAGCCATCTATTTACACTGGTTAGTATTTGCTGGTACTGAAAAGAGGACTTTGAGTTCTGATTTAGCATAACAGAAATCAAGTCTTAATGTCTTTGGGGGACCCAAATTCTATCTACTTTTAAATGTATATGGTTGTTGGAGCAGTAAATCACCGAACCTGATCAAAAAAGACTGCAGCTGAAGACTACAATTTCAGTTTTGTGCATTACCAGTGAACCACCCGACCAACTTCAACATGTATTTAGCAACAGCACAAGATCAACAACCGTATTTGTCTATCCCCCCAGCAGAGATGGAATTAGATATAAAGAAAGCTAACTCAGCTCCCTATTACCAACTTTGACCAAGAACCTGAAAAGCAGGTTCTGCTAATTGCATAGCAGAGCTTTTTTAAAAAGAGCAAAGTTTCACAGGAATCGACCCCCTGTGAAAATAACAACTATTAAATACATTTATATAGTAATTAATATAAAGTGAGCAAGTCGTTGCACACAGTTTCTCCAACAGCTGCTTTACTACAGCAAGTCACACTTAGCTCTGTAAGAAAACCAGCATACTGTCATGTAATTGTCTGTAATTGACTCCACCAAATCGCCAAAGAATGACATACAGTCCACTGGTTTCACTGTCCTAAAACAATTCTAAATATAGCCAGAACTAAGTAACAGCAAATTATTAAGTACTCACAAGGCTCTTCTTGCTGTCACTACAGTGAAGGATTCAAATAGTGCCACTATAAATTAAAGACTGTTCTACCTCTAGATTCACATGGCGCAAAACTATTCCAATGTACACTACTACTTAGAAAATATTTTGAGTGTTTTATAAACCTGCTAACTAACAAGGCTTTTCTTCAGAATTTTTAAGCTACTGATACGAAATTTGAGTTGCACAAAATCTGTATGATCGTTCTGGTGAATGACTCCTGATCCAGCAAGGTTCTAAATACTTGCGTTTTCAACAGCCTCAAAATTTTGTACAATATACCTGACATCTGGAACGAAGACAAACAGCAGTATTGTATTTGAAAGCTTAAAAAGAAAAAAGTTGATCTAGACTACAGAAAAAAAATGTGAAGAGCTTACACCTATATCTGAATAAATCAGAATGCGTCCTGACTAAATTCAGCCTTAAGATCTGAAAATATCATAAATTAATTTCTTTGCAAAACACCATGTTTCATCAGCATGACTAACATATCCTAAATACAGTATGCGAAGGCCTGTAAGAGCACAGCTTAACCGAAAAAAGTAAATCCAAATCTCACTAAGTTTTAAAAAGCAACAAAACATTTAAGAGAAAAGCATAAATGCACTATCAACATTGCATTCTCAGATAACACAATCCTACTTCCAGAAGTTCCAGCCTCATCATGAACTTCAGACCTATGAAAAACCTTGCCAAGCCAGAGCAGGTTATTAACATCACAATCTTCCCTTTTTCTATTTGTTAGTCACATTCTTAAACAAAGCAGACAGAAGAGTTTTGTTTCATTAAAATAATAGCATAAATCAACTTATACCAACTTTTTATATATATGTATATGTGTGTGTATACATATATCTGTATCTCCTGGATCATACAGAAGGCACTTGTAGATTTTAATCATCTTCACACAGGTTAATGCTGTATTATTAGAACTCAACATAGTTCACAGTGTACTTACTTTAGCAATCTGTAGCAACACAATGCAGTGTTTTATTGATTCTACCATGCTCTAGGAAAACAAAAATAACAGAAAAAAAAATTGTATTACTATCCTACAGTAATTTGTGTTTACAGGTATTTTTATTAGTTATACAGAATATTTACTGAAATACTGGGTGAAAACTAAATGGACACTGACTTCTGGAGAACCTCTACTTTCCCTTCCCCATTTTTTCCCCTGAAAACAAAAGCACAGCAGTAGAAAACTGAAGTTTCCGAAAGCCACAAGCAAATGGGCTTGTCAGGGTGACATGAAGGTCAGTTCCAGAGCTCTGCAAGCAGGTAAACTGTCATGTGAGGAGGGGCTGAGAGAGCTGGGCTTGCTTAATGTGGAGAAGAAAAGGCTCTGGGGAGACCTTATCAACAGGCACCAGTATCTGACTGGGACGGCAGGGTGGGAACATGACGGAGCTGGGCTCTTCTCAGGGGAGCCCAGTGACACGACAACAAACAAGGGAAACACAAGGTGAAACTCGGGAAACTCACCTTAAAGGGTAAGAAAACACTTTTCTACTTCAGGGATGATCAAGCACTGGAAGAGGTTGCCCAAAGGGGTTACTCAAAACCCAACTAGATTTGGGTTTGGGGAACCTGCTCTGGCGAGCCAAGCTCTGAGCAGGGGGTTGGAGTGCAGGCCTTAAGAGGTCCCTTCCAACCTCAACTCTTCTATGATTTTATGATTCTAAGGTGCTAGACGTAAATCTGAATACTGCACCAGAACCAGGCTGCTTCTGCCATCACACTGTCAGACCTAATATGGATTCTCACTTTTCTGGAAGAAGCTTTAACCATTTTCCAAAAAAATACAGTGAATTTCAGAATCTAGATATAATAGGTATAAGAATTAAAGAAACTTACACTGGTTGTTTCTTTGAGACTTTCAATTTTCTGTAAAAGAAAAATCAAAATAGTGTGGTTAAAGACAGAATTTTCAGCATCTAGTTTGACCTAAATCCTGCATAAACACTACATTTTAATGTTAAATTGACTATTTCTTAAAAAGACTATTTCTGTATCTAGACACAACTTTCAGTTCGTAATTGACAAGACAGAAGGCAAACTGATAATTTAAACTAGAAGATGACAAGATTAGGAGTTTCTGAGCAGTACCATCAAAGCCTACACTTCCATTTTGCATAACATCAAAAAAGGAATGCAGTGGGAAGACTCGCTCCAAGCTCAGTGTGCGTCCTCACACAGTGCACTGAATGGCGGCACATTTCAACCATCAATATTACCTGAAATTACCATCCCCTGAGTATCACAAACGTGCAGCTAAGTAGTTGAAAAAAAAAATCACGGAAAATAACAGTGGACACACGCTCTTGCTCTTTCTCAGCCTCCAGTAAAAGTGCATCTGGAGATCTGCTTATTTAATTTTATCTAGAAATACCAGTTCATAAAGATTTCCCACGTGGAATTGCCCTTCAGGCACGCAAAAGGCACCTGCACGCCGTTTTGTGCCTCAGCGTGACCCATCTACAAAACACGTGCATCCTGTTCATGTCCTTGGGTCTGTCTGCAGCAGACAAAATTATTAAATTGGACTCAGCACTGACCCTCTACTAATTCAATTACAGGACCTCTTGGTTTTGATTAATATGAATGTCCCACGTGACTCAAGTCACAGCCTTTTTCATTCTCGAATAACCAAAGTGCGTAAAGGAACTTTTTTTCTTCCCCATGTAGCGTTGCAAGCCAAATTCTAGACCAAAAGAGAGCAACGTGCACCTACAGATCTACAGGAAGTAATAGTCTCCGTCTGTGGGTTAAAAAGAAAATAAACACAGTAACGGCTTCCCAGGCAATACCCAGGGGAAAAAAATAAATCAGTTATACTCTATATGCTATTCATATGGATGGTAGATGTTTTCTTCGTAATTAATGGGCAAGAGGTGGCCAGGCAGCACCCAGTCTCAGCCTTTTCCACTGGAAAGACTGGACCCTGGTGACGTAGGAAACAGCACGTCAGGGATGTTCTATCACAAAGTTATATCGTATTGCATTTATTTCTGCTGCTAGAGGAGAAATATGCCAACAGCTAAAAGCTCCTTTGGTTTGTTTTTGTTTGTTTTTCACGTCTCCACTAAACTTCCAGTCCAAACTTTATCAACATGCATTGAAAAAAAGCATTTTAAATATGACAGCAGTGATGTTTTGAGCCTTTTAGCACCAAAATAGAATAGGCAATGCACTCAAACACACACATCTTGTCAGAAAAACGATTATGCTGCTGAAACAAATCATTCAGTCTCAAATCTTTATAACCAACTGTAGGCAGTTTTGATTACTCTTTACTTATTTTTTCCCCAACGTGTGATGAATAATATTTACACGCCAAATAAACCGGTATCTCAGTCCCATCACTGTTACCATCTCTGCTGAAAACCTGGAAGTGATATCAGGCCATATAATGTAATTCAGTCGCACTGTTTTCCCCCAACCCATTTGCAGTTTTCCAAAAAACAGACTAAGACATTGTTATTTTTACACATAGGTACAGACAAAAAGGTAATTTGTCCAAGATCACACAGAAGATCCGGGAGAGGAAAAACCTAAAGACATCTGCTTTCCAGGGTCTATCCACAAATTATACAATCATCTTTTTTTCCACTATGGAAATTAATTCTTTGTGAGTTGGTCGACTTCGGTCATATTAATCCAGTATTTTTCACATTTGTGCAGTATGGCTACCTTGCAAGAATACAGCACACAGAACTGGAATACTGTCATCTTCACATGTACATAAAATTATGAGAACAATGCAGGCAAGTCAGACTTAATTCCCAGGAAGACCTTTCTAAAGAGCACCAGCCCTGTTCTTCAGGGCTAAGCAAACATCGATCTGGAAATCTCTGGATTTTCCTGAGCAATGTGTTATTCTAGAATGGTGATATAGGGAGGTGTAAAGTAAAGTTTGTGAATCCTCCCCCTGCAGATTTTACACACACACGATGTAGCCCCGCAGAGACAGGAACAAGCGGACCATCACCAGCAACAAACCCAGCAATGCTCACAAGAATGGTTGGTTTGGAGAAGGTAGGAGAATGCTCTTATCTCATGTGTTAGGTTAAGGATTGCACTCGATGACCTTAAACGTCTTTTTCCAATCTGGGCAATTCTGTGAAATTCATCTCAGTTGTACAGGCCTACACTGGTACGTATACATGCTGCTACAACCCTTGTAGCTTTATTCTTCTCTTTTGTTTGAATTTGCGTTGAAGTAATACAGATAATTTAGGGGAAAAAATCATAAGGAAAATCACAAGCAAGTAAAAAGAGGTATGCTGAAGATAAAACACATCACCACTAAAAATATAATCAAAGAATATCATTTACTATTAAAAGTTAGCACAATTTTGTCTCTCCAACATCCCTACTCTTCGAAAACTGATGAAGATACAATTTTAATAAGACAGTTTCCATAGTTTTAGTTAATGAATACACATATTTTCAAATTAAACATCAATTTCCTGCAGGCTTACATTTGCAGAAAGCAGCCACACGCTGTATCTAATCTAGTCAAACTGCAGGCTGCTGCTGAAACTACTCCATCTGCTTGCTGCTTTTTGCACCCCCTTGACATTTAATTTTTTATGAAGCCACTGATGATCCAACAGAAAGCTCATTTTATTTCACTAAACATGATTTTTGCCTCATTCAACAACATGTGACTGCAGAGGGATCAGCCTGTCCAGCAAAAACAGGCAGCGGAGGCACACCAACTCGCGGTCAGAATTGATAAGGTGCAACCTGAACCTGAGCCTCAGATTTACTTCACAAAAAGTACTTGTTGTGAACCAAAGAGAGTTAAGGAGGCTACACTTCCCTCCAACACCTTCTTAAGTCGTGCCAGCTTTGTTCTGGCCTGCCAAATATAAACCTCTTCACTGTTCTAATGTCACCGAATGCTTACAGTCTTATTCTCCCTGGTATGTGAGACAAGATAGTTTCACAAAACTGAACAGAAAAGTTTAAGTTCTCACCAATATTGCCAACAAGGTCCTACGAAAACAGAGTTCTGTTCTATCTTACCTTCACCTTGAAACATCTACACCCAATAGCATAATCTTCAAAATACCAAATATTCTGTAACTGAAAACCAAATCACCTGTACAAAACCAACAGCCCAGGTTTTAAGCGCCTCACGATAAACATTTGCAGGAAACGGCACTCAGCTAGTTGGGAAGCACATAACACAAATAACAAAATCTTGTTTCCTCAGAGCTAAAAAATAATAATCTATGGGTTGGACAGAAGTACCCTGCAGGTTATACTCTGCTCATAGTCTGACAGCCGAACGATACTTCCCTAAACAAATCAGAAAACTGCTAAATACAGTATCCAAAAGCCTCTTAGCTGCTTCAGTACAGGAAGAGACGTGATCAAAAAAAGTGCTTTGCTGAGTCTTTTTAATTTTTAATAGAGAATAAATGGAACCTATAGCAATAGCAACACTCATCGAGACTTAGAATCAGAGGAAGCTGCCCTCTTCTAAACAAGCCTCCTGCTTTCTCGATCAAGTCAATCTGTCTGTTCCGTAGATACGTTGCAGAGATAAAGGAAGAAATCAGCACAACATGCATAAAGTCTCCAGGGATTAGAAGCACTGTCACAGGGGAAAAGAAAGTACTGCCTGATCTGCAAAGTACCATCTGGAGGGAGGTCAAAACTGAAAGAGAAGTCTCCCAGTAAGATGCACTGAAGGAGAAATCAGTATCTTCAGATCTTACTCTTTTGGTCAGCTGTGACAGAGAATGCTTGAACTTCAAAGCTATTTTAAAAGCCTCCACATGCAAAAGAACTCCAGAAAGATCATCATTTGGGAAGTCCCTAAGACACCACGTAACACATCAAGCAAGATGGATAACACTTGAAAGGTCACAACCATTCTGAAGAAGTAAACGAACCACAGAAAGCATCAAACCATTTTCAAAACTGAAATCAAACACCAAGAGAACATCAGCTTGTTTTCACAACCTGGCTAAAAAAGGAGTGTTCCCCACATAACAAGGTACATTTTTGGCATCCTCACCTAAGGCGAATGAACTATGTTATTCTCAGACATGCTAGGCACAGAACTAGACAGAACACAGACTGGTTATGTGAAATACATGATTCTTAGTATTTTTTTCCCTTCAGAATAGTTTTGCTATTCCTACAAATATTAAGCACTCATCCTTGTTAAAGATTAAAAAAATAGCAAATTTAAGCTAAAAATGCTTTACAGTTGGCTAACAGAGGAGTAATCATTTCCTACCAACTAAAACTTTTTTTAATGACACCCCATATTACTAAAAATGCTGCTTGCAACCTATTCACAAGACACTTTTATCAGTTACTCGGATTGCTTTAAGTGACTCTGACAACTTGACAAATTTGAATCAGGCTTTAAACTTCTAGACCCAGTTGGAAACTGATGCACAATATCATCTGATTAAGCAAAATAAGCAATATTAAAGAAAAAAAAATGTACTTGCTTTTCTCTGTTCATCATCTTTGCAGTTCTGGAGTTTTTCATCAAAGAGCTAAAAGAAAGAGATACTTGTGAAAATACCGAAAGTGTTATTTTTTCATACAGTATCAACCAGAAACACTGAAATTTCAAAACCAAAAGCATTTAATACGTACTTAAGTTGTACCCTCTCAGTATTATGATCCAAAGCAGTTTTTGCCTAATATTTCTTCACAGTGTTTGTGATAAAACAAATTTGTAGCTAATTTCACACATTACCCCATCCTGCAAGAGACCAAATCTCAGATCCTGGCAGGTTCCCCAGCTCAGTCTGGCGTGATTCTACCACGGTTTGAATTGAAAGACGAGGTTAAGTGATAAAGTGATGCTCAACAGAACACCTCAGACTGCCTTTCTTTTATTTCAGTAAAGACCTTTGAGGCACAGAGAATGCTTATCAAAACCACTTCAACATTTATCAACCATTCCAGTTATCTTGTTATTCAGGTACATGTTTTAAATCATGTAAAATTTGTAAGCACACCTTTTGCGAAGGTTTGCAGTGATTTCCTAGCATCACCCTCTATTTATTTTCGTTAAAGTGGCATATGAGATGCAGCTAAGCAGATTGAAATTATTGTTGCTGAAAAGACTGCGTGTGTATTTAACACAAGCTGAGCTCACACAGTTAAAAGTTCCACCTCTAAGGTGCACATACAAATAATCATTAAGTACAAGTTATTCAAGGCAGAAAAAAGATGAAGAGCAATGCTCAAAAGTTCATCACATCCACCCTTGCTCAGAAAACAGGCTGCAATTTTTAGTAAGTGAGCTACAATTCGTCACTCAACCGCCTGCCTAAAAGCTACTCACGTGTTCCCTTTCCCTTGAGGGCTGATTTCTGGTTCTAAAAAAAGACTGTAGTCTTGGTTTCCGTCCATCCCCAAATTTACTCTTCTTTCATTATTAACTAAGTCCTACACTCCCTCCCTCCAGTTGGCCTGAAATAACAATTAAAAGGTGTAAAGACTTAAATACCTTCCATCAGTGAAGCATGCTAGACGGCTCTGGAGCAGGGCACAAAGCTAACTCCCAAGTCTTTGCAGTTTAGGTTTACATTTTGCTTGCACCTCTTTTGACTACACCTCCTGTTTGTACACTCCTTTCCCTCTCTGCCCTCCCCTGCAACTGAATTTTTGCTGAATATCCCACATGCAATACTTGCCCATTATACCGGGGAGGAAAAAAAAAATCCAAACCAGCAGAACTGAAGCAATCTTAACAGCAATTTTAACCTGCTGAGTCATGGGAAAAAGTGTCCTAACCAGCAGCAAAAACTGTTTTTCTCAATAAGGTGAGTACTGGGAGATACAACCTCATAATTCCTCACCTTCCCATTTACTCTTAAAATACGTGTACAAAGTGTAAAAGAACTGTATTTGTATAAAAGTTTCTACCAAATATTTTCACTCAAGGACAAAGAACAGATTATCTATCACCATTGCAATGAAGTCTCAAACTATCTGCAACTGTGATTACATATTACCTGACAAAATTTTCTCAAGATAAATTCTAAGATGCTATGAGCAATACGATGATTTAATTATGTTTTAAAATCAAACGTAAGTCATCTCTGTCTTTTCCATGACACTCTATATACAAAAGAATGTTTCAGCCATTGTAAACCATTCTATAAAATCTGTTTGAGGCTCCTAATTTTCTAACTCTATTTTAACATCCCAAGATCCACTCTAAGAGAAAGCCATTTTCAGCTTATTTCAGCCCTTAGCTTATAACTTTAACTTTTATACTTGCAGTAAATCTCTTTATTTCAGAAGCAGTTAGGACTTACATAACATCCTAAGCTAGGGAGAAAGAGAAAATAAAATTCTGTCATCGGCAGACTCCATATATAAAAAAAGCTATTTTTTCTCCAGTTCACAGTCAGCTCAGCCAGATGAGCGCTCCCCGTCTTCCGCATTTACCAGAACATGGGTCGAGCATAAAACACGACTCTCTCCCTCTGTTGAGCTTCCTTTCAACTACACCTTGAAACCCACACCGACAAGCACACTCCCAGTCCAGTAAACCCACCAGTGAGTGACCATACCTTCAGCTGGTCTATCAAGATCTGTAAGTAAGCATCAGCCTCGGTAAGCTTCTTGTCGAAGTCATGAACGCTGGGAACGAATCCTGAATCCACACCCTAGATATAAATAAATATCAAGTACACAATTAGAGTTTCAGAGAAGGAAAAAAATAGGGTTTTGCCTGTGGACTGACTGACAAAATGTTGCCTTGCCTCTCCTTCTGCCATGAGCAAACACAGGCACACAGCAGAACCATCCATCTTCCATGTGCAGCTAAATCAGCAACAGCAAATTGCCACACATTTTCAATGGGGCTATAATCATCAGAGCCCAGAGTATTTCACTACTTATGATTGAATAAATCCTCTTAAATAACACCAGTTAAAGTTTCTTGGGAAAATATAAAGGAGAATTCAAGTTGGTTTTTTCTTAAGATTGTCTTGTGATTCTATATTCTTACATTTCAGTCAAGGAAGACAAAACCACACCCAACCGGCTGACTGCACTTCTCACACTTCGACAACATTGCCCAACTCGCTGCTTCTTAGCCTACAACTGAACTAACCAGTGCTAAATCTCTTTTTAAGTATTGACCCACCTTCGAGCTGAAAAATTCAAAATTATTATTCCTGGTTGCCCAAGTTCCTTTACAGCTATAATGATCTGCATCTTTGCCCCGTATATTTGATTTCTTACATTTTCTCGCACATATGCCAACAGGCACAAAGTATCAGTGCCATGAGAATGATCACTTTTATATATTTTCTTGCTTGCAAATTTGTTTCCTTTAATAATGTAAGGCTCAAAGCACACTTCTGCACATAACGTAATCCCCAGCTTTAAACTGATAAACCATGTATTTAAAGACCTGAACAAAGTCCCACTGGGTTACCACATCTTTAATTACAGGAAAGAAAAGAGAGGATTCTTGAAATTGATTACTTCTGACTTCATGCACATATGCGATGTAAACACATTTAACGTTTATTTATATAATACCTAGAATGCAACTGCAAAACAAATGCTGAAGCACTCCCAGCTTAAAAACATCGTACAATGCAAGTCAAATATACAGGAGGAAAAAAAAAATCGCATGAAGGATAAAGAAGCAAACATCAGTTATAACAAAAGCATAATCCTGAGAACAACACAGCAGTGACAAGACTTTCCTACTAGTCTAAATACTTTCACCTGTACTCATGCTGATCTAAAATACGACATCTTCACTCCAAACTCTTAAGAAACCATCAACTGTGCTGTGCTGACTGCTCAGAATCTCGGAGGGTGGATATGAGAAGACCAAGGAGGGAAAACACATTTTGTATGGGGGAAGATGAGAAATTTGTATTTGTAAAATTCTATGCTAGCATAACCTTTTATATTGTTCACTCTGTCAATACAGATAGTTTCTTTTCTTTTTGTATGATAACAGGCTGTCATATTAAGAGTTTTATTAATGTCTCTCTAGAGGTGTGAACACTTGGGTGCAAGAGAAGAATTACTTGCTCTTATGCCTGTCAAGCCATGTGTGCAGCATCAAACACACCCAAACACACAAAGGCAGCCACTGACTGCAGAAGGTATTATTCTTTATTTGTTTGCCAAACCTCAAACTGTGCTATAGATCTTGACAGCAGTTCTACGTGGGCAAATCTCTTCATACAGATGAGTCTGTAAGCCAGCGTAAGAAAAAGATACATCACTCGGTATTAGATAGTCCACACTGGACAAATGAAGAAATAGTGTTTTAAACAAGAAAGAGGGAGAAGACAAGAAAAGCAAACAGCCATTTTGACTATGCCAAGAAATTAAGGAAAGACAAAAAACAACCTCTGCAACAAGTTATTAAAAAGAAACTGACAGGAAGAAGGAAGACTCCTCTCAGCTATGAAACTTTTGACACTCCCTCAATCTAGTCAAGTATAGACTACACTGAAGCTAGATCTGAAACTCTCTGAAATCACTAATCTGTTTTCTTCATGACAACGGAATTGGCCGTACAGCTAGCAGCCAACACCATCACTTCAGCAAATGGTCTAGCATGCTCAGTTAAAAAATTCTGGAGTTCAGGTTTCATATAGCAAAACTGCATGAACCATACAGAAAATTTCTGCTGAAGATACTATACACAGAAATACAGTTTATGGTGCAAGTTATCTATATGCTGCACCAAAATGCTGATTTTTATTTCAGTCATCAGTCTATGAATACTAATATGTCACAATCTGGTATTTTTAGTTGTGGCTTAGACACAACACGCCATTCTTAAATTTCAGCCAATTAGCACTAAGGGAAAAGCTGATTAAAACATTTGGTGTTACAACTAAGCAGACCTCCACATCAAATACAGAGCGACAATCATCACTTAAAAAGTTCTATTAGAAGGTTAAAACTTCCATCAACGTAAAGAGCAAGCCATCAAACCAAGTATAGTGTCGAGCTGACACGGCAGAGAGATGAAACATGAAAATAATTTTGAAAAGAAGCACAGGTACTTAAAGCTGTAGCACTTCACTAGTTCGCTCCTGGTTTGTATAAAGACAGTTTAATTTAAACGTGGTAACCTGCTGAGCAGATTTACTAGTCTGTATTATATGATATTAGGTTAATAATTGTAAGTTCTCACGTATTTTTAAAATTGAAAACCAAAAGATAATTGGAAAGTTAAAAATATCAAGATTAGCAATAGCACAGAAAAAAAAACACTGTACAAATAGGAAACAAAATCCGTCGGTATTTCAAACACAGCGGTAATTTAGAAAGCGCAGATATACAAAGTACAGACTTGCATAACAAATCCTTGTTTCTTCATTATCTGGTCACCCAAAAACACAGTAGAGGAAGAAAAGGGACCCTTTCTCTTTCTTCCCTGTTCTTCTCTCCCCTGCCATGTAGGAAATGAGGCTTCAAAAGAACCAGGTGAGCAGGGTCAACAGAATGGCATTTAACAGCTTGTTACACAGGTAAATGAGGAAATTGCACATCTGAAATAGCAATCAAATTTTTGTGGGAAACATGTATTATATGCTGCTCACCTATTCATAAACTGACCAAAAACATTGCCTGCAGATACTGCTGAACCTCCACCCTTGAAGGGTAGAGTTCAAAACCCAACTGGACTTGATTCCCAGCAACCTGATCTAACGCAGGAATTGGTCTCACCATGAGAAGGGGTGTGGACCAGGAGACTTCCAGAGGTCTTCTTCAGCTGAAGTTACGCTGTGATTCTAAAATATCTCTCTTCAAATTATGAAAAATAATAGCAACCCAGATTATTTTAGATCTTCAGAAATACACTGATTCTTTCATACTGTCAGTACCAATTCAAAGTAAGATAACCTGGTTTTCCATTGAATATCTGTAAGTACACTTTTTTTCTCTCAAGTAACAACTACTCTGAGTTCATCTAGGTTTTAAGGAATTAACAGTTACATTACCAGATGAAACAGTTGCCTTATTTTCATTACAGAACTGCTAGCACTAAGGGAGTTGATATGTTGTCTCCTTGTCCTTCAAAATAGAAAAAGTCACACGTATCACCAAGGCATTTGTATTCAAAACTTGCCCGTGCTGAGAAGTAATTCCAGCGTCATTTAAACTAGCTCTTTCAAACTAGGATGGGATGAAAAGATTGCATCATCCTTAGAAGAAGCACACCAGTAAAAGTCAAATATATTTCTCAAATAAAAGCATTATAATAACAACCTCTGTGGCAAATGAACAGTAACGAATGCAGGGAAACAAAGAAAAAGATAGAGGCAGCAGCAAAGACTTGACAGGAGTTGTCCTTGTAGGATAGGTTTACCGGGGGAGAGAAAGAGAAAGCTGTACAGAGCAGACTTCTTTATCTTAAGATGTTGATGCGATATTCTTCATCTAATTAGGACTCCAAGTCCAATGAAAAAAAAATTGTGGAAGTTATAGAAGTCTAACTAGTCTGCAATACCTCATCAGAAACATAACCCCTGCCCACACTATGTTTGATTTTGTCAATGAGACATTGTCTGTAAGAACCACAGACAGAAAACTGAAAAAAAAAAGACAAATCTACAAGTAAGCCACTAAACAATGGCACCTTCTTGTCTTTTTATATGCGGTAAAGACGGTCATATCTTTTTCTTCTGATAGATTTTGAAGTAATATTTAAAGCTCAGAATATAAATGTCTCAAAGTAAGCTTAGAAACAAATACATGAGTTCTGGAAGGCCAAAGAGCCTTCTCAGCAGTCCGAATACTTCACTTCTAAAATAACTAAATACATACATACATACTCTCTGCTTTGCAAAACACAAAACGCTTAGCAAAGACTTTGTAGCTATAGATACCATCAGGTCTTTTAGGAAATCAGAAAGAGTTCCAAAAAACCCACAAGTATTTACATATCGTAGTAAAATTCTGTCTTTAAAGCACAGGTTACAATTCTGAAACTTCACAAATACTAAGTATATCCTACAGTCCCATTCATTTACCTACATAATTTACTAGGGAGGTAGATAACGCACATGTGCTAACAGGCTTACTCACTATCGTAGTTACTTTGCTAGCAAAATTTGAAAAAAGGATTCATGCCTGTTAACTCTGTGCCCTTCCACCAACACATGTAACACATCTATATTGGATATATTCTTAATCTAAAAGAATCTATTCTTAGCTTTAGGCAAGCATTCTTGACTCACACTAGAAGCAGGGTTGGAAAGCCGGTGAATAACAGTACCATATACTTAAGAGAAACATATAAGCAAATTTTACTCTATTTTTTATTCTTGTTAACAGCTTTAAAAAGGTCATAAAAAACCCCTTTTAATGTGATACTAAGCGAACCACTACTAGCAACACTTTCACAAGCACCTTCCATCCGCATAAGTGAACAAGAAATAAATCAGTTGTTCTGTTTATTCTCACCCTTAGTCTGCTCTTCCTTTTGAGTCAGTATAAACATTTACCTTGCCACTCAATCAACTCAATGTGGAAAATTAATCCGGGTTACAACTAAACTCGGAAAGGGAGGGTGAGAGGAAAAGCAGTTTTAATTTGGACCAGTTCTGAATCCAGTTCCAAACTCAGCTATTCTTGCTGCACTCTGTCTTGCCTTTTGCAAGGAGAAGCAAGACAGGACAGCTTCCAGCAGCAGTACCAACTCTTCAGTGTTGGAAAAGCCATGGTGTAACTTAACATTTAAGCCACTGGATCATCCTTCACAGCAACCATCCCAGATCCACTTCTTAGAATATAGTTTTCTTACCCTACCACTTGCTACTCAAGAAGCAAGCATCTTGTTTAAATCATAGAGGTATCAAGCTACAGAGCAATTTATTTTTTTTAATTCCTTTCACTTCAATGGTGGCAAGAAACTGTCCACCTTTGTACTGACGGTAATTTCAGTTCCTTTGTCTATACAGTGAGCCTACTTAGAGGCTGATGAAATAATCAGGGGCATTACCTGAAGGGTTTTCATAAATTTGGGTAGGAAATTCTTTGCGGCATGCAAGTATTTAAAGACTCTCTGATATGGGTTACCACTGTCACAGCTACTCAGAAAGCACAAAATATATCTTAATTGTAGAAAACCTAAGTTTCAGGTTTGTATTTTTATTTATTTTTTTAAACCAAGCTGGTAGTTAGCTGTTTTTTAAGCAATTCTCAATAGCCTCTTTAGCTTCCCCTTTAAGACACCAACATGCTCTAGCAGCACTAGAACAGCAGAGGGGAAAAGTACATTTTATGACATGTTTTTTAGGGCAAGAATGAGTGTAAAAACTTCAGCTAACAGAAGAAAAGAGAAGGGGTAGGGGGAAAAAAAAAAAATCTCATCCCTCCAGCTCAGGGTGAGCATGACTCCCACAGCTAGGATCCTAAAACTACCAGAATACACGCACACATTGAGCCATTTAAAATTTTAAGCTTTATTCATTTTTTTTACTAAATTCCCTTAAGCTGCGAGAAGATTGTAGCTACCTACGTGTTTCAGGTAGACTGATATTTTAACAGTGGTCTTGCACTTTTCAGGTCAAAGAAGAAAGTCCTACAACCTGTGTTGTCTTAGTGACATGGTTTAGTGGTGGACCTGGCATCGCTAGTTTAATTGTTGGGCCTTGATGATCTTACAGGTATTTTCCAACTGAAATGATTCTACGATTCTACCTTCAGGGGGAATTCACACCGGAGAATTCCAGGGCAATTCCAGGGCCAAAAAGTACATGTAGCACTAGGGTGCCACTTGAAAGACAGACAAAGCAGGACTTTTGCACTGAACAAGATGACTAGAAACAATTCCTGTCTGAGCGGGATTGCTGGTTAACATAAGATGCTGGTGAGGAACAGAAGAAAATTTAAGATAACTTATCACCCTCCTAACTCTGCCCAGACAAACAAGAAATCTAGGCCACAATATACCTTCACCCCATGCACACCCTTCCCCTTATCGCTTGTGGGTATGAAGCAACTGATGTGTTGCCACTGCAAAGCCACTGACCTGCTAATGTCACCCTCTTGGGAGGGGTAAGGGAAAAACCACTGGTGGATTCAGAATTCCAATACTATTACACCATCTACTGTTCAAGGACTTTTCAATAGACAAAGCTTTTACTAGAACTATGTATATTTTTAGTAATGCCTTCAATTTAAGAACATATAAAAACACAGCAAGCAGATCAACAGACTTTAGTTTCAAAATTCAGAGAGATTACAAGCGTGTCTGAAATGTTTCCTCCCTATTCTTCTTTTATTCAGACACAACGTTACTAATTCTCAGCCCTCTGGACAGCTAAGATCCCTTTACTCATTCTGTGTATTTGTGACTCAGTTCTCCCCCAGTTTCTGGACTGTAGGTCATTCTTGCAAGTTTAGGTTGGTGGGGGGAAGAGAAGAAAGCTGTTTTTCATTATTTTTAAGTGTTTCAAAAACACTTCCATTATAAAGACTGCAGGACAACACAATAGGACATTTAGGCAAAAATAAAATCAGCAAGACTAATCAGACTAGAGAACACCCAGACACCACCTCACCTCTCCACCTCGCATTAATTCCTTATCCTCTCTGATTTGTTTCACACAACACACCAACTACCGACGTTTCAGTAGACTTTCTCACTGCCAGCAGATGTGTGCTTGACAGTATGAAAAAAACTTTAATTAAAGTCTGACTTCCCAAACTTTCCCGTACCAGAACAGGCAGATTGAAAGCAGCATGAAAATCTGAAAAAAAAACCCAAACAACCCAACCCTCAGAAAAGATCTATTGCTTCAGACAAATAAAAGATGCATAAAGGTTTTTATAAGACAGTTAACCACGTTTCTGTTTGAGACACAAAGAAGCTAAGAAAATACCCTTACAGAAAATAATCTCTGCTGCTGCACCCAAACCCCCAGCCATGCCCGTTGAGCCAATAATCCGCCCAAAGAACTCATTTGACTTTACTGCCCAGGCGAAAAGGAGAAGCGAAAGAACATCAAGCGCCCGAAGCGCCGTTTTGTTTCCAGTGTTGAGGCGTGTTTGTGTACAACGGGCTCCCGTCCCCGCACCGAGCGGAGCATCCCTGCGGGCGCTCGGCGGCGCCGCGGGAGGGATCCCGGCCGCTCCCGGACACCCGGGAGCCCCCTCCAACCGCTGCCCGCCAGCTCCCGGGGGGGCTCAGCGCCCGCCTCTGCCGCCGCTTCCGCGGGGCCGCCCCCGGCGCCCGCCCGGCCGGGGCAGGGCAGCGGCCGGAGCCGCTCGGTGCCGGCGGGGCGGGGAGAGCAGCGCTCGGCTTCCACTCCGGGAGGGCTGCTGCCCCGCAGGGGGCACCCCTGACGCGGGCTTGCCCCCTACTCCGTCCGTCCGTCTTTCCCTCCCCCGTACTCACGCCGGCCATTCCTCCGCGCGGTGCGGCGACCCTGAGGAGCGGCGGGACCGCCGGGGCCACGGCCGCGCCGCCTAAGGGGGGCGGGGAAGGGAGGGGCAGGACCGAGCCCCCCCCGCCCGCCTGCGGCCGCGGCGCCGCATCACAAGTAAGGCGGCCGCTGAGTGGCGGGAGGCGCGGCACGCCCCTCCCTCCGCAGCATGGCGGGCAGCGGGGGGGGGCCCGCCGGGAGGGAGGGGGCGCAGCGCCCCACGTCCCGCCACCGGCACCAAAGGAGCGGGCGAGGCCCCGCGGCCCGGGAAGGCGGCTTCGGGTCACCCCGGCAGAGGCACCGTGGGCAGAGGGCAGGCTGGGCCAGCCCGGCGGGACCCGGCCGGCGCGGCTCGGAGAGACCTCCCTCAGGAGCGCTCGGCTCCGCCCGCCCCTTAGCCCAGGCTCCGGCGGGCGAACAGGAGCGGGACCCCTCTTCCCCACTGGCGGGGGACGGGAGTTGGGCGAGGAGGTGCAGGCTTGGGCCGTTGTTCAGCCAGGACCTGCTCACGTCGATGAAGAGGACGAGCCGTGACGGCCCCGAGTCGGGGTGCGGGTGAACAGAGTTCCAGCGGGTCTGAAAACAACCTCCTCTCAACAAACAG
Source organism: Trogon surrucura (assembly GCA_020746105.1). Taxonomy (NCBI): domain Eukaryota; kingdom Metazoa; phylum Chordata; class Aves; order Trogoniformes; family Trogonidae; genus Trogon; species Trogon surrucura. The sequence goes on from CM036624.1 coordinate 20,146,163, forward strand.
CTCCCACGACCGGCTCAAGAAGGTTCTTGAAAATGGTGAATGCACGATGGTGGCCCACGAGGTGTTACGCTCAATGGTGAACATATTTAAGAGGGATGAGGACATGTTTCTTCAGTTTTAAATTTTTAACTGTTCCCTCAAACATTACTAGATAAATTGCTGAGTTAGGGTGGTTTTTTTCATCTAAATATGCCTTACTTATTGGAAAAACTCCTGGAGCACAAGGAAGTTACGTAAAAGGAGACAGTCTGGTTGTTAGCTACGATCATGAAATCAATAAAACTACAATCGGAACTTCTAGAGGATGTGGAAGCACGCATTTTCCTAAAACTGCAGTGCGCTCTGACATTTCAGTTCTGCAGCCCGTGTCACCACGCCACAAAAAGCCTGCCGGGTAGAGAAAACTGCACAGATTCCTTTCACTTCATTTCAGACCCTGAGCAGGACTGCTTATGTTAATTACTCACTTTCTCTCTGCCACCTGAGGCTGGGGGAAGAGGCATCCCTTGGGAGGGAGCTCAGCCCTCCTAAGTCCACACGCTGTTCTCCAGATAATCTCCTGTATCCCCACACCCACTGCCGAGCGGAGTTCCTCGCTCTGTGGTCAGCTACTGTGTCCAGATGGAGAGATTACTTCTAAAATAACCATGGCCTGTTACTAGGGATACAAAGCTGATTGTCAAACTTGAATTTTTATCCAGGGATCTGCTATCCACTGGAAAATTTGTCGTGGTCTTTAGTAAATCAAAAAAAGGTTGAAAGCCACTGTTTGGCAGGAAATAAAGGTAAATTGACTGAGGTAGCACAACTGCTTGAGGTTGGATGGGATAAATTCAGGCTTGTTCTAACTCTTTAGATTGGGAAAACGTCATCTAAATTAGTCTTTACAACCTCCTTCTCTTTCTGTGATATTAGGGATTTTAATGTATCTTTCTTCACACAGTGTTAATCCCTTAAGAGACCTAATTCTCTTGCCACACCCCAAACACACACCAAACCTTTATATAGAACAAATAATGAATATCTGTTTTAAAGATTTCTACACTGTCATCAGATGTGCCTGTGGTACGAACCAAGCGTGAGAAAATCCCTTTCCTGAAGAGTCTGGGTTTCTCTTCAGGGCAAAAATAAAGGTCTAGCAAGTCCTACAGACGTGTTATAGCCTAGAACACCACCAGAAACTGATCTTAGATAACTAGTGCAAAGAACTATCCTCAGTCCAACTATGTCTTAAGAAGCAGAAAACTACTGCTGTCCAGATATATTCACACATAACCTAGTTACCATTTTCACCATCCGGAAAGAGGTTCAATGCTGTTGTCTCATTTTGCTTTCAAAAATAGGTGATGTATAAGGCCTGTACAACAGGCTTGACCCCCAAAAAGACTAGCTCCCATTTTATTAAAAAACAAACAAACAAACACCCCAAAAACTAAATGTACAACAATAAGTCTGGAAGCACCAATTACAAGTATGAGTCAATAAAGGGAAGTCTTATACTGACTTTTCATGACGGGAAGACAAGAAAATAGAAACAAAGACTGAACCTAATCTCAGATATCTATACTGATGTCTTACTATATCTGATTGTAGAGGTTACAGAATGGCCAGACGTTATACAGGACTTGTTTGATATTAGCAGTCATGCCATTGTATTTCATGGCTTTGAAAACAAAAAAGTGAAACAAGTCCAAAGCGAAAGTGAAACTTGCCTGAAGCTGGAGGGTATGGCGGAGGATGGTGTCCTCTAAAGCATGAATCCACTTCTCTCTCTCATCAGCATCTCGAGCTGAAAAAGTATTGAAAAGATATTGTTACATTACGTGTGGTCTTACATATTAAAAGCCATAAGCAAATAGATCTGATGTCCTCACTAAACATGGAAATTAAACCATGATATCCTTGTCAAGTCACCAAGGACATGGTTCCATGGTTGTCTTAATACCCTCTTTATTCTTCTGTGGTTACACCTCTGTAACATTACGATGTTAATCTACTCTATAGTACTGGAGAGATGTTTTAAATAATCATGAATGCAAAAAGCTTCTATGCTTATGTAGAAATTTTACTCCAGTAATGACTCTGTATCATACATGTCAAATTAAAAAATAAGAATATGATAAAATAATTGTTCTGCATTATTGCTATTTATGATTATCTGTCCCTTGTCTGTCTTTAAGGGCACACAAGCGAAGAGAGTTTGCACAGACATTCCTCAATTAAGTAATTTTAACTTTTCTTAGCTACTAGAAACTGTTCAACCTGTAACAGATCAGCCAGTAACTTTACCTCAGTGTGGACACAGTAACTTTCAATGAGTTACCATTTCAGGTATGGATTCATGAGACAGGATAAACACCCCTAACAGGCCTCCAGTGTGAGTAATGACACACAAAAAATAATCTGAAGTGTATAATAAACATTTTTTATTCTCAAGACAAAGACTACTCTAAAGCTTTATAGAACCTGAATCTTATGTTAATGACAACACACAGTAATACTTTCATACTTCTGCAACAGACCACCATAGAGTGTTAATTAAGAATCCAAGAGAGGATGAAATGGCACAAGAGGATGATTATGCTTCTCAGTTGCAGATGGTGACAGTTAAGAAAGTAGTGTATTAAATGATGATTAAGGGAGGCAGTGGATGGCTTTCAGGACCAGGGGGACAAGGAAGTGGAGCTGGAGAAGGAAAATAAAGAACAGATCAAAACAGACCAAGGACTGCCATCGCCTTTGGGTTTTTTTTTCCCTCAACCCTCCCAACAGCGCTTTTCTTCCCCCCTACCCCCAGTACAGACATGCCACCCTTACTTTGCTAGTCTGAACTCCTTGGCTGTGCTCTGAGAGTGTTTAAAAAATACAGGAGCAGACAGAGTCAGGGGACTCCAGGTGAAGAAAGAAGAAAAAAATCCACAGGCTTTAAACAGACTGTAAACAAACTGGCCCATTTACAGACTAAGAATAGTTATTGACAATTGTTTCTAGACCCTTATTCAAGTGGAAGGTATTTAAAAGAAACAGGAAGCCTGCTAAAAGCAAGGAAAGCTTAAGTGAGCTTACACCTATTATGAACTAGAGAACTCAGATTCCTATCTGACTTATTTGTCACGGAGTTCAGAGGAAATACCTGTAAGTTACTATTCTGAAATATATGCTCCAGCCTCAAAAGGCTTTGTTTTCAGTGTTTCCTTTGTCACCCTTATGTTTCCATTGCTTTTATTCTCTGTAATTGTGCAGCTCAAACCCATTTGTACTCAATACCACCACAGGTCTTCAAAATACTTTACATAAATCCTCCTTTAGGAAATTATTTATTACTTCTGCACACATCCATCCCTACAAAGTGTATTTCATTGGCCAGAGGAAGGGACAAGGAAAGGAGAATCAGAAATCCATAGAATCCATCCCCCCCCTGCCTTTAGGACAAGAAGACTGTATGTTTTTCCCTAAAGAAAACCCCACCAAGATAAACATACTGCATTGTTTACTTCGGCATACATACAATGTGTCAAACTAACAAAACCATCAGGAAAGAATTGACAACTTATGAATTTGTGAGAAATACAGAAGAATGCCTTTTTAACACAGAAACTTGCTCCGAGCCTAACTGATGAGGTAGCTTCACAAAGTAGTGAGGCAAAACTTCCATTGCGTGCAATGTGAAAGTAAAAGCCTAGTTTGAAATGTAGCTGGGTTTTTGTTTGTGGGTTTGAGTTTTTTTAGTACATATTTCCCCACATACTACAAGTCAATCCCTATTCATTGTTCTTTTAAAATAGTAAAGTGTGATCAATTGCCACAGATAATTCTGGTAATGATACCATTAACCGACGCAAATAAAAACTACACATAAGGGAGAGCGACCGCCCAAAGTCACAAAGAAAGCCTGTAAGATGTTAAAGTAATTACACGTTACTTGGAATAGCAGGTAAATAACTTTCTTGCAGGAAGTGCAGCAAGTATGAAAAAGCTGGACTTTGCCATGTGTAATACTTTCCAAAACTCATTAGAAAGAGCTTCTAACTTACAGGGGTTCTTCCTACTAGTCCTCCGTATATTCACGGAAGTAGGTGCTGAGGACAAATTTATAATGCAGCAAAACTAGGCAGCATGAAGGGACAGCAGCCCTAGGAACTTTGTCCAGATGATTACATTAATCCAAGTATATTTTGCAATGTGCAAATTATAATTTGTGTTTTGACATTATGTACGCACACGCACACCTTGTTCTTTTTTCACAGCATAGCTTGCACTTTAACACTAATTTCAATCACTGAATTAGTCGATTAGAATCAGGTCTATTTTCCTCTGACAGTAATTTTAATGGTTATTAGTTTCTTTGGTTCTGCTTACCAAGAACAGGCCCCTTTGCCCAGTCCTGACAAACATACTAATCAAGCTTATGCTTCTTACACCAGTCACCACTGAACAGAAAACAAATAGTTACCTGTGTCATCAATCTATCAGTACTTCAAATGTACCAGTGCTTCAGCTTTTCAAAGGTGTGTTCAAAGTGGTGGTGGTTAACATATTTCAACATGTGTCAAGTTCCTCAAGTTTTTCTCTTTTTCTGGGTTCTTTTTTTTGTGGGGTTGGGTTGGGTTTTTTTGTTTTGTCGCTTTGTTGGTTTTTTTTAAATCTACCATCTCCCAGTCCCAAAGAACATCTTACTGGAGAACTGGGGCACAAGTCAGCAAGGACTAAATAAGTAATTCACAGAGTACAAAAATCCTGTTTTCAAGTTTTTTACCCACAATTATTTAAACTAAAAAAGGAACAATTAAGCTGCAGATCAGTGAAGTAATCCTTGTATTGCAAGAGACTTCCTATGACCTTTCATACTGCCAGCAAAAAGAGGTCACTGTATTAGTTAAACACTAACCTCAATATACAGTAGCCCATTAATAAAGGCTATCACATTAAGACTCACATATGAACCAATAACAGAACACAGAAGGCTTTACAGCAAGAGAGAAGACATAAAAAAAACAATGAAAAAACTGAAAGGATTTTCCCATGCTCATAAATCAACTCAACTTCTGAAGCTTCTACTCCTCTAGTAGCCCTTTTATAGCTCTTTCTACTAGGGATCAGCATAAGGAAAAAAAAGAAGCGGTATTTTTTCTTCTCATACTAGACGTTGCAAACTTACGGCGTAGCATGATCAGCCATTATGTAGAACACATGAATCTCGTCAACCCTGCTACTAAGACAAAGCCTTGGCCACGATAAATCCAGGAACGCTGCCATGAGAAGGCTGCTTACTGCACGGAAACACACCGCACTGCAACCTCTTAAGCACTCTCTGTTCAGGACACTGGTTTAACTTTCAAGACCATCCATCATCAACAGCAGATCCTCCTAGCTCTCCTCCATACACTCTTTTAAGAAAACTACGGAGAAAAGAGCACGACGCAGTTTTTAGTAAAGCAAGCTGGCAGAAAAGTTATATTAAATCTAATCAGAATGGCTGCCGGGAGATTAGGTGCAAGTAAAAGCTCCCTAATGGTAAAAGCAATTTAGAACTGAACAGCTGCCAAAAGATCACTGATGGGGGGGGGGGGGGGAATCAATGGGAACATTCAAAAAAGAGATTAGCCAACACACTCAGAAACAATTTATGGGAAAAATCTACACACAGTGGTCAGAGATCATTATCCACCCCTCTGTAGGGAAAGCTACATATCCAAGCCATTCTTCATTTAAGGAGGGCAACTTTGGCCAAAGAAAAAGCTCTAATATCCTTCCAGCTAAAAAAGTCTGTGATGCACACTACCTAATAACCAGCAAATGCTGGGGGCTTTCTTCAGCAGATGGGACAATGTATTTGGATAAGGCAATTACTATCTAGGCCAAGGAATTTCACTAGTATCTGTGCTTACATACAAATGGATGAACTGCATCTGGTTTCTCCTGACCCAAAATTTCTAGGAAGAGAAGAAGGGCAGGGGGCAAGGGAGAAACAAGTTACTTTTTCCTGGGCTGACTCTAGAACAACAGTATTAGAAAAGACAAATAAGAAACACTGAGACATCTACATGAGAAATACTTGGTACTCGAAACCATAAAGGTATGACCTTCAGCCGTTTATAAGTGCTATTTTTTTTAATACTAATTAGAAAAAGAAATGAAAGAGAGGACCCCACCACACTACATGGATTTTCATTGTGGTTCTTGGTCTGAGGGGTTAATGTGGTAGTTACCTTGTCAGCTGAAATTCAAGTTGTACTAGGGCATCAACTATGCACAGAAATGTCAATGCTGTTGAAAGAACACGAACAGTCCCTGGGCTTTTCTCTATTTTAAGTGCCAGAATCATTAACTCAGTTTTCACTGCAGTTTATAGTGAGCATTTGCACACAGGACCAGCTTAATCCACATAAAACCATATACCCACTGCTATGTGCAAGGGCTGGGAATCATTACTGGCTGAAACATCGCGGGTTTACCATGGTCATGTAGTTATTTTTACATTTTTCTAGCAGAATTAGTATTTATGAGCTAGATTACAATTTGTTCCCTTTCACTCCCTCATGTCTACAGCGCATCCTTCCAAAGGGATCTGTACAATTTACTGGGACATCTCAGGCGTGTCTGAGACAACCACGGGCTACTTAACACAACCGCAGTCCTATTTCTGACCAGTTCAGAGAACAACACTTGAAAAGTATGTAACTGCATTACAGTGAGATTCAATAGGATACCAATATTTTTAACAATGCGCATTTTTTGTGATCTGTCTGGCTGAGCTTATTCGTAAGATATTTTCCCATTTATTTTATACTAGAAATATTTCTGAACACCTTCCTCTAGAAGGTACAAAGAAAGAAAAGCAATTATTTTATCAAGGAGAAAATTATAGAATGCAAAAGAAGACAAGAATTGTTGCTTCTGCTGAAGAATTTCTGTAACTCAGAAAAATTATGTTTTACAACTCCTAAAATAGTCCCTTATTTCTGAATTTCACAAACTGCCACATCAGATACAGCAAGGATTTTTAAAGGTTCTGCTCTATGACGACAAGAAGACAAACGAAATGTACCTACAGTAAATGCTCTCAGCCTCTATTTCCCAAATAGAGAATAAATTTGGTAATTTAGAATTCCTATAATATTTACTTTAATGTGAAGAGATTATATGTGTTTATATAACATACACCAAATGTTAAAGTCCAGCATAAAACAGATTACTTTTCCTAGCCTAAGCTTGATAGCATCTAAAGATTAGATATAAACAAGTTTAACAACTCTGCTCCGCCATACAGCATTCACCACCAGCATTTCTAGGTCATGCACAGCAGTACTTGGAAGACAGAATATACAAAACACATCACCTCAGAATTAGCATACCGGTGCTTTTTTTTCCCCTGTGTGCATCTACATGGGCTTTAGGATGAAAGAAAAACCTCAAGAATTAGGTAAAAAAATCACTAGATTACTTATAAATACACCATACTGTCACAAAATGAAATGCATATTTTATTTCCATTCACTCTGACCTACTTACAGGCAGAACTCAGTAAAAAAATTCTACTACACCCACAGAGTCAATAGAGTCAATTATGCAGCCTCCATCCTGACAAAACTCCCACCGATTTTTATGCAAGATTCCTGTATTTTCTCAGCCAAGTGCAGAACTAATAGTGTCTTTACACACCAACAATCTGATAGAGGTGAAATTCTGACTACATTGAGATTGGTGGCAAAAATGCTATCGATCTCAACGAAGAGAGATTTTATCAGCAGTGCCCAATGAGATGGAAATGTCACACAGCAAAGGGCTGTTCCGGTTAAATAAATGGCGCTTTAAAATCACTGAAGGCATTTCAACCCCTAGAAAAACATGCAAGATGAAGCAGGGTTTCACAGGAGCCTACTAAAATGCTACAGTTTCATTGCTTACAAATATGCTTGGAACACAGGCAGCTCCCACATCTGGTTGAACACAGTCTCAGTACCTTATTTCCCCTGGATCATGATTTTGGAGTTGTCACAATTGTTATTCTCCCTTCTACTCATCTTCCTCCTGCTGCCATTCTCCACCCACACAGATAACTCAACCCTCCTTTTGTTCTGCAGGTGTTTGGTCTCCCTGTACCTGCAGAAGACTTCCGTGCAGTCACAAGACAGAAAGAGAAAGTCTAATCGTGTCCAAAGAAAACGCTTCAAATGGTCTCCTATGTACAATGTATCAGCAAGATTAATCTGTGATCTTGAGAAACCAACTAAACTGCAGTTTCTCTGTTACCTAAGCCCAAAAGCTTTCTTTAGTAAGTTTTATAATCAGGCCATAAACACACCTTCAGGTGAAAACTTGTGTGACAAAGGAGTTAAAACAATCAAGACACTATTTGTTCTCTCTGTGAATTCATGCACAACGTGTAATTTTGTAATTAAACGTTTCTGAATGTAGGACAAGCTGCAAGTATCTGGGTTTTCACTACAGAATGTCAATATTTACATATGAATAACAGTAACACTGAATAATACTTCACATGGTATATTCTGTGGAAATGGTTTTCAGGGTATGTTTGCATTAAAAAGCCACTGCAGATCACATTGAACTAGTTCAGAAACTACTAGTTTAAGGTAGAAACCATATTTTGGCTTGAACTTAAAATAAATCAGGATAGAAGAACAAAAATATAACTGTTTTCCTTAGCCAATAATACAGTTCTCAACTGAACAGGTCAAACTCAAGTATACTGCTACTTGGAATTTCTTCTCGAAACAGAAGGAGAAATGTTGAACTTCTCCGGATCCCTCCCCTCCTTCTAGTGAGACCTTTTCTGACCATTTCTCCCCTTCCAAAATAGTTGCCAGGTATCATATATACGGTTGAGAGAAAAGATTCGTATCGATACCAAGAGTAACAAGCAATAAATATACTATTTCTTCCGGAGGAAGGAAAAATAAAACAACTGGACACATTGCACAGATACTGTTTCAATGTATTATTTTCTTTGCTACTCTGGAGTTTAATACACACTTTGAAATCTGCTACTTCAACCTTGAGAAATGGAAAACCAAGAGGTGTTTATACATGGCCATAAAAATGGGGTGCAGATAGCCCCACTAGAAATGGCATACTCATGGTACAATCAGAGAATAGACAGTTATAACGCAGAATGCTACAGGTGCAAGACAAAACACTAAAAGCACAACCATGCACTGTTCCCTGCACTCCAGTCACAAGATCCAACTACAAAAACACATCAGTATAATACATTAATAACAAAAAGGAGGTGGAAGGAAGAGAGAGGAAGACAGAAAAATCACACGGCAAAAGCTAAACCTAGTCCTGGTTCGCAGAGGAATTTTTGCAGTTTTGTCAATTGGGAGAGGATGAGATGGAGCCCAGAACTTTGTGCAGCACCAGGTGGGTCAGTTAACAGGAGGAGGAGCAGTAGCTCAGCTTTGACGTAAATGTATGAAGATAAAACTGAAGTTTTACTCTTAACATAGCTGCTCACCCTCCTCTGCAATGTAAAAGCACTGTTGAGCGTAGCACAGAGGAATTGACTGTTTCAGCATCACCAGAACCCCCAAAGACCCTGAAAAATGTTATCTTAGGATAAACGATGCAGTCACAGCAGTTATAAATATCATTGAGGAAACCAACACAGACCAAGATACCTTCCTAGGCATTTTTCAATATCAAATTTAAAAAAAAAAAAAAAACTCTCAAAACTTTTGGGGAAAAAGGCTGCAATTTACAAATCGTTACTTAAAATGGGTAATCTGATAGACTAAAGTGCCTCTTTATACCACAAGGGCAATCAGCTTCCTGTCATCTAACTGGTGGACAAAGCTAAGGTTTTATAGAAGACTATAAATATTGACTATTTCCCCAAGTAGTGGTGAAATGCAGGTCTAAAGCCATTATCCTTAATTTCGATACTTAATACAAATACTTAAAATCTCAAATTCTGATACTGCTCAGCAACTAAGGTCTTTATGGACCCTAGTATATCCTTAGCAATAGCTGTGTCCCACATCAACAACAATTCCCCGCTTCTCCAACATTAAAGCCACCTCTTGTCATGCATGTCTCCATCTTTTCTCAGCTGGGCTGGTAGGCAGTCCCAGATCAAGCTAGAAACTGGGGCAGGATGAAGAAGAAGGAGAAATCTACCTGTATCAGCTGACAGCTTTCATGCAATTGGAGAACAAGTTGCACAGCAACATTCATGCCTCATTTCTCAGATACTTGTGGCAGGAATAGGAAAGGAAGACAAAAGCTAAAGCAAAATCATCTCAGATCAATGCACTGGACTGCTTCCAACCTTCCAATCCTTTCTTACAGAAAACAGTGGAGACAAGACTGATTTGCCTCCCCGTGTGTTGCAGGCTGTAAAAATAAGAGCTGGGATTTCAGGTAGCAGTTAAAAAAAATCTGAATTCTTGCTTCTGCATACGTGTGTTTACTGAAGTATTTCAGTCCAAATAAAGCCATTATTGCTTCAGGTTAGACAGCAATTCAAGTATAAAGAAGGCAACAATACCCTTGATGGACTGTTGGACATCATGTTCCTGCTCTTGAATTTAAGCCACAAGCATCCTAGTGAGCAGAAAGAGCAGCTAAGTGATACGAAGGACAGAAGAACTGACTTTCCAAATGGAAAGAGCTTATAGCTAGGTGATATGAAGATGTTAGAAGAACAAAAAAGAAAAAAAAACAACAGAAAAAAACCAAACAACAAAAACCCCCCAGTGTTTGAAGGTTATGGAACATTTAGAACAGGGATGTGTATTACAGCACCAAAAAAATAAACATCAAGAAAGCTTCCTGACAGGAAGGCACATTAGACTAAGAGTATTAGCCCAAATGTCTTGCAGCAACTTGAATGGATTTTTGTGTCTGATCTGAGCAAACCCAGGAGGGAGCGCTTTGAGACCTTAGTTCAGAAGCCTTAAGAGTCAAGCCATGAAACTGGGTATACAGTATGACCAAACAATGATCAATCGGGAGATGAAATACATTACTTTTAAATCTATGTTCAAATTTCTGTGGGTACCCTACCCCTTCCTTTCCCCATCCTTACCTCTCTAGAACGTTAGACAGACATACAACGTTGGGCAACTGACATTAAGAAATTACTAATTAATCCTAAGTTCTTCCTTTTTATTCCAAATTAAAATTCTATCACTGCCTGTCAGCAAAATTTCACAGCGGCCAAAGAAGATTCAAGTCTTCACCAATCAGTACTTAAAGTCTGAGTACATGAAAACATTTTTCTTTCAGAGCCTGAACAGGAAAGCATTCCACTGCAGATGGGACCTAGCTTAGACAAAAGTCAGCAGATGTTTGAAATCTTGGTATTTTAAAATATCTGTCCTTTTCCCAACTAGGCTCCAGGTTATTTGGATCCCCTGCTGATTTTAAGAATGAAGGAAGGCAGTAAGAAAGAAGGAAGTGACTGTATCTTTAAAAAAGTTGCCATTTCTGAAGCAGTCTTCTCTTGTGAGAGACTTCTTTTATAAAAATTCAATGTATTTATAGCTTTGGCTATGTTGCAGAACAAAAGCTCTATCTGGATCATGTATAAAAAAAATCTTAGAAAAATTGTTAGGAATACTGCATGTTTTCTTGGATTATTCCAAGAATCTGCTCTACATATCTTATGTAGTTTCAGAATACATATTGTAGTATTTACATTATTACACATTTGCTATTCCTGGCTGACAGTGACATAAATTGAAGTCTGTGTAATGCTAAATTAATTTAATATAATGAACAAAACATTTTACATATACGTGAAGGTTGCATGAGGTGAGAATATATTTACAGTGACTGCAAGAACTACAGATATAGTTCCACAGAGCTGTTTTATACTAAAATATTCCAATACTAATATCTTAACTGTCTTTTTACATTTTCCCTTTACAAACACATACACTAATATTGTGCTTGTGTCATTACAATCTGCTGGATCAGGGATATCTTCATAATACACTAATAGAAAAAGCATAATACAAAAAATAGTGTACAAGATCTCAGTTCTACACTAAAGGAGCATAGAGAAATCCTGACTCAATATGAAATGCACACAAATGGAGATCATAAAGCATGAGATGTTATGCGACAAAACTGGTGCTCAAAAATTATCAATATTACTTAGAGCAGAACATTACTTGCACCAAATACTATCAGTCTTCTTCTACTGAGTACCCAAAAGAGAATATAGCATACAAGAAATCAGTGCAAATACGACATATTAAGAAAGTATACCTTAGTAACCAAAGACAAGAGATTTCTAGATTTACCTGTATCAAGTTCTCAAATATTCAGCAGTATTTAGCTTCACAGTACTGAAAGGCTGCCACAGTACAGCATCCCATTACTGCATTAGCAATTAGCTTGCATTTTATCAGTTATCCTTGGGAACGGTAGATTTAAGTATTACTGTGAGCTCAGCATTATGAAGGTATGTTTACGAGGCTTAATGCAGTGAAAAGCCAGAGTACAGCAGCAGCAGCGTTTGGGAAGAACTGTAGCACAAGGAATACAGACACCGGTGACAATATGGTGTACAATTAATAGTTATCATTAGAAATATTCTGACAAACAGCGCGGTATTAATGATAGCTCCCATTTCCAAATCACTGATTTAAAAATAGGTACAGTACAATATAGGTTATAGAATTACTCCAGTTTATATAAATGAATATGACTTTACATGCAAATGTGCCTCTTGCATATTTACAGTTTCCAGCTCTATGCAAAGCAATTAAATGATTCAGTCACTGCATTTTAGAGGAATAGCAAAAGGACGAGCAAATGTTAGTTGAAAAATATTTTCATCACACTTCCCTAGGATTCTAACATGCAGAAAAGAGAAGTCAATATTATCACAGTATTTTATGCTACTGCTGCAGATAACAAATGTAAGGAGTACATAACAATTATATAGCACCTTACCCTTTCTACCGGTGAACCATAGCATGCAATGACGAAACATAGCAGTGGCAGATGGCATTGGTGTTAGTAAATATGAATAAAAGGATAATAGCAGAGAAATGGTGACTGGCAGACAAGACACAGAAATCTAGATGAAATGAATGCAAGCTGGTAAATCTTGAAGCAAAGCTCCACCTTTAAGCCAAATGTTGCCTCTAGTCTCCTCATAATTGAGCATTAAGTTCTATTTGGATACAAATCGCAACCTTCAGACTGGTCTTGATTCTCTTCATGCAGAAATGCATAATTGTATCTTGATAACGAAGATCAGAAATGCTTTGTAAGCGAAACCCATACTCAGAAGCCCATTACTTTCTCCCCTTCGGTGAGCTATTCTTTACATTTTTAATCTCCGAATCCTGCCAGCGCTACCGTCTCTTTCTAGCACACATGTATCCACTGCAGATGTAAATCCCTGCCTAACCTGCAGCACCCCTGGATCCAGAATGTTCTCATTGTGCTCATTCATGCTGTTCTGTTGCCAAACATTGAAAATCATCCATCAAATACAAGTGGAATCTATTATAAGAAAAAACAATCTCTTCTTTCAGCTCACCCTGAAAATGGAAGGTTTTCTGATCAACAGTTATTGTGAAGGTGCTGTCGTCCTCATCGTCTATACCAATCACAGCTCCCTGTGAAACAAAGAACAAAATCCTGATAAGGCAAGCAGTGACATCAGCAGCACACACTCTATCACTACACCACTGGAATTTAAAAAGCATTGACAAATTAGAAGCAAACTGAACACAGCAAAGAGCAGAAATATTTTCTAGTCACAGGATGCAAGTCAGTTCTTTATCATAATGAATTTTAGTTGCCGAAAAAAGATTAATTATTCATAAAGCTGTGATTTTCCTGATAATAATATACATCTTTTATTTTTTTAAATGGAGGTGGCTTTATGCTACAGCATCATTATAGCAAACAGTCTTTTACTACATTCCAGCTTATATTTTAAAGAAGAGTGGGGAGCAATATTTTAGAAGTACTTTCCATGTACAAAAATACAAATTCACTGACAGTCTACAAAAAAAAACCCAAGCGAAAAAAAACCAACTCCTGACCCAATTTTATCCAGCAGTCTACAAAAAAATAAATCATCCTAGCAGAATGAATTTAGCCCATCATGTCATGTCACTGGTACACTGCATGATCTAATTTTCAGTCCCTAAGTAAATATTAGCAGTAAGTCATCAGGATATATCAAAAGCAGCTAGCTTTGTCTTCTGATTCTTCATGAATTATTAGAAGGAAATGCAAATAAATTACAGAGTTAAAGGCCATCTGTGCTTAGCTATTTACAAACCTATCTGCATCTTCATTCCTGCCCCTCCTGCCCCACTTAATAAATAACAGAGTTTCATCCAGGAGAAGACGACTGAAAAAAAGAACCATTCCAGGCCTCTGCCAGCTCAAAAAAATCATAACATTTAGTTCAAAAACCACCTATGGATTTACTCAGTTTCTCTTCTCCTTCTCCAGGAGACATAGCATCAGGATTTAAAAGAGGGTAGATTTAGACTGGATACAAGGAAGAAATTTTTTACAATGAGGGTGGTGAAACACTGGCAGAGGTTGCCCAGAGAGGTGGTGGAGGCTCCATCCCTGGAGGCACTCAAGGTCGGGCTTGATGGGGCTCTGAGCAACCTGATCTAGTGAAAGATGTCCCTCCCGGCTGCAGGGAGGGTTGGACTACATGACCTTTAGAGGTCTCTTCCAGCCCAACCCATTCTATGATTCTAAGATTTGTTTTATCCTTCCCTCTCCCACAAAACAGAAAGACATCACTGCAAGGTGCACGTATTTAAATTCCATCTTACTCGCAGCATAAACAGCAAGCAGCGGTAGTATGAGCAGTTGTGAGTCGGTTCCAACAAGTGCTTCATTTCACTCAGCAACTGCAGAGGGGGGGATCAGGTATGTATCAGGCTGGCCAAAACATAAGAATTGTGTTGGTACAGACTTAGGAGCAGAGGGATCTGAATCAAACTTATTCATAGGCATTTTTCACAGTCTCTACACAAGGTTTCTGAGCCAATGGTACCAGCTCACGTCTGGCTGGCACTATCACAGGCACCCCAAGACAGAGCAGAAGGAACGGGCTCTATTTAACAAGAGCACCAACCATGTGTAATTCAAGGCTATATAGCAGGAAAGGATAGCTCCAAACTGGTTTTTCCTCCCTCCAGTGCCAAAAACGTACCACTTCTCCAAAAGAGTATCTTCCATATAGGCTTTTCAAGGAGAGGCACCTAAAAAGTGTACCTAAGCCAGTATAATTCTGAATACTTTTAGTGCCAGGACATAGCAATAACCAGGTGAAAAGCCATTACATTCAGAGACTCTATGGCAATCATGCAGCATGCCAGTGACATGACAGGATGGGTCAGAATGATTTTATTTTTTAAATATACCAAAAGATAAAAAATGCCGGGCACTTTAAGCACAAGCTTTGCTGCACAATAAAGCAGAAGGTCACTGCAAGATACACAATATCACCCCTAAGTCAGACACTAACAACATGACCCAGCTATTCTCCCCAGAGAATACAGGTAAAACTTACTTAAGGCTAAAAAGGTCTGACTAGGACAACTAAATCCTGTGTTCAGCCCAAGTGGTGGGAGCACACTGAGGAGCAGGAAGAACACCCTACTCTCTGATCTCAGCACAAAGTAAAGTGGCCCCGCAATGGGTCAGAGTATGAACACAGAAGATGCTTCTGTTGTCATCAGACAATACATGTGAATAAGTAAAAGAAAAACTACAGTGTGAAAGTTTAAGTGTATATTCCAGAAAATGTAAGCAGCACTTAAGCGTAGCACAAACGACAGATTCCTCTATGAATGCATCTTCCTAAGTTCACTATGACAGTCAGCAAAAGAATTTGAAGGGGAAACTTCAGGCCTATGAAGCATTTAACAAGAGCAAAAAGGTGAGGCCAAAGCTTTTAAAAATCCATTCAAGGAAAACGGAAGTATTTTAGCCAAATTGTTTAAATTACGTGTTTGTTTATGTTCACACCTACAGTTACAAATCAACAATTAATCTAAACAGAAAACCTCTTTGATTGGATTTCAGACTGCAGAAGCCCATCTGTTCAGCTCTTGGTATCACTGTCATCTGCCAGAAGAGCTGCTTTACAAAAGCACAAAAAGAGATTCCCTCCTCCCTCACAAAAAAACCCACACACGCACATTCAGAGAAAGGATGGGGGAGTCAGCAAATCTTCAGAAAACTCCAAAGAGTAATTTGGGGTGGGAGAGTGGCAGATGGGGGAAAAGAAAGGGACTGTTTTATGTTAAATGCACATAAAGAAGGATCACACAATATTGAACAGATTGTTCACTTTTAATATTCCCTAAACCGACAGGTTGAGGCCAACCTCCACATTGACAAGCTCACAACACTATTAAAGCAGGCATTGTTTTTCAGACTAAATTATTTTGCAAAATGCAAAAACACATCCTCATGAATCTTTGGGAATGTCACGTTCTAGACAATGGTTTGAGTTGACATTGCCCTCAAAGAAATTCTAAATTACAATATCAATACTTTAAGAAAGGGAAAGTAAAACAAAGTCAACTGGAATCCCAGTTTGTTTCACTAAGCTTGAGCACAGGCACGTGGCAGGTCTAAAGAGTGTCCGAAGTGGCAGAATGGAGGGCGCAGAAAGAGAATAAAGGTAAATCAGAAGGACAGAAGGAAGCAGTTTTGCAATGACTTCTGAGGGCACAGAACATACATACATACAAATGTATACATACATACATACAAATCTCCACACACAAGGAAATGAGAACTGCAAACAGCAACTTTTTCAGAGTTTGCTATTACTAACCCATCTTACTCTGTCATATTTATATGACATATATTTTTGTATGATGTATAAAATGTATAATGTTTGTATACAACATATAAAATTACAGAATGTAATTAGCCCAGCACGTCACTTGACCTCTAATGTTTTCTTTAAATATTTTCACTATTTTAGTATTTTGCAGAGTCAGGAATAGAGCCCAAATCCCAAAAGTCTCCTTGCAGTTCTCTCCATGAGGCCGTATTATACACAGTAAGTCATTAGATACTGAATAAAACAGCACTTACCCTGAGTCTAACACACCCTCGGCGTGAACCTCTCATCATTTTGTCTTTTGACTGAAACAGAAAAAGCAGATCACTTGATTAATAAATACAGTAAGAATCACAAGGAGAAAGTTAGTTATTCAAAGCAACTGAGAAAAGAATAAAGCATTTTTGTACGATGTTTTACTGGCTGACTAAACGAGATGCAACTTCTGCTACAAAACAGGTTAGAAAGGAAGTACACCACAGTGATATGAAAAAGTAATCCTTTACAAAATAAGAATACAATATCCCACTTCAAGATGGTTTGTAGATATCCTGAAGAAGTGCTTAGAAGATGCAGCCCACAACTTTATGGAAAGTAAAAAGAGGTTAAGAAAAAAGAATTAGGAATTAATAAAAATTGACAGCATACTGATTTATCTACTCTTTTCTCTCCTAGTCTCTAAATAGTATCCATATAACAAAATCCAGCTGTGCAAACAGAATTGTACAAATTAAACTATATCTGTCAGAAAGTTTCTCAGATTTACACAGATACAAATTTCACATTTAGAGAGGTTTCTGTGTCTGCTTCTCACATAGTAGAACATGCTTTCTTTACAACAGTTAGAAAAGTTACGTTTATAGCTATTTAAGTGGTAAGAGCCCAGGTCAGAAAACCGACTGCTAGGTCCATAACTCGTGCTCAAACCCGTGGTCTAGACTACCCTGCAGCAAAGTCACTGAATCTCTTCTTTAGTGTCTGTTTGAAGCACTGATAAGAGAATTCCAGGAGAAAAAACATCAAGCCCCCCAATTCTAAACAGCCTACTCACATCTACTTTGAAATTCCGAAACTTTGTACTTTCAAATCTACTCAGTAGATTTGTCAGCAACAAGTCCAAGTAGCAAACACACAAACTCTTTAACATACAGAAAAAAACAAAAACATTTCGGACATCCTAAATACTCAGCTTTCTGATAGATGCAAAACTTCTTCTGCTTTTAACTATTCATGCACTTTCTGGATTTTAAATTATAAATTGCATGCCATTGCAGCCTTATCTGCAAAAGTGGTCTTGTCTCCTACAACCCCTTCCCTCTTACCATCCAAATACTCAAGCTACATTCTTTCAGCTCACAAAAACACAGCTATCACTGGTGTCTCCTGAACAGATTTTCTTGCTGTCATCTTCCGAAATACCCAGTTCTTTCCAACAGTATCTTAAAAACTCTATCTGGACAATATATTGATATGATTATTACCAGCTCTGTTTCCACTGAAGTCATTACTTCATTATCGATATCAGTGGGAAAAAGAGAGGAACAAGAAGTATCAGTCTTAACAGTAACAAATTAATCTGCTACCTATTTGAGACATAGCTACAAGGAAAGCATAAGGGAGTCACTGCAAGCCCTATTCACTAAGGATAATTCTAAAATACACCAGTCAGAGCTTCAAATAACGTTTTTGCTGATCTCTCATTCAATTCAGTTTCTAATTTGTCAGAGTTGTCTTATGAATATTAGAAACGATCAGTATTAATCTACTCATCTTCACATCAATACAGGTTAGCTGGTCAAAATGAAATGGAAGTAAAGGCCAGCAGTGCATCCATAATGTATTCTACAGATACATAACTTCTTTGTAGATTTCCTGAATGAAAACTGATTTTTTTGAAGTTTGCTGTTGTGGGTTTTGGTTTTTGAAGCTGAAAACTATGAAGGATCTAGAAACAAAGTCGCTCCAATGACTTCCCATCAGAAATCGAATATCCTTGGGACACACCTCTCTAGAGTACACTTCTATTTTTTTATACTCGCTGCCTTGAGAGCTCTCTTAAAATGGGAGAACACTGCTGAAAGCTTATTACTCCCTCTGGTGGTTTCGAGAAGAAATATTGGCATAATCTTAGCAGGAAAGAAAATACCTGGACATACATTTTACTTTCTTTCTAGATTTAAAGTTTTAATATGTAGCTATCTTTTTTTCAGTGATCAGTTTTATAACCAGACAACATGATTTTTTCAATAAACTTTTAATACACGATGTACCAACTTTGATAAAGGACTTCAATAGGTTACAAGCAGACAGAAACACGAGATAAATTTCAGCTGAAACTCAAGTTAAAAAATGTTAAAATGAACAAAGTTATTCAATATTACTGCAGGGGGAATGTAGGTATCTCCACCAAAAATATGGCCTTTATTGGTTTCTTCTTTACATCAGCACAGTGACGTTGATAAAATACAGAACTGATCTATCATAAAACACTTCAGGTAACCTACAACTTCTTGTAAGAAATGAAAATAATGCTTGGGTCTACTTAAAAAAAAAAATAAATAAAATCCTAACCCCCAAAGGCCCCCAGCCCTCCTTCATCTTTAGTACTATTATTATTTCATTTGAGTTTTAGCTGTTGCATGGAAAGTTTAAGATTTCAGTATAAAACCCAGCTGCTGTCTGCCTCCAAAACTTCTCTGGCACAAGTTCTGCTCGTGCAGAAGTGCCCAGACCTTGCAGAGACACGTTTTTGACTCACACAGTGCTGTCAAGGAAATCTCTACTGTAAGTACACACATGAGCAAAATCACTTACGACATTTATTTCCCGGTAGGGATGAAGAACCTGGAACAAGCTCTATTTATAAACAGTGATTTTGGCAGTTTAACTACATCTACAGGAGAAACATCAGTTTGGACCACCTCCCCTAACAACCATTGTTCTCATCAAATGCTAAGTCAAACCTCATTTTTCAAGCAGAAATAACCTCCAACTGTTCAAAAACTTTCCATGCTGTTCCCAGCCCATCATTCTTGCAGCTTCCTGGCGAGGCACACCCCAGTCTCGGAGAAGGATATCCCTGGGCACAGGGACAGCACCCAACAGCCACGTTGTTTCTTTAGACAAAGCTTTGACTTTTGGGGTTGCAGTCACAAAGCACGAACCAAAATACCGCAGGTGGAACTGAGGATGCTCATTTAACCCAAACAGATACTACGTATATCTGAAAAAGGTGAGGCACCAACTCATGGTTCCTGAGAAAGAAAAGCATTACGCCGCTTATAGAATCCTACAAGAAACTAATGCACGAGAGGCCTTAACTGGATCAAGGTATAAAAAGACACAGCACAATTATAGGACTCCCCCTTCAGCCTCTTCCCCAAGAAGCACAGCTACAGACTAAATGGCAACCTGGTCTAGTTAAAGGAGGTTGGATTAGATGATCTCTAAGGTCCCTTCCAACCTATCTTCTGCAACAGGACTGGGTATCTGATCACCATGTTAATTTTTTCAAATTTCTAAATACTGCAGTTGCTATTAATACTGTATAATTCTAAGTTATTTATGCTTCTAAGTTATACCTGCACTGAGGAAAGACCTTTAAATAGCTAGAATCCTTAAACGAAGTCATAATCTAACAACAAAAACAACAAAAATTGATCCTCTAGATTGCTACTGGTTTTATTTTGCACGCGTAACAACAAAAACAGAGAAAGCATGCAACAGATGAGATTTTGCAGGAAAGTGAACAGATTTAGTACTGAGATGGTTTTCTCTGGATCCACATGATCTATGCTCTTCTGATTTGCCAAACTGTACCCAGATCCTGATCCAGATCCTACATGAGCACCCAGCTACACTTCATCAAATGAATGGCGCAGACAACACAGCTGGCTTTGAGAGGACAGATGACATGCAGTTCAGAGTCCCAATACAAAATTAACCCATCAAATATCTCATATTATGTTTACACTGGATAAGAAATGCCCATGACAGGCACTGAAAAGTGATCAAGTATTGTGAGACCTAAAACCAGACCTACAGCTTAACTACTAAAGAGGAGTCAACCACTTAAATTCACCACCAACAGTTCATGAAATGGTTGGAAAATCTGAGTCTCCCTCCTCAGTATCTGGATCATACAATCCACAAGCAGGTCTTCAACAGAGTACAACCAACATTACAATTGCTAACTAGCAGCAAACCTTAAAAAGCATGAGGGGAAAAGTATTTTTACACCATCACCACAACTTCCTCCTACTAATAACTCTTTTCACGGAGATTTTTCTCCTGAAAGCACTCAGCCAGTACGTTTTTAAAAGCAGTTTGATAGCATGTGTTGCTAAAAGTAGTGTGATGGAATGATTAATGAAACAACAACAGAATATCTAAGCATTTAAATCTATTCTTTAGGCATATATTGGTGCAACAGCCATGAAGGTGATGGGAGGCTAGCCAGTCTTGTCACAGAATACACACTATGGAGCTGGCATACACAACAATTTTTCTTGCAGCCCTTACCCACTATACAAGACTGTTGAAGTCAACAACATTTTGAACAGTTCTCCTTTCAATACCACCATATGTCAAATATCCACAAAGGTTTAAAATATTTAAAGGAACTGACCTTCCTATCCACCAGCCCCGGTTTCAGCATTGTTCGCACAGCTATGCCAGTTCGGCTTCAACTTATTACACAATTAAAATATTTAAGAGTATACTTAAAACAAGAATTTAAATCAGATTTTCAGTCTTGAGGGGTTGTCTGGATTATTTCTACAGGAATCCCAAGTGTAATCAAGGCTGTAGTTGATGTATATTTAAGACAGCACTTCTGCCAGAAAACACAAACAAAAAGCAAATTGCCTTCGACTCCCTCTTCCTCCCTAGTCGTGCCTTCATGCTATCTTCCAGTATAATGTCAACACACATTTTTATCCTGACATGCAGGAAACAAACGACAGAACAAATTCAGCTGAAAAAACAAATCGGCAGAAAGCTATTTTTCAGCTCACAGAACAACTTTACAGCTCCTGTGCCAGCAGAAGGCAGAGATGAGCCAATTCGAGAATCTTCTGTCAGCGCAGCCAACTACACGCTGAAAAAAACCCACAAAGCTTCAGTAGACCTATATTTGCAGTGTCTTCAAGAGAAAACATTGGTGGATTCATAAATTTAAAAATATTAAGAGGAAAAAAGAAGTAATTTGTCAAACTGTTGGTCAAACTGATCCAAAATGGCACATGGTCATTTATTTCATATTTTGCTTTTAAAAAAAAAAATTAAAAATGTAACCATGTACTGATACCCAACACTTATTTATTCAAGCAAAATCATGTAAAGCTAATTTGGATGACAACTCCAGATCACACTTCCCGAAATATATATTTCATAAATAAAATTAAATAAATGTAACTATAAGCAGATTTGAGGATGTACATTACTATTCTGAAAAAGAAAAAAACCCACAAACTACAGAAGAAGCTGAAAAACAGCAAACAATTTGGCACTGTAAAAATTGTTTGTAAAACAACTTGGAAATGCATCCGAGAAACATTTGCATTCACACTTGCAAGTAGTACCACCACTGTTCACTGCAATACAACTAAGCAGAGAGGGGAAGGCACATAACTGAAAATAGAAATGTGTGAACATTAAATTATCTTTTTTTTTTCTGACTCACATTTCATATAAAATCTTTTGCCTTACTCTGTGGAAGCTATAATCATGTCAGAAACATAAATTTAATTGAATTCACTTGCTTCTGATGCATGTTTCCAAAACACATTTACGTTAACATCACTCTTTTATTCCAAAACACAAAGCCTAAGAACTTAGGTGTGCTTTTTATTTTGCCCCCTGAGTGCAATACTGTTGCCTGCTAACTCTGTTTGAATGTTTATTCCACACGAAGTGTATTCTTCTGCGGTCTATTTTAAGTTACTACCAAAGAAGGCTAATATACAACAGTACAAGGACACACCTACGGAGAGACATACATGTTTCAGATCTAGCTCTGACAGAAAGTCCAGCTGTATCAGAAGTTACTATCCTGCAGTTTTCTCCAGCCCCTCTGCCAAAGGTTAATTCACTGTTGGATCTACTGGAGAAAGCATTTCCTGCACGCACAACTTTCTGGACTGAAATGGGCAAAGGAGTCAGCGAGAGGTGATGAGCAGGTAAAAGCTGATCGCTCACCTGTAATCTCTCCTTTAAGCAAAGCTGTTTCCAGACTGCACATCTGCCCAGCCAGGTTGGAACAAGCTCAGCCCACCCCACCCGTGCATTACGCTCACAGTTCCAGGCTCAAAAATCATTCAGTTACACAAGCAGAGCAAGGCAACCAGCTGTTGCTTCAGGCTGAAACGGGCTCGGAGGGAACACGGCCCCACGCACCTAATCACATACATAAACCTTTAATTCAAAATCCAAGTCTGCATATACAGAATCATAACAGGCCACTTTCCCACAGAAATAAAGCCCCCAAGCCTGCTAACACTGCAAATTAATGTTGATTAAGTACCACAGCCTTATGAACTACCAGTCAGGAGTTCTTACTCTAAAGGCAGAGCTGAAAGAAACGGTATCTCTCTACCTTCTCAATGCTAATATGAGTATTTGTGAGGCATGCGGTTAACTGGGACTTGATCTGAGTTGTCTTTCAAGCCCATGCTCCAGCTGAGCCGACAGCCCCACGAGTGAAGAAGCGTGTGTGTTGAAGGACCAGTTCTTTTGGCAGCCAGTCTTCCAACACGACACACCCCCTCAGCTACAAGAATGAATTTAGATGTCCAGAGAACGGCATAACAAGTACTTTTCAGACAAGAGAGCACATGCAGAAGAAAAGAATTCTAAAGTAAATGTTAACTGTAGGCATTTCTTAGTGGTAAAGGCACACAAAGTAGAGAACATGAATTGATTTCTTGAACCCAGCTTGAATTTTTTAGGACAGGTAGTTTAAGAAAGGATTTTTAAGCTTGTGAACTAAAAGTCATTACAATAACTGAGAACATAATACACCATGCAAAATAAAAATGTAACACGTCGGCATACCTAATAGGAAATAATGAAATGTAAGAACCGATTTTTATTAAACAGGTGAAGACCACAGAACAAAAGTCAGTGCAATAACCTGAATTATTATACGCACTAGTCATCAGCAAATGTTTCTATTTCTGTAGCTGAGCATTAAATTACTTTGCACCTTGGACCCCTACTTAGACTACACTCACTAAGTCATCTCAGTCAAACAGCTGACATTTGAACAGACATTAAAAAGCAACTCTAAAAGCAGTTTTTTTTCTCCATCTGTATTCCAGGTGAAGGATTTTGAACCAATATGAACCGAAATCACTTGAGAGTCTGTAACTATTTTATGCTGAGAGCCTTATAAACTGAGTTCTGGAGAGACACGCTCTCTTCCAGGAGGGCTGGAAATCCAGATTTAGAGGGGAATGCTCCTGTATGAATATACCTTCACAGACAGCATGATACTCCAGGTTATCTGCTGTAAAGCTACTATGGTTTATTACAGGTTAAATTTGTATGTGTTTCATCCAGAGTGACACACGAAAAGCAATTGCTCCACGCTAACAAAACCGATCAGTGCATGCATGCCAGCCAGCCTCCTCACTTCACTGCATATCCTTGGGGGGAAAAAAAAAAAAATCTGTAGTAGTAAAATTTTTGTAACTTAAATCATATTTTTATATAAGAAGCTGAACAACCTAGCAAGTCAGGATCTGTCAGTGGTTCCACAAAAAAAAAAAAAAAAAAAAAAAAAAAAGCGCCAAGGAAAACATCAGTGTTTCTCAACACACAGCACTTTAAAAGTTCGTGCTTGAAAGTAGGAAGTCCTCAACGGGAACAGCAAAGTCCGCCTCTGCCTGGGAAGCGAACCCGCCGCCGGGCCGGCCGGCTCCGCGGCTCGGGCGAGAAGCGGCCGCTGCTCCGCGCACGCCTCCGGGCCGGGCCGGGCCGCCGGGGAAGGTGACACCCTCTGGGGCCGCCCGCCGCCCGAGCAGAGCGGCCGGACCGGAGCGAGTTCCCGCCGGACGCAGAGGGGAGCACGGGTGCGGCGGGAGCCCCAGGCCGCCACCCGGCGAGGCTCCGGACCGCCCGGAGCCAGCGGCCCCGCTCCCCCGGGACACAGGGGTCGCCGCCCGCCCGGCGGCGGGTGCGGGGCCCCGGGAGCCACCTACGGCTTCCGAGACCCCGCTGGCGACGCGGGCTCTGGCGCCGCCGCCCGCCGGGGAATTGCCCGTGACGGCGCAACGGCCGCTCCCGCCCGGCGACCCCGCCCCGGAGCCGCCCCCTCCCCCCGGCACCGGCCGCCAACAATAACAACGCCGCTCGCCCCCACCGATAAATCTCCCCGCAGCGCCACCCCATTGGCTGCTCCCGCCGCCTCCTCCTTCCCCATTGGCCGCCCGGGCACTCACGCCGCCCCGAGTCCCTCCCCACCCCCACCCTGCGCCTCAACCGGTCTCCCGGCTCCTCACCCGCCCGGCCCGGCGCTGCCCCTCACCGTGTAGTAGGAGAGGAGCCCGGCGTTATAGTCCAGCACGAACCAGCGGTACTGCCAGCCCTTCATGACATTGGTCCATTTGCTCAGCGGGCCCTCCATGATAGACGCCATCTTAGGCACCGAACCGGCACCAACGCCGCGCACCGCCCGTTCGGTGAGGGGAGCCGGGGAGAGACACGGCGGCCGCCAGGAGGGGAGGGGGCGGGGCACGCAGCGAGGGGGCGGGGCCAGAAGCCACACTGCCCCGGGGGGCGGGCGGGGAGCGGGCGTGGCTTGCGCGCGCAGCGCGGGGGCGCGCGGGGCGGGGCGGCCCAACGGCTGGGAGGGGCGCGCGGGGGCGGTGTGAGGCGGGCGGGGGGCGGTGAGGGGAGAGCGGAGCCCAGCCCAGCCCAGCCCAGCCCAGCGGGGGATGGGGCGAGAGGAGCGTGGGTGGCCCGGGGGGAGGCTTGGGTTTGTGGGTCATACCCGAGCGATGCGGCCCCGGAGGTAGTGGGGGCTTCCCCTCCCGGCTCGGGGAGGGCGTGAGGGGGGGCGGGGCGGTGGCGTGGGGAGGGCGCGATGCGACGGCCTGCCTGTGTGAGGGCGGGAGGGCCCGGTCCTGTCCCGTGAAATCATCGGCGTCTTTTAATCTCTCTTACTGTTGTGCTTTTCCCTTTGCCTCTCTGTTGTTTGCCTGTCGAAAGCGCCTGTTGGGCTTCCCAGTAGAGTCCAAGGGGCTGGGCCCTCTCCTGAAGGGGCCATGTGGCTGGGCCCAAGGCGTGTAAAAAACACGCAGGACTTGAGATAACCTCTTCGTTGTGAGGCCTGTTTAAATAGGACACAGGTTTCCTGTTCTCTGATCCAGGAATGTGGAATGAATTCCTCAGGGGTAGCGACCAATTGTAAATCCCTTGTTTGCTGCAAGACGTGGTCTTCCCCGCTGGTCTGTCCTGACATAAGGACGCAACTTCAGTTGTACTTCGACAGAAAGACGTCGAAGACCGCTTAGAGACCCTCGTGTTCCTTCCTAAGGATTGACAATATAGCAGCAGAAACAGTGCTTTTACCATGAGGTTTGTGTTTGGCACGCAATCTGCAGTATTCGTGGAATAACTTTTTAGGTTTGTTTTTTTTAACCAACTATGTAACTTTTATTTTTTATTTTGATATTAAAATCCACTTATAGTAGGGCTGGTTGCAACTCTATACTAAGCTAATTTTAATAGAATAATCACCCCAGTCACTCCTTTTGTGAAAAGGAATCACTTGAAGGCAGAGCTTCTGTGTTCAATTTTTAGAAAATAAAAACTTCCATATTTCTAATTTATCTGTCTGCTTCACATGTCACATAGCTTGCTAGTTTGTTACTGAGAGGAATTTATAACATTGACTTTATAATGCCCCTTGGAGTCACCTGGTGGTGTGTTTGTATACAGTATGACCAGTTTAATCTATTTAATGCACAATTCAGTCTTGAAACTCAGTTTGTTAATTTTGATAACATTCTTTTTCAAGCTGCATATGACTTTAGTAGTCTATTTTTTTTCTTTAGTTTCACTGACTAAACAAAGCAGGCTGCCTAGAGATTATACTCAGGCAAGCAAAACAAAAAACATCAGATGGTGCCAGAACATTATTAGTACTACCATTTAAAGCTGTAGTTGGACTGGAGCTTTATTGTCTTGGATTACTATTTTAACTGTATTGTACCACAAGAGCTGAAACTATGCAGAGAGCTTTTGCAAAAACACCTCTTGGTTTAACTGTGAAAGGGCTGTCTGTAAGCAGAACATTCTCAATGAGAAATTCATGACAGAAGAGCTTTCTATTTACTTTTTTTGCCAGAGGCTGAGTTTGCTGAACTTCAGCATACACCGAATATTGCGCTAGTTCCTTGTTCTGTTTGACTTTTTTGAAGGGAAATGTGCCAAAGACTTGTCTCCACTAGAAAAAGCATGTATTTTAGCTAGCTCGATTTAGCTAAACCATAAATGCCCTCGAGAAGATGGAAAAGTTGAAAAGGTTATTAAAGGGGAATTTGTCTCAATGTTTCTTTCAGAAACGTAGCATGGATATTCTCTTTAGGAAATTTGGCAGAGATCAGGGAATCGTCGTTTCTCAAAGAAACCCCCCACAAATTGAAGTAAATACACATGAATTATAGTGTGTTATCAGCGTTCCTAATACAATATCGTATAGTTTTATGTACATTTTGGACATGCCAGGATGATGTGTCTTCTGTGCGTATCAGGTTGCTCCAGCGTATATTGAACATGGTTCATGAGGGCATTGTTGAAAGGATAAGGCTTAATTAGCTCAATCCTTCTGATAAAGACAAAGGTGCCCATTCAAATTGTTTTGAAAGATTGTTTCAAACAGTTTAGTTAAATGGGAATCAGCCAAAACCTTGATATAACCTACCTTTATGTACTTTGTGTACTACATCATCAGCATCGATGATTTTGAATAAAAACATATATGAAATAGAAGCTAGTAAGTTACTTCCTTAACAGAAGAATTGAGTTTAACATGTTCCGTCTGTATCCAATTTGGAACAGTTACAAAGAGCTGCTGTTTTCTGTAATTGTAGACAATTTTACTGTGATGTTCTCCCTTAAATTAGACTAGTATGTCACCCTCTTTAACGCTGTCATCTGAGAGAATTATGTACTACAGAGACCAACAGAACTGGGTGGAAAGCAGCAGCTGTTACCTTGTGCTGCCTTTTGTTTTATACACTGCCCCATCAGCTGAAAATCTTGTACGGCATCATTCTCTTACCACACAGAGGCCTCAATTAGATTATCTTGCTGTACTGTCCCAGCCACACACAAATTTCCTGACCAGCCACAATGTTTAGCCCATAAATTGGCCTCTGGAGTACTCAGACTGTCCCAGCAGGAATGCAGAGGGAAGCCTCAGATATGCCCAGTCCTTGCTGTACTTTTCAGGACATCCCAACTTGCACCCCTAAAAAAAAGTTCTCCTATGTTCTTTTCCTTTGTCCAAGCTTTTCCAATGAATTACATCTGGGTTTTTATGGCCATTACAGTTTAAATCTGCGTGGTTTCTGGCCAAGAGGAAGGTACTGCTCCTAAACACCAGTGAAGGAGTGGGGTAGAGGGAATGAGAAGCAGGAGTATACTCGAAGTCTAACTCTTGAAGAGGAAAATGCTTTTCTATTGTAAATTTTCCTGAAGTTATAGCTGAGCTAACTTTGAAGAACTTCAGTGATGTAGTTGTGTGGCTTGTGGGTTTCCTTAAGGATGTCTGGGAGCATGACTGACAGCAGTGAAAGCAGCTTTAGCTTCTCCCAACAACTGCAACTGCTTGGGGTTCTGTAGAACATAAGGAAGCTATTTGAGAAGAGAACAAATGACATTTTGTTTCCTTTCTCCACTTCAGGAGTAGGCTGATAGTTTCATTTTGTATTTTTTGTCCTATCATGTCACTGTGTCGACTACTGACAACATAATCATCATAACTAAGAAATTATGTTTTAGCCGATGGTGAGTGATTATTTTTCTGCTTGTTGGTAGCAAGTAATGTTTTTTATTTTTTACCTTCAGGAAAAATTTTCCTCCATTTGATTTTTTTAATGGGCAAAAAAGGCACTAATAAACTACAATCAAGTAGAAGACAAAGCTTTCTGTGTCATCTTCAGTCACCTGCTACTGTCCTTTAAAGGTATTTTATAGTCCCTATATGCATGTGCCAACTACACTAAGAATAGGAGCAATGTCAGACCCTAAACATTTTTTTATTTTATTTCTTCAGAATTATGTTTCGTTTATGGCGTTATGGAGAGGAAGATAAATGGGAGAGAATCACCTTTACCATGCAAGCAGTCATTCTTAAAAGAGGATAATTAAATTGAGTATGCCAATAAGTGCCATTGTAAGTAGATTTTCTAAATATATTTATTATACTGTTACTGTTTTTAATACGTGAAAAAACTCAGCGTTACAGGGGAATGAAGACAGCAGTTGATTCTCTTTCTGAGGCAAACAAATAATTCTATCCTGGGCCTTTCTTGCCAGATCCCATGTGATCCCAGCAAATAAAAGCCATTAGCAATAAATTTTCCCAATCCTGCCCATTTTAATCTAGTTTTTCTCTAATCTGAACAAATTGTCATAAATTCTTCTAGGTCATGGATGAGAAGCCTCACTGAGGGTTGAGCAGACCTTTCTGAGTCTTCTAAATGACTCTGTATTACCATACACCAGAAGAAATCAAATTACCACAGATTGCGTGGAATGGAAGTCTTCAGGCCTCAGAGTCCTTGTTCTGTTTCTGCTTACAGCTTATGGCTGTGTTTGGACTAGGTTCCACAAGAGAAGGGACTTTTCTTCCTGAACGTTGTAAAGATCTGCCTTATTGTCCAGATGTCCTTTCATGGCATGCTTAGAGCTGCACTGGAGAGCATTGTGGTACAGTTCCCCAAAACACATGGAATGTATTCAGCCAAAATGTGTTACCACTTAAGAAAGGAGTGAGGAATCTGTCTTGCATTTAAAATAGACCAAGATGATTCTGAACCTAAGCTTAGTTTTATCTGTGGTTATTTAATACTCTGTAGTAGTGCTGTATGTCTGGGGGATGATGCAGCAAAGACGCAGCTGGCTCACCTAACTGGCACCGATACTTTACAGGACTAGGAAGAGATTGTCAGATGTTGCAGTATGTGTTAAAAATAGGGTGTGATGGTATTTTGTCAAGCAATTCAAGTGACTCCCTGAGCAAATCCTGTTACAAGGTCTAAAGAAAAATACAATTTAAGGGCATTATACATTTGAGTAGCATTATACCAATAACGTAAATTCTGTTACAGTCTCGTAAAAGACTAGAGTCAGGTTCCAGAACAACCTTGTCTGGGAGTTGCAAGAGATGTAAACTGACATTTTAGGACTCGTAATTTCTTCAACAAGTATGTTTCTGAACTTGCTGAGGGACTTTGTGAATTAGAAATGGAGGTCTCTTCTGTCCTCCTTTTACGTAGAGGAGGGCAAAAAATTCCTTCTACATGTGCCTGTCACACTTGAGATCTTTCAGTGTTCAAAGATGAAGGCATTAACAGCAATACAAATTTAATAGGGAAAGCACCTTCTAACAAAATCAGTAACTTAATATTGTCGCGGCTTAGGGCTGGGCCGGCCACTAACGCGGACAGACGCTCTCTAACCCCCTCTTCCCCCCCTAAACGGGAAGATAAAAGGGAATGAGGCAGAGAGACTTACGGGTGAGAGAAGAAAAAAACTAGAACAGCTTTAATGAAAATAATAGAAATAATGGTAAAAAGATAAAAGTAAAGCATTATATACAACTATAAACAGCAGCCCGATATCAAACCGGACTCCCTCCCCCGACAGCAATCACCACTGGTGCTGCAGAGCAGGAGGCACTGGGGAAACCCCAGGCTCAGTGGCGGCGGGAGCTGGATACAGGGAGCTGGATTCGGGAACTCAGGATCCGGATCAAAAGCAGGAAATCAGATGGAGTCCTCTCTGGACACCGGCCATTGCAGAAAAGGCGAAACGAAGGGCGAAAAGGACAGCGAAAAAGGGACGAACAAAAGGGCCAAAACTCTCGTGATCACTCAATTTATACTAAATATGATGTATATGGGGTGGAATACTCTCGTTGGTCACCTGTTCTGTCTATTACCCCCCCAGAGGTGCAACCTTTTACTTCCTTGTGCCCCCCTCTTACTACACAGCACCCCCAGCGTGGCACACAAGAGCCAGCAGTGGCCTTGGTCACTATAGGAATAAGTATCAGCAAGAGCCTTTCTGCATCCCAGTCCCAGGCAGTAACTGTAAACATCAGGTGTTATCACTGCCAGTAGCACACACTGTCTGCAAAAACATGCTGCTGACTTCAGAACGTGCAGCCTTTTAGAAGACACTAAACTGAAAAGTAAAAATCACTAAACAGGACCGGGTTTTTAGCTAAACCCAGGACAAATATACGATGAATCTTGTCCAAAAGAATTAAAAGCTCTGCCTAGCCTTTATACTGAAAAAACAGTTCTATGAGCTGTTTTCCATCTGCGCGTAGACTGAGCTCTGGTAATCTGGAAATCAGTGTAGCAACTAGAAAAATGCTGGAATGAATTTTGTGGGGTGAACAGTTCACTGTAATCTTACTATTATTTTACTATAAAACTTACAACATCATAATTTAGTCTTGAGAAAAACAGGCCTGATGTCTTTGTTGTATAGAAGAATTTAGAGTTCACAGCATGCTGAATCATATTTTATATTCCTAATGCATTGCTTAGATGTGCAATGTCTCATCATTTGGCTTAAACATGGTATTGTCCTGTGGGCAGAATTTATTTAAAATTTAATGCAGAAGTCCATGCTATTTTCTCAACCGCAAATAAGTGATTTCTACTTTAGCTTCCACAGAGACTTGGAAAAGATATAGAGGAATGCTGCTCAACTGGAATGTTTACTTCACTGCAGCCGTGGTATGCAGCCTGCTGGTATAAAAAGACAAATAAGCATAATCTCTTTTCCTAAAGCTTTCCCGCCATCACTCTTTTCATAGTGTTTGGCCTATTAATACGCTTCAAATAAGGTTACTTACTCTTTGTAGTCAATTTGTTTTGCAAGAATGAGACTTCTCACCAAATGTAGACTATTTACAAGTAGAGCTTGATGTGTAGCGAAGTTAGCAAAGGGAAAGGTAAGAACTGACTTCATATTTTAAAGAATATTGTCCCTAATCTTAAGGATTATATGCTATGTTTATTTTCAGTAAGGAGTATTTGTCTTTTTCTTTATACACTACGTATTTGTTATTGATAGATGCAGCAATATCAAAGCTAGTATTTAAAGCTAGTGTATACACATGCACAAGTAGGTTCCAAAATGTGTGCATATTATTAGGCTCCTCCAAGCAGTATCCATGCTGTCTAGTACAAAGTCGTATTAAAATCTGGAGGAAAAATAACTTTTTCCTTATCTTTTTTTTTTTTTTTTGGCTGGCTATGGTAATTTTTAGGGTACTGGGTGGGAAATCTAAGGGGGTGAAAGGGAAGATTAAAGTCAAGGAGACCTAGAGCTGAGCAATCAGTCATAAACCACAAGTATATAAAGTGAGTACTGTTCCATGAGTGCTCTTGTTACTTGTTTAGTTTCCACAGCTAGAAGTATTAAGGGGTATCTGTTAAAACTAAGTTGGGGTTGAGTCAGTTTGGAATCAGTTTCCAGCTCCTTCTGCATTTCATTCTGCGATTTAAGGCCGAATCTCTTTATTTTAGATCTAGAATCACTACCAGCAATTTTTACATAGGAGAAGCCCTGTATACAGTCCCATCTAATACTGCCCTGATTTTGGGATGCCAAAAAGATCTTTCTTCAGGGTTAGTATTTCTTGTGTAGGAATGGGAGACATAGGTAGCAAGGTTTATCCTACCAAAAATGGGAGAAGTCTTTTTCTTCTTATCTGAGAATTAAAATAATCCTTTTTGTTGTCTGCTTAAAGGATTTTTTTACTCCTTATTCTGATGGAAACAAAAAAGCAGAAATTATTTTTTCATTCTATGCAACTCTCTTCCATGAGAAATGGATAAAGAAGCAGACAATTGGTTCAGTAGAAGAAAAATAAGTAGTAACCAGAACTGACAGATTAAACTCAAATTGCTCCCCAAAAGTCATGATCTGTACTTGGCCCTCAGTTTAGAGAGCAGATGGGTGTTTTGCTACTTCAAGAGCCTTCAGGAGCTGTCAGGAGACTGCCCTGGCTATGAGTTAACTAGCAGACTTCTGTGCAGAGTGCAGCCACAGCTGTTTGCTGGATGAAGTGAAACTTCAGGTCACAGCAACACGTCCTGCAGTTTGATCACTTGGTATCAGCAGGAAGAAAACTCAGGTTCAAAGATCAAGGGAATGCCCTAGTCCACTCTGGACTTAGTAGTATAAAACCAAAAGCCTGGGACATAATATAGGACGCACTCATCAGGTGTCTACACTAAAACAGCTACTTGGACCAATTAAACAGCTCCAGCCTAGGTGACTTCTGAGATAGAAATTACTGGAGGTTTGAGAAGTACAGCAGAGCAGTCTCACAACATGCTTATCGGCTCCTGCCACCTTTCACAGCTCCTAGCTATTGTCACTGCTGGGGACAGGACACTGGGCTGTTTAGACCTTTGTTCTCAGCTACATCTATTCTTATATTGTGTTCTTAATTTCAGAGTTAGCTGAGAGAGTCTATATGTATCCTTTCAAGGAGGAGTTTGGGTCGTTTGGGTTTTTTTTTAAGAGTGGAATTTCTGCAGGGGTTCTTTGATGATATTGTAGCCTGATTTTACAGTTTAGTAGTCGAACTTTATTTTGCCTGTTCTGTAACATTAGGAGTTTCACGGACTTTTGCTGAAGCTGAAGTTGCTCAGAACTGCTGAAATACACCCAGATGTCACGGACTGAAACAAAGGGAATCCTACTCAGCTCGTAGGCAGCAGCACACACAGGGCGGTTCTGTAACTCAGTTTGTAAGCCAAGAAGTTGATGAAAATCCAGGCCTTGTTGCATCTGTTTGCTTCCAAGTTTCAAAAGTTCAGCCTGTTCTATTCGTAATTCCCAGTGCCCTGATAAACTATTTTGTTTGAATAGGAACTGCAACGTAACTTCTAAGCAAATGCCACAATAACAATATTAAACTCTGTAAATGCTACTGGAGTTAGCTGAATTCTCTAGACAGTTGTCAAAATGGAGAGTTACATCATTTGCTTTCCATTGCCCAAGAGAATTAATTTTTGAAAATAAACTTGGGAGGAATATACTAACAAGCAAGTGTAAGTATAAAAATAATCTGCAGTGTACAGCCAGATTTCCATAGCATAAGCTGAAGTTGATAATATTTAGGACACCGTAGTTTCTTACAGTTGTGGATTTGCTTGTGATACACACAATAGTTTGTTTTAATTTACTGGTCAAGTCTGCAATATAGTTTGTAGATTAGCAGCCCTAAGTCTTTGGAAATAAGATATCAACAAACGAAACAGTTGGGTGTCACCAGTTCAGGCCAGAAGGTCAGAAGTTGCTCATACTTGTGTTTTCCGTTGGTGTTGATGTGGTTACATGTTGGTTACACATCCATAATCAAGAGCAAGATTTATCTCATTGATAAGTAAAGCATTTAAATACCCGAAGTTAACCTCTGCTATTCATGTTGCATAAGAAAAGAGGAGAATCTGAGCTTTTTATTAATATTACACTCTCCAGTTTATGTAAGACTAGGTCTAATTAGGCTGGTTCTAGTATGCCAGATGGAGAAGAGATGCCTCTCTTCTGAATACAGCAAAACCAGTAGCAACTGTTGTCATAACAGTTTTTCAGGTTTTGGTTTATGTATCTGACAATATGAGACCAAACAAAATCCTACCCACTGTTTTCCCTGACCCAACTTAACATTTACATATGGATAAAATTAACCCATTCTGTCTGCAAAATGTTACGTCTATTTGGCTTTACACTTGGATGGGTATTTAATCTCTAAATGTCAGGGGTGATATCTCACACATTTAATCCCTACAGAGTCACTGCATTAAATTTACTCATTGCGCTGAACTTCTAAAATGTAAGGAGGATAATATTCTTTTTTTTTTTGTAGGTAGTGGACCAGTCTTATACCCTGAGTATTTGTCTTGGCTGTAGAGTTAATTCGACTTACAATTTCTTTGTGGTTTTCAGCGTGAATTCTGTATAGCCACAAGATTTCTGGGGATAATCAGTGCAGTGTCAGCTGCTGCAGTGATGGTGTGAAGCGTAGGTAATACTCGGCAGCGTAACTGATCCTAGTAGTGCTTGGCTGACTCAAGTGATGGCTGTCATTTCTGTTCCCAGTAGCAACATGGGCATACTCTGTACCATGAATGCTCAAACGGTGTAATTTCTTCTTGGAAATGTTCATTTCTTTCATGCACAGAGAAACTCCGCAGTACGCAATCTGCCATTCTCTGGGGTTTTTTTGAATGTACTAGATTCCTGATAATAAGAAATTCAGACAACTAGATACAGAGTTTGGGTAGGTGGACAGATTAATACACAGATATATATGTACACAGGTGTATGTGTGTCTTTGGGGGAAAAATTCCAGATGGGGAAGTGAAGACATATGGTAGCTTTAAATCAGATTTGCTTTACAGTGAAGGCATTGCCTAAGGCACGATAACGCCAGCAGGTACAGTGCCTCCATGTAGGCAAGCCATGGGCCACCTGTTCGGCAGGGGGCCCTGTGGAAAGGCTGGGAGGTGTCACACGCTGGAGAGAACTTTCTGGTTGCTGTTCCTGTATCAGGTTGTTTAAATGGGAAATTCGTAGACTTCATATTCCAGGCATTTTAAATTATGTATTTGTACTTAAGGCCTGCCAACCAAAGCATAAGTTAAAAAGGAGTTTTGGTCTCTGAACACTCAGAGTTTCACATTTGCAAGCTTTTCCTGGAAACCTTGAAGGCCAGAAAGGTCCTACATTTTGCTGCTTTCTTGTTGGCTTTTTAAAATTACTCAACCCATGCAAGCTCTTAGTTCCAGAGGCTGGAGCTTTATTAAAAAAAAAAAAAACCAACCAACAAAAAATCAGAAAATGTATTATAAAAACTTGGTAGCTGGTAAAACTAAATTTATTTTCTAGAGTATGCCATATTTAAAAAAGAGTAAGTAGAAAGGCAGAAAATGAGAAGAGTGTCTTCCAAGCAGACAGGCCCTGTTTATCTAAAGTAGGACAAGGAAAACTTTTATCCCACTTAACTTTTCCTTTTGGATGGCATTTGAATTGGCCTTGTGTGTTTAGCAGCTCATCTGTTGAGCCATCTGTTTCAAGCTCTACATGCTCAGAGGGCATATTGCATCCAGGGATACGGCTCTCCCGAACACAAGAAATTGGAATTGGGTTTGCAGCATAGTCATCTGTAAACATGGATGTGCAATCATACATCTAAATAAACTCTGTTTCTTTTGGAGAAGTTGAAGCATTCATACATCTGGAGAAACCTGAGGAAGGCTATAAGTGGAAAGCCTCAGGCCATATTCACTGTCCTTTGTCCCTTGTACAGGGCTCAGGCAGTGCAAAATATGAGAAAACCAGCCAAGAGCCACAGCTAGGAAGTTTCTCTGTTAGACTGAAAAGTTCTTAATGGGCTAAGAGCTAATAAAGTAACCACTTTTACAGACCATTTAAACAATGTTTTAGAGGGATTGTAGGGTAGAGAAACCATAATTGGGCTTCTTCTGTTAATGAGTCTCCCGCAGTCCCATCACAGTGCTAGAGGTGAACTGGACCGTGGGTCAGAAAGCTATAACCAGCCCTCTGAGAGCCTTTGTTAGGCAAGTACATCTTGGACAGGAAAGAGGATTTGACCCATAAACTTCAATGGTGCATTAGGTAAATTTTATATTATTTATGGCACAGTAGCAGCACTTATCTTTGTCATACATCATCAGCTTTAAGCATACTCTTTTTTCGAAAGAATATACTGCTTGTTCCACCCCTCCCTATTCCTTCCTTTCCCTAGAATGCTGACTCAATTCCTTTTACTCTTTCAGTCAGCTTGCAGTTTTAGGCATTTCCGTGTCTGGTTTCCAGTGGAACACGTTACTTCCCTCTCATCAGCATTGTGCAGCTCTGTTGTGGCTGTTGAATCACATGCTGGCTGGAGACAGAAAAGATATCTTTACAAGCAGTAGATACTGGATCACATAATGCAGTGATGGATGTAATGGTAAATCTAGAATCAGCCAGGAGACTTAAGGGATAAATGTGATTTTGACATAAATTCTCCTTCTAGATTATTATTTTTCCTTTTTGTAAGTTTTCACATTAGCCAGAACCTCAGATTATTTGCATTATCAGCAAAGTGTAAGTCTTCTGGTGATGAGAATCAAATTTATGTAGTATATAATAAATTATGAATAGAGCATTGACCAAATGTAGATCTATTACATTGTATGGGCGTAAGGAGTCTCTGATGTTAGGTTGAATGAGGTGCTTGGAAATATTTCTTCCTGCTAGAAGTAGCAGGATCATTTAACCAGATAATTGTATAGGCATAGTTTGCACACCTTAAAGTTTGGGAATTTTACTCTTTGAATATATTTAATCTGTTTATCTGACCAAAAATCAATCTTTATATTTGCCCTGGTATTTCTGGGATAGAATCATGGAATCAATCATCTCTTTAGGAAGACTCTATTTTTGAGATGACCTGAAGGAAGTTTTGAATACTTTTCCCCTTTCAAGCCTTACTGGTAGCAAAAAAGCCTGGCTGTAGGTTCTGCTCCAGTTTGCTGTCCAATGCACATGATAAACACAGCTTAAAAAACCCCGTAAAACACACACAAAAGCCCTCCATCACCCCCTCCAGGTCTTCTATCTTATTCTTTTAATTAGTAACCACCCTTTCTGAAGTGCCACGCATATCAGTGTTACTTGTAAAGGCAAGTCTCTATCTTACATTGAGGACAAATACAGATTTTTAAGTTGTGATTATAGGAACTCCGTATACTGGAAGAAAGGATTTTGAATTATCAGAATTAGAGATTATGCTCACTTTTATTCGAATACAATAAACTTTGAGATACCATCCAGGCACATCACAAGCTTTTGTTGTTTAGAATTAACAGATGTCTTGCATACCTGAGAATCCCAACTACAAAAAATAAGGATACTGAAAAGCAAGAATAAACAGCAGATACCTATATTTATAAGTACAATAATTTAGGTTTTCTTGACCTTTGTATCTACAAGGTACCTGTATGGTTTGTATTTTTGAGCTGACATGGACTTGTTCTGTAGTCACATGTAGCTAATTTCTAGTCTTGGACTTATATCCTTACTTAGGAGAAAATTAAGTAACTCATCTATACATTCATTTTACAGTTAACTAAATAGCTCTACTGATGATTTTGAAGTTTCTTTTTTTTGTCATGCTCATCTGTATATATGCAATTTACCATCATCTAATGCTATCACAAAGAAAGGAGACAGAAGTTAATTAAATCATTTTTTACAAACATTTCTCTAAGGAAAGTCACTAAGCTAAACTTGAACAGGAACAAATTATATCTCTTCAGTAAACAGGAAGAGACTGACAATCAAGAGTGTTTCAGTTTGAGATGTAATTTGAATGCTCTTTGAATCATGGAGGTTCTTTTAGGAGGAATACATCCTCTGTTTCTGCAAAACTCATCAAGCTATTTGATCTCATCTAGTTTGTATGTCCTCCTCCTCTTCTTATACCTAAACCCTCAATACTTTCCTCCTTTGAACCTCAGTGTTCTTTGTATCATTTTTATATATTTTATGTATTTATCTTTTGAGCACCTTGGGACGTTGGTTCTTCTAAAGAAGGACAAATTTTTTTTGTCATGTTTACACAAACTGATATGGGAATCAGAAAAATATGTCTGGTTTGATACTTGTGCATCATCATCAGTAATTTTGGTAATCTGATACAGATACCGGTGTACGAATGTGCCGATACGTTCTTCAATTGCTTCTCAGCTTTTGTGCATTTCATTTAAATTAATATTGCCAATAACAGCAGAAGTTAACTCAGCTTGTCTTTCAGATTCTGAGAGGCATTTTTAAGGCCAGAATATATTTAAATGTAAGTTTATTTGTAAACTGAGCAAGTTTGACCGAAAGGCTGTTGTGAAACTACTGAAATCCATGATGTAGTTTTCACAGTCATGGTAGTGATTACACTGGAAGTGTTTTCTGTGTCTACTTTAGTTGCTACTAAAACTTCATTAGAGCAACTTTTTTATGAACAGTCACCAGATTTTTGTAGCTACATCCGTTGAACACATGAAATAACTTTTATTACAGATAATAGGAAAGAAACCTAAGGTCACGCAGAGGTAAGCAAGTCCTTGTCAGCTGATGGAGTTCAAATGCAACTAATGCTCTTTTGTATCTGCTCAGTCGTGTGCACACCTTGAACAGTTCCATCGAGGCTGAAGCATGGCTGCATCGCTTCTGCAACTTAATCTTAAAAACAAAAACCAAACAAGCCAGAAAACAAATCAATCATTAAGCAAATAATTCATTAACCTTTAAGAATATTTCATGTTTCTGTTGTGCATGCAAGCAAATGAGAAGATATATTAAATTGTGAGCTATTCACTATGCTCATACTTTACAGCAATGAGAGAATATTCAGTCTCTGATATTTAGCAGTGAT
Source organism: Trogon surrucura (assembly GCA_020746105.1). Taxonomy (NCBI): domain Eukaryota; kingdom Metazoa; phylum Chordata; class Aves; order Trogoniformes; family Trogonidae; genus Trogon; species Trogon surrucura. The sequence goes on from CM036624.1 coordinate 20,185,684, forward strand.
ATTTATTGTATGTGTTTAAAACATTTTTCCTGAAGGAAAATATTTTAGGTCCTATCTCATCAGTCAAGTTACATTATTATTATTATTATTGATAGTACCAAAGTGATTTAGAAGAATGAAAAAATTTAATTCACGTCAATAATTTGTGAATCCAGAAAACAAAGAGAGGTTTTAAGGGAACATTCCTCAGTCTTGCATGTTGACACCAGTGGGATTATGTGTTTTGCACTTAAAGGAACATTTTGTCTGCTGGGGTTATGCAATAGTTGGCCAAGTAACAGAAGGATCCCTCTCCCTGCCACAGACCTGTACATCACACATAATCCCGCATGGTGGTTTCACTTTTATGGACGTACAGCAGGATTGTGGTTCTGAGAAGGGGGAGGGCAGCAGAAAGATTACCTGTAGGGGTTCCTACAGACTCGCACCAAAATCCTTCAGTCCACAGCATGGTTTCTGGTAGCTTTCACACAGTGCGAGCTGCAGCCTCCCTCACAGCACACAGGACTGACACAGATGCCGGCAAGTAACGCTTTGCTCTTGCTTCTCCCTGTAGTTGTCAATAATTTGTGATATTTTCCATAGCAACAGAGGCATCGAACCACACTTTGCACAGTTTTAAAGGTGGCTTAATCACGGTTAATTAACATAGTCGAATCATCTCTGTCCTTGTCTACTCTGAGGGCAAAACCATTAACACCTTTTCAAATGATTCAAATACGATTGATTTTCCACTGTTGTTAAGGTTTTTGACTCATCTTCTCGCTGTACATTTGGCAGTCATAGGACTGAGATCTCTGCTCTGTCACCAGTGAACTGTAATTCACATGTGTGAGAGAGGTTATTACTGAAACCAGGCGGAATACGATTTATATTTCGGAAGTTTTTTAACTACTCATGTAAAACTAAACATGACTATTGTGTTTTCCTGAATTAGGATGAATTTAAACATGTTTTAAGTGTTTTGCTGTGTTAGTGCATGAATCATCGTTTAGCTTAAAGACTGGGTTGCGGGTAGTAGCTTACTGTGATTTGAGAAAGGTACGGGATTTTTGTCCTATGACCAACGTTATGGCATCAGTGTTATTTAATTTTCCTAATTTCCAAACAATTTTGACATTTTTTATGATTGTAGTTAAGACTAGATGAAAATTAAATTAAATTGCTAAGGTAAGAATATCTAAGAAAATAAAAATAATTAGGAGGACAAAAAAGGAAGATCTCAAGAAGAAACTCTTGCTAATATCAAGATTTACAGTAAAGACGTAAAAATGGCATCACACCATAAATAGTCATTAGTTTGTCATAAAGACAAACCATTTCAGGAGAAGCAAAAAAAAAATCAAACTGTCAAGAACATGCTTTTTTACTTAATGACTTCATGTATCTTATAATTCTGAAATGAATGAATAATCTTTGTGAAGTCCAGAGTGAATTTGTTCTAGATTAGGGGAATGCTGGGAATTCAGTGTGTAGATAATTTTTTAAATGTTTTCTATTTACTTCCAGCATAACAGACTTGTATTCCCTGGATTTATAATACAGACAACATGTCTAAGGGAAGAGGGAACAGAAGACACTGTTGGTAGAAGCCTTTCTGCCTGCCACTTTGTAAACATATTAGTTTTCAACCCTCATTTTGGTTGAATATACAATACACAGTACAATATTGATGTGTTTCATTTATAGTGAAGACTGTTACTGTTTCAGCAGTGGTATCGCTTTCTCTCTTTCTGTCAGAGTGTTTATTAAGCTGTACAAGGAACAGCCAAATCTCCAAATGCTTTATTAGCTGGACGTTACGTCAAATTAGTGCCTGTTGAAGATTTTTCTGGGTTTCAGATATGATCTTGAATTAAAAATTAAATGCTGTGTGAAAAATGCCTCTCTGCTCTGTGTCATCCATCTAGTTTATAAAGCAGTCAGATTGACCTCTTGTATATACCTACATTTTCTCTAATTCTTTTAGGGCATGAGTTACAGCTCCATGAAATTGGCTTATACAAATTAGTTGCAGAAAATATGCTTGCAGTCTTAATGAAAAGATAAATTGCCTTTGGTTTAAAATGGCATAGATGGGTCTGTAGTGCTGCATCTTAAACTTCCCTATTCTTCTATCAAATGCAGTTGTTTTGAAGAGATTCACTCAAGTCTTTTTTTGGTTATTATCAGCTGCAGCATTGCAATCTATTAATAAAAATTGAAGATTGTTTTTTCTCATTATCACAGTTCAAAAATAGTTTTGCCCTTTGGGATTCTGAATATTTGCAATATAAATTACATAATTTTACAGAACTGGAGAGGTACAATTATTCCGTACTGTACTCTGTTTTGATATAGCATAAGACTGCCAGAAGAAGACATTAACTTCAGATATATTCAAGTATTTCTGAACATCTGAACAGGAAACACTGTTCAGATGAAGAAATATGCAAAGATACCTGAATATTCCAATTTGTGCTTCTTTAATCCTGCTACAGTTTTGTATAAATTTGATCATCCCCAACCCAATCTAAAACATTTTCAAGGCAACTATAATTTTGAAAGTCTGCAAGCCACCACGAAGAGCCAAGAGCACAGCACCAGAGGAACTGGCAGATTATCTCCACGTGGTTTCCATAATGATCACTCTACATACTCTATTAACTAGACATCCGTCTAGAAGATACACTGTAGAACTCACACACAACAGGTTTTATGCAAAAAATGAACACATCTCTATCAAAGATCTGATGAAGAAAGTCAGGCTAATTTATTGTCATGGTCTCTAGTGGCCTTAAAACATACCAGCCTAGCAGTAACCCTACATCTAGAAAACTTGCAGCTGCATAAATAGCAAAGAGCACATAAAGCATATCCTGGGGTGTTGTTCCAGTTAAAGGCACGCCTGCAGTTGTGACTACCTAAACCAACTTGTGTCGCTAGTCCTGGAAAGTACTCTGAGATTGTTGATTAAAAAGTACCTTCAGTCCAAAAGGTCATCAAAATTTTGTATGATGATCTTCCTCATTTTTCAGGAGGGATCTCTCAATAATCTTAAGCATAAGAAAATGCTGTTGTTGGCTTCCTGAAACGTGTGCAACATAAGGCAGTCTCTGTTTACCTGTGGGCCTGTTCCCTTGCGTTTCATTCTTTGATGGTAGAGTAGTAATTCATTTTTTGCCAGGATTTTGAGTGTTCATGCGTATCGTTCCTTTTGTTCTGTAAAACTCAAAATGGTTTAGTGCTTCTGATGTTTAATTCTGATCTTTAATTCTGTATATGTAATACCGGAGCACTGTAATTCCAGAAAGCTGGGGCTGTCACTTCATGTTCAGGTGTGCAGGAAGCAGGAGTGACTCATTCCTCTAGTCAGCCTCCTGAGTGTTCATGGGTTGTAATAATACTTTTTTCCAGAACAAGCCAAACAAGCCACACTAAATGCCTGCGTGGTGTTTTGGAATAAAATAATGGGCTTCCTGTGTGCTGATCCATGGTGTAAACAAAGCTGTAGAGGAAGGGATGGACACTTAAGAAGTTATTTCCAGGGAAATTATTAAAATGTTATTAGCATTACTAATGATATTTGTTGATCATAAGAGACTTATAAAACAGGTCATTGGTGTCTGCTTCTGACTTGTGTAAGGCTCTTCTGTGGTGCCTTGCTGCAGCACAGGTTTCAAAATCAGGTAAACAGTTCTAGAACGGGTCACTTTTTACACTTCTGTAGTATCTTACAAGGGCATTTTGCACCAAAACAGTTATGCTGTTGCTAATGTAGCTGCACTGGTGCAAGCCCCATTTTTCAAAAGCCATTTGGCTGGTTTTGTTGGTTTTTTGTGGTCACTGGTTTGTCCACTCTAGGCTTAACCTTGCGCACTGTACTTTTAAGGAAACGATAAAGAGCACTGAGACCTGGTACCCGTTTGCCAAAATGTCAGTACTTAGAATTGTAGAAAATCCCAGTATACTTACAAATAATAACATGCTAATACTGTTCTCCAAGTCCTTTTGTACTAGGGGATCTTACAACAAACAGATCAACATATAGCAGTTATTACAGAGCAGGTTACAGATAAACACATTTCCTGCAGGGGAATTCATGTTGAATGTGAGAAGATATAAAATGAAACCGTTAATTTAAGTTTTTGTGTAGTTCATTATCTTTTGACATTCTTATTTTTTTAACAAGCTTTCCCAAAAACCCAGCACACAATCGCACCATGCCTTTAACATCTTCACAACTCTCAGTGCAGGAGATATAACAAAAAGCCAAGATTCTTGGAATCAGCAAAGGGGGAGACAGAAAAACAGGGTTTCCACTGCAAGAGCAAGTAAGAGGAGAGGTACGTTTAGTAAGTCCCCCACTTTGAGGTTTCAGGAGCTTTTCCACCTTAGCCAAGCCCTAATGACCTCCTTGTGGCTAAGCCAAGAAATTAGTTGGAAGGCATTGTTTTACAAACCTGTGAATGGTTTCAGGTAAGTTTTAGTAGCCCTGATTCTTTTGACAGAAAATAAGTATAAAGTCCAGTTTTATGACTCTATGTGAGGAGATGACATTTTGATTCCAGCTTAGAAGCAGGTAGCTATTTGCTTCTGGGAACTTTCATTTTAGATTCGTACAAATCTGCAGTACAACAATCCATTGTCAGCAGGTTGACAAGTGCTGTTGTGATGACTATAGAGATGTCTGAGGCTGTGAGGTAGTTGTTTTAACTCAAGTGGCTGGAGGCATCCAGGACAATGTTTGTCTGTGGGAGGCACAGAATGCTCAACAACAGCAAAGATGTATCTGACCATACATACCCAGCGCTGACTGAACAGAACTCATTATTTTAATTTGCAGAGGCCACTGTGGTTACCTCATTATTTTAATTTGCAGAGGCCACTGTGGTTACCGTGTGTGATTCTTGCGTTCTGATTGTGGACAGACTGGCCATGCATGATGACCATGTGTTTTGAAAGCCCAACCACCTCTCAGAGGAGCCAAGCATGCTATATGCATGGCCGGGGCGTGAAGGTATGTAACCATGTACCTGGCACTGCCTCCTAGTTCCTAAGCAGCAAGTGCAACCTCTGGTCTGCTGCTGCTGCTTAGGAGAGCTCAACAGCAGTCTACAAAAAGGCTCTCTGGATCAGCAAACTGCTGTGTACTTCACAGTTTGAGGGAGCAAAATGGTGTTTGTTGTTGTTTATTGTCTAAGCCAGAGGCTTCAGGAAGGTGAGGCACTCAGTCATTCATTTGGAGCAGACATGTCTCCTGGACAGCACATTTAATTGTGCTGTAGGTGAGGCTCCCCTGCAGAAAGGCTCTGCTGGGAGAGGCAAGTACCTGTACAAGTCCCTGGTGTTCCTTCAGGACCCTTATTTCAGGAGCCTCGCTGCAGCCGCAGGTCTAGTCCTGGACCAGATGGGAAACTTGATGCAACACCCAGCAGAGAGAAAGGGAGCAGTGACCCAGTCAGATAGCCTGCCCACAAAATCTGGCTCCAAAAGCTCTCAACATCAAGCCTCTGGCTTCAGAGCCAGGGCCCATTACCCTGTTTTGCATTTTCTTTCTGTTTGCAATGAGAAGACATCAGACTGGGTGTAACCTCTCTCCTGAGAGGCCACCAGTCTGCTGCCAAGCTATAGCTGTTCCCCTCGCCTGGGCTGAGGAGTCTGGAGAGAAGGATGAAACAGTTCACAGACCAAAGGACATCTGTGTGAGATCGTGGCAGCCGATGGAAACCCAGGGCCTCCAAATCTCTACTGAGGGGCCCCCTCCCAAAAGCCAATGGGCTCAAATACTGCTGTCCCCAGGAGACACAGCTGTAGTTTCACAGTCTAATGGTCTAATTTCCAGGTATTAATTATTGTGGGATAGTACTGCAATTTTAATCAAAAAAAGAAAAAAATCAATCTAGAAATATAGTAGCTGTGCTATTTGACTTAAGAGTGTGAAGTAGAGTGAAGGTGGGACAGCGACTATTTTCTTACCTATTCTGTTTGCTTCATGTATTCTCCTCCTCCCTGTCTTCTTTTTCTTGCTGCAACAGTGTCAGAGAAACCATTTGGTAAGGCAGAGCTTCTATAAAACCTTTATTAGAGACTAGCTGGGTAGGAGGGATCCCACATTTCATGACAGATGATGAGAAATAGCAGCACAGAATGACTGCCAGCTGAGGAATGACAGGATGCAGAGGTGGGACATGAACGTTGGCACAAGCATGAAATTGAGCTGAAGAGGACAAAAAAAAAGGTAGGGTGGTAAAGAATTAAGAACAGAGAAAGAAAAAAAAGGACTTTGTGAAACCTTTCCAATAATCAAGTAAGACAGGATGAGGGGCAATGGTTTTAAACTAGAGCAGGGTAGATTTAGACTGGATACAAAGAAGAAATTCCTTACTGTGAGGGTGGTGAAACACTGGCAGAGGTTGCCCAGAGAGGTGGTGGAGGCTCCATCCCTGGAGGCACTCGAGGTCAGCCTTGATGAGGCTCTGAGCAACCTGATCTAGTGAAAGATGTCCCTGCTCGCTGCAGGGGGGTTGGACTAAATGACCTTTAGAGTTCCCTTCCAGCCCAACACATTCTATGATTCCAGGTAATTTCATTTCATTAGTCCAAATGTGTATTTTTAATTAAAATTTGTGCCTAATTTATCTTAGGGTAAAGTAAAAAAAAAAAGGAATGTTTTCCCTCTACGCTTGGTGACTGATGTGTGATGTGGTAGTGCAAAGAGCTCAGAGTAAGTAGTTGAAATAGCAGGTATAGGAGGATCAGTCTGTGCTCTCCTGTTCCTTGGCTCTGTTGTGGAAGAGGGATGTTTGCCTGGGTGAAGCTGGAGCCCTAAGCCGGAGAAAGAGCAGGAAAATAAGCAGTAACATGGCTATCGCCTTCGGATGCTTTGTAGAAAATTGTTTCTCGGGGATTAGGAGAAGGTGGTGCAGTTTGCTTCCCCCTCCAGCTTGCTCCTCTTTCTCGTTCTGCCTGTGTTGTCTCCTGTTTCCCTTGTCCTAAGGGTTGCTCATCCCCTTTCTGCTTGTCCCTCGCAGAAGACCCACCGCTCCCCTGAGCACAAACGGTCTGACTGGGCCATGGGCACATCCAACTCACAGCTGCCTGGGCAGGCGCAGAGTGAGCGGAGAGGTCTGGGGGAGAGAGACGGGAGAGGCCGAGCCCGGGGCTGCCACTCGCTGCTGCTGCTGCTGAGCCGGGGAGGATGTGTCGGGTCAGCACATCCTGCTGGGCTCCCGTGTGCTTCCTCCTGGGCCCCGTGCCCAGTTCTGGTGCAGCCGAGCCCCGACGTGATGCACCTCCCGTTTTGAGACTTCCCCCACCTGTGTCATGACCAAACCGCGGGACTGGAGCCTCTCAAAATGCTCGAAGCGTCTCCAGCAGGAGCAGCGTCACCAGGGCAGGTAATGGAAAGGCCAGCAACTGGGAGCGGGATGTTGGCCACCGTGTCACACCAAGAACTCCGGCTCCGGGTTTTTGCTGCTGCTGCTGCCTCGAGCTGGCTCCGGCTCCGTCTCGCGCGCTCCGGCGCCCGGTTTTGCTCGCAGCTCCCGCTGCCGTGCGCTGGCGGGGGAGGCTCCGGCTCCGGCCGGAGCGGGCGGGCGGGGATCCGGTGCCGTGTTTTGGCCGGGGCCGGCCGGGGAAGTTGCCGAAGTTGGGCCGCGAGTGCCGGGCCCGCGGCGCGTCCTTCCTGCGGCCCGGCCGGTGCATGATGGAAGCAGCATGGCCGCCCACCTCTCCCTGACACAGGTACCTCCCGCCGGCCTCCGCGCGGGGACGGCGCTCCCCACCCCCGCCCGCCGCCCCTTGCCAGCGAGCTCCGAGGCCCGGCGCCTGCCGCGGGGGGGCGGGGGTCGGAACGGGAGCGGCGCCCGGGAGGGCTGAGGCGGGTGGCGGGGCCGCCTCGACGCTGCCGGGGAGCGGCTCGACGCTCCCCGCGGGGCCCCGCGGCGGCGGCGGCGCCGCTTTGTGTGCCCGCCGCCGCCCCTCAGCCCTGCCCTGCCCTGCCCTGCCCTGCCCCGCCGCCCTAACGGCCGCCGCTGTCAGGTGGCGGCAGAGGCGCGGCGGGGGGCAGGGGTGTGTCGGAGGGGAGGGGGCGGGCGGCCCCTGCCCGGCGGCGTGAAGCGAGATCCCGGGCGGCCGCAGGTGCTTCTGCCAGGGGCTGAGCGGGGAGAAACGCGGCCCCGGCCGGGGAGCGGCCCTGCGGGCGGGCAGCGCCGCGGTCGCGCCCGGTGAGCCCGCAGAGCTCTGGGCTGGGGCGGCCGCGGTTGGTCTTTTGTCTTGTGGGAAGGCACGGGCCGCCTGCCTGGAGCGACGGCAGCAGAACCGCCCCGTAGGTTTGGGAAGCGGCCGGTGACCTCGGCGGCGAGGGGAGCGCTGGCTGCGGGCGCGAAAGGCGATAGCCCCGGCTTGGGTGACCGGGCCCCGGTGTCGGCTCCGGCAGCGCGGAGGGAGGCGGCCGCGGGCGGCTCTCGGGAGGGGAGCGGCGGCGCGCACGGAGCCGAGCTGCGAGGGGAGAGCTCGGTCCCTTGCTGGAAGGGGAGCTCCACTCCGAAAATACTGCTTGGAAGGCATTTTACCTTTTTTTTTTATTTGGTGGGCCCCGTGGCGTGAGGATACGCTCCTCAGGCATCCTGCCCGTACAGGTGCCGAATAGCGAAGGGCTTTGCAGGTGACAGTGTGAGAATCCTGGCACCGTTTCGTGCTCGGGTGATCTCACTTTGCCTAAATCTTTGTTGCTTGTATTTTATTTCATTTTTCCCTAATGGTAGTAGAACTGCCTCTTACAAATTATTCTGTATTGTTAGGACTACGTGTTAAAATCATTAAGTTTGGGAAGGACCTCAGATCATGAAGTCCCAACTGTCAGCCCAACACTACCGTGACCACTAAACCATGTCCCAAAGTGCCATCTTATTCCCCAGAGATTTGACAGCTAATAAACTGCGCTTTTTGGTACTTCTTTATTTTATTTAGCAGCGACATAAGGAATTTGCATTCCTACCTGACTTAAGCGGGGGATGGGTCTATTGGTGCATGCCCTCCTGACCTGGGGTTCTTCAGTCTGATATTACAGAAGGTAACTCTGGTAAATAAGCGTGAATCACTTAAGCACATAGGAGTAAACTTTAAAAGTTGGCAGCAAGGCCACTCAATTTGCAGTTACTCATGTAGTGACTTGAGAAAATTATCAACTATCTCAAGGAAAGAAAGGAGGGGATAGTTTAGTGAAAAAATGTACTTCAAATATGTGGAGAAGATAAATGTGTCTGTAAAGATAAATAGTAATGACGTATAGTACTTTCTGTGAAAACTTGATTTAATATTAAAAATATTGGGTTAGCCTTTTCTGTGTCTCCTTTTAAACATCAAAAGAAAAAACGTTTAAATCATCTCCTTAGTGAAGAGGAAAGTTTTCATAGACCATCAGCCTTAATTATGTTGGTCTAAAGGCATAGGCTGTTCTGGCTCTTTATTTGGAGAGCGGGGAAGAATGTCTGCTCTGGTGTGTTCTATAGCAAGACATTATTGCTTACAGGCTGTGTAATCCTTTCATTGTAGAATTTATTTACTTTTTTTTGGTCACGTGGAAGGGGGACTAAATACAAATGTGATAATGTTGACAGAGGCAGAAATATTGCCACTATCCTTAAAACCATTGTGACTGCAGCTTACATTAGTGGTTAAATTGAGGAAGCGATTTCTGCTGTTGTTGACCATTTGTGTGGGGCTTTCTTTTTTTTGTTTGGTTTTTTTCTTGTTGTATTTTATAAAAATCATCTTAGAGAATCAAGCAAGACTGAAGATAATTTCTTCAATACAGGCTCTGACTGGTGGAGTTTCAGGATTATGAAGAGTCATAACAAATTGTGAAGCATTCTAAATTTGTTTAGATGAGCATGAGGAAGTGAAAATAACAGTACAGGGAGTGGGGGTGCAGTTAGATCAGTTACTAACACCAGCAATAAAAAGTGTGCAGGTTGGTACTTTCTGCTGTAGACCACATGCAGGGAGTAAGAGGCGTAATAACCTGCACTCAAGCTCACAATTGTGTCTGATTTTTCTTTTCCCCTTCCCATGTTTGGTCTGAAAGGGATGTAACGTGGCTGGGAAGTTGGGTATTTCCAAATGAGACCAGGGTATTTTCAGATTGCTTTGCAGGTGCAGTGTCTGAGAGGGCTGGACATCCTTTATTTGAATATGAAAGCACCATCTAAGTAATTCGAAGCTTTTTGGTGCTAAGTGCGATCTGTTGGCTGATTAGTAAAAATATTTTGGGACTGTGTAGCTGTGGTGAAATTTATTACACCAAGTATGCTTGTGAAGGTGTTTCAAACTGAAGGTGATTATCTCCTTCATCTCCCTCCAATTTAGTAAAAATCCAAAGTGTCTTTTATCTCCCCATTTTGAATCCATTCTGCAACATCTTGTTGGCACTTGAGTTTGCTCAGTAAGTGTTATGGTCTAAGCATAACCCAATTTAGTATGAAACTTCTAGGGAAACTTTTACCAAGTGGATGTTTTATCACGGTTGCCTTTAGTTTGGAAACAAGCTGGCAACAACAGTGAGAAGAACTGTTCCTGTCTCACAAATTGTCACCTGTTGCTGGAAAACTCAAATTAAACTATAGTCACTATGAGTTGTATTTTTGACCTTCCAGAGATGCTTGCTTATCTGGCCTATTTCATTTAAAGAAATTGGAGGGGAAGAGCAGAAAACTGAAGATGCAGAAAACGCATGTTGAGAGTGGGGAAGATCTGTTTGCAACAAGCTGATGTAACACAGCCATTCAAAAACTTAGTGTTGCTCTTAAAAATTGATCTAGTGGTTTATCCTGAAAAATTGACTATGTGCGATTGAGGGAGGAGCTCACACTTCAGGGAAGGACAGAAATATTCTGTAAAGAAATAGTCGGGGAGAACAGGAAGATAACTTTTTGTGCTTGTCTTCCTGATACTGTAAAAACTTTTTCTTAAAAATGTGGTAGTTTTCTAAAAGTAGTTATGAGCCACTTTGGTAAACAAAACAAAGACATGTAGTATCAATTTCTGTCGTAATTAGCTGCAAGTCTCAGTTGATTTTCGTGGGATCAACCAAATGATAAAATTAAGATCTTGGTGTGTTCTTCTCACCGAAGTGAGAGTTCTGTTCTTCCTCTTTCTGTCCTCCATGAAAGATGATGAAATCTGAGTGTGCATGTGTGTGTGTTTAAACTTGCTTATAAAGGAGACTGACTGCTTCTAAAACAGATAGAACTTTTTTTTTGCGTCAACCCTGTTAGAGAGTAGCTGTGTCTAAAAAGGCAGTGGAGCTACTCTTTCATGTTATACAGGCTTTGTTCAGTACTGATTAGAAGATGGTGGAGGTTTCTTACAGCAATTTGAAAATTAAATCGCACCATTCTCTAATTATGCAGTGACAGACATCTCTGCAGAGAGAAGACAGCAGAGTTTTTGTACATTTCAGCTGTTCAGTGGGAATCAAAGTGCTGAATTTTGAAGTACTTGATAATATTTGTGTATAAATACACAGTAAATATTTTCTTGTCTTTATTTCAGTTATTGTTGTAGGAGATGTGCTTGGTTATGCAATGTAAAGTAGTAGAAGGCTTTACCGTGAAACACTTCTGATAAGACAGAAAAGCAATGGGGGGAAAAAGAGACAAGTTGCTTATTGTTTGGAAAGGGCATTGTAAGAAAACCAGCGTGCCTTATAAACTCCCCTGCTTTTTAGTAGCTGACTGCCCAAAGAATGTTTGCAGTGAAATTGTGTCATTTGGGCTGGAAACTCTTAAAATGAATCCTAATGCTTTGCATCGCGATAGAATACACTGGTTTGGGATTTTAATCAGAATAGAATAGCTTGTTTTCCCCTTCCTATCTCAGTTGGGTTGGAGTGGAAAGTTATTTGTGTTTTTCTCAATGGACAGCTTTTTGTTTGGTTGGTTTTAAGCTTTTTGTGTGAAGGAAGGCTGTGGATGGATGGCGTGGACAGACTGGTGGTAGGATCTTATTACACCTAAATGTGAGTGTGCCAGAGGGATGAAAACATGGGGATTGATTGACAACAGAAGATGAAAAAGATGAGTGTCCCTGAAGGTGTTGTTTGTTTCCTAGGTTAGTATTCTAAAGTTCATAGGCTTGTAACACACGTTATAATTACTAGAACAGACGTTACTCTTAGTGAGTGGTAAACTTCTAAATGGAGTCATAATTACGTGTTTCTGTTTTTGTATGCTGTGGAGTCTGACCTTTTCTTCCTTCCTCCTTTTTGCATTGAAAACAAGCTGAAATTACTCTCTACAATTTGTCAGTACAAATCACATAAAAAGAATTTTGCCAGGTAGATTCTACAGCATTTTAAAAGACGTTGAGCAGTATTTTTCTTCTTGTCTCAGAAAATTATCCTAGACTGTGTATGTGTTGTTTTACTTTGGGTTAAAAAAACCAAATCTGTTGCTAACAAAATAGTCTGGGCAACTTTTTTTACAACTATTATTCTGTTTGGCGTCACCAGAAATTCCGGTTGCTGCAGTGATACTGATGTTAAAATTAACATTGGAAACACTAATGAAATAAATTACAATTCCTGATTTATAAGTACTGAATAAAAAGATTGTGTTGCACTTAATGTTTTCATTGCAGGACTTCATCATGATGTTTCCTGTCCAGGGAACATGATGGGTTTGGCTGTAATAATGAAACATTTGGCTGAACAAAGGGTGATATTGGGCAACAGGGATGATGCATGAGATTTGATACTTCCAGCATCTGCACTGGCCAACTCCATTCTAGTTTTCTGCTCATAGCTCTAATCTGATTCTGTGCCTATACTTTTACATTGTAATGAAGTAATAATACTTAGTAAGTCAAATACTTGAATGTTTAGGAGAGCTACCCGTCTAGATTACTCTTCAAAGTGTAGCTGAGATGACAAATACAGCATCTGAGGTTTGGTAAAGAAAGTACAATACGCTTTGGAGCATGCTGGAAAGTGATTGAAAGTGTTATATTATCATAGAATCATAGAATTTTCAGGGTTGGAAAGAACGTTAAAGCTCACCTAGTTCCAAGCTCCCTGCCATGGGCAGGGACATCTCCCACTAGTTCAGGCTGCTCAGAGCCCCATCCAGCCTGGCCTTAAAAACTTCCAGGGATGAGGCTTCCACCCCCTCTCTGGGCAACCTGTGCCAGTGTCTCACCACCCTCGTGGTGAAGAACTTCTTCCTAACGTCCAATCTGAACTGATCCATCTCTAGCTTTAATCCGTTCCCCCAGTCTTATCACTGTCCAACATCCTGCAAAGCCCCTCACCAGCTTTCTTGTAGCCCCCTTGAGGTACTGGAAGGCCACGATAAGGTCTCCTCGGAGCCTTCTTTTCTGCAGGCTGAGCAGCCCCAACTCTCTCAGTGTGTCTTCACAGGAGAGGTGCTCCAGCCCTCTAATCATCCTCATAGCCCCTCTCTGGACACACTCCAGCACATCCATATCTTTCCTGTGCTATGGACTCCAGAACTGGACACAGGACTCCAGGTGAGGTCTCACGAGAGTGGAGTAGAGGGAGAGAATCACCTCCCTTGACCTGCTGGCCACGCACCTCTTGATGCAGCCTAGGACACAATGGCTTTCTGCGCTGCAGGTGCGCACTGACGGCTCATGTTGAACTTCTCGTCCACCAGTACTCTCAACTTGTTTTTCTTCAGGGCTGCTCTCAGGCCAATCAGTGCCCAGCCTATATTGGTGCTTGGTGTTATGGTAGTCAGAAGTCTGGCAAAACTTGAATGTATTTCATCAGGCTATTTTAAGGAATGTATAAATGCCTGCTTAGTTGATGGCTGAAATAAAAAAAAATTCTGTGGGTGCAAGAGCAAAGTCAGAGCAAGGGTAAGCTGTGTAAATGGAGATATTGCAGTGAATACCAATGATGTTTTCCCAGCATGTATAAAATTTTTCATGTCTGGCTATGCAAGAGGTGTTTCCCACTCACTCCTGAACAAACAAACAAAACCTCACCAACCCAACCTCCCCCCAAAAAGAAAGAAAAAGGAAAACAAAACACCCAACGCCAAAACAACTGAAAACCCAGAAACACCGCGCGGCTCTTGGACAAAACTGAGTGTCTCAGGGGTGGCATACTTGCTGAATAAGCAGGTGTCAAGGTCTGAATGAAAGTTCTCCTGTAATTTCGATCTCTTCTGTATAATTTCTTTCAGGATGTTCTGGTGGTACCGCACACTTTCTGTAGTTGAACAGGGTCACACTAAACTCTTGATTTCTACCAGACATTCCCTCTTAATAATCTTTGATAATCAGTACCTGTGAACATCTAAGTGCTTAGCCACAGGAGCAACTGTGTTAGCTCTTGCTGTAGGAAAGAGTACGTGGTTTTATTTAAGCTGGGTTTTAAGACCATAATCCGCTTAGGAGGGAGAATTCTGGTTTTCGGTGATATTTGGAGTTATGTTGTTTGGTTGGGTTTTTGTATATGTGTTGTTTAATTAACTTGTATTATGCTCAGTTGTTCCAGCTGCGATTGTGAGGACAACACACTGTGATAATTCTAGGGTTATCCTCTGCATAAATTCACCCAGTCATGCACACAATCTTTGATTTAGGGGCATGCACTTCATGAAAATAGTATCTGATTCTGTACCTCTTTTTACATTGGGCAAGAGAGTTAACCCTAGCGATACATTTGTTCGGAATCTCTTGGACGAGACTGTTTGGTGTAGGTCAGGATAATAGGTTTTGCGTGGTTTCAGGCTTTGGGCTTTTTTCAGAGTTTCTAGAAATGGTGTAAAAATAAATTCATCAAGAAAGAGCCTTTTCTGAAGAAGTTTTATCCTTCTCCACCTTACTTCATCTGAGCACTGAATGTCAGGTAGATGGCAGTGGAATTAAGGCAGAAGTTATCTCTGGCAATGATCCAAGTTACAAAAAAATCTAAGTTAAAATATAGCTCTCTCAATTTAGTACCATTGTTGTGGATTTAGTTGTGAATCCAGGAGTTAATTTGGATATCTGAAAGTTTTACAGACTAGTTGCATATGACACTAAATTCTGAAGAATGATGTAGGGGATAATAAAATAAAGCTATATTGCTTTGTACTCATTAGAGGGCACTTCCTAGCCTGTGTCATATAAGGTTTCTGGTTTTGGTTAAGAATTCTTGTTTCCTACTGCCTAACCTGGTGACTTGTCTGATGGTAATCTGATAGTGCTTAGTATCACTGACTTCAAAACAAGAAGTTAGCCTTCTAAAAGTTAGAGTATGAAGAGCTGTCATTTTACAGAATAAATAGAATTATATAAATGCTTAGTGCTTCTTTGAAGACCAGTGAAAAGTGTTTTATATCTTTATCCAGGGAGAGGGGAATTGAAATCTGGATCTTCAGGGTTAATTTTATCTCTGTATCTCTTTTACAGCTATCGAGTGCAAATCCTGTGTATGAGAAATTCTATCGACAGGTATGTATGTTCTTGTTGAGAGAACAAACCTTATTTTGTATTTAAAAGAAAGAATATTCCTTTACAGTGGACTTCATTGTGACCAGCTGTGTATAAGCAGTACAAATTCAGGAAGATTTTTCTGCTTTAAAAGATATTTTTCTAATAACTAACACTTAGGTCTTGGCTACATCACTGGAAATTTAATATTGGTGGTAAGATGACTTATTGAATTTGCTAAGGAACTGTCAGGTATATATGACATACATCACAGTTATAATGGACTGTTGGTTCTTGGAATGGTGTAAATTCTTGTAAAACACTTTATCGATACGTTCTTTGTTCCTTTTACAAGGGAAACTGAATATCTTGTGTTTATAGTGCAGTGAGCACTAGTGAATTGGTTAATAAGGCTCGTATCTCTCTCAGAGTATGCCTAGAGGTTCTCTAGGATGCAGTAAACAGTGACGTTTGGATGGCCGGCCACTGAATGCCGAAAGAGTGTGTGTAGTTCTTGCAGGTTCACTCAACAGATACAAATGTTTTGATTTTATAATTTACAATATAATACATTTATAGGTCCCTTCCAGCCTAGGCCATTCTATGATTCTATGAAACCACGTGGTTTTTATCACCTGTCTTTATATTTAGGGCCAGTAGAAATAAGTTGTATTAATTCCTATAAATACAGCTTTTTTGAAAAATACCTGTTTCGACTACTCCGTGATAGCAATGTTTTGTGTCATGTGTGTAATATATGTCATTGTACAAACACAGATAATAGGAAGACATTTAAGGAAATGTCAATGAAATGAATCAGTGTATAAAACAATTAAAAATAGATTATTATGTTTTTAATAGAAAGACCTGGTGAGTAATTGATGAACCGTGTAAAAAAACCCACCGTATAGGATGTTTGGGTTATTTTTTTTCCATTGTGCAGCTGGTAGTGTTTCTGTCTGTTTGTCCTAAAACAATATAGTGTATATGACTTCTTTATGTAGGAACTTCTTCTGGGTGTCACCATTAGAATGTAAACTTACCTGCTCAGGGAGAGAGAAGACCATGGTTTCTGTCCACGCTATTTTCGGATTGTGCTTAGCGGATTTGTCTGATTATCAAGCACAGAAAACAGCAGTTAAAGCCCATCAGCCTATGATGCCTGCGAAGTTTGAGCTTTCTGTTTTACTTTAATAAAGATTTTTCTCCACTACAGGAGAGTGCAATTTGCTATTTCAAATTGCTGAACAAGAAGAGAGAATTTACCTTGATCTAAGTTCAGCTGGCTCCTGAAAGCTGAAGGAGATAATATCACCCTCGTAAAGTTGTCTTTCAGTCTCATGGACAAATGCATTGTATGTCTATCTCTAGGCACTGGATTAAAAGCCTTAGGAGAATCCATTATTACGGTGATTGTTGTGAGATCACAAGAAAAGACAAGGAGTTAATTTTTTTTTTTCATGTTAGATTTCCTAGCTCACTCCTATTGACTATCACTGTCATGTATCACCATGTGCCTGTCTCTCTCTTCCTCCTGACTGCAGCTGCTTAACCACTGAAGAAGCGTGAAGCAAAAAGTTGGCTAAAGAAACTGAATTTAAGCACAAATATGATAGTCGTTCCTAAGTCACGTAACATCTTGCGTTTGTTGGAATATATAGCCCAGTGAAATCGGAGCACTGTTTGTTGTCCAGCAGTCTCAGCAGTATACAGGAACAGGGATTCCTTAAACGTGATGTTACTGTTGGTGAAGTTGTGCCAATGGATTTGCTTTCCAGAGGATTAATTTTCTGACTTGCTCAGCCAGACTCTTTTCTGCAAGCATTTGTCCTGAAGAGTGGCTTTCCAGTGTACTCTGTCTAAAGACTTTCAGTGCAGTAGGTAACTTTTTCCTTCCCTTCCTTAGATAAGGAGATATCAACTTGCAGGATAGAAACATTAGAAAGACATTTCCCACTTTGTCCTGTGGTGCTGGTAGAGTGTGTTCCATGGTAGGGAGTTCCATGCAAATTGAGATATAAATTCCTCACCTGAAATAGCTCTGATGCTCAGTGCACATCCAGTTCTATTACAAACTTGATTCATGTGGCATAGTGCAAGTTGTGAAGTGGGTAGAGATTCTGGGCTTTGTACTTAGAATGTGGTTGAAATCTTAACCTTTCACTAGGGACAGTTTTCTTTCAAATAAAACTTTTTCTGTTTAGCCTTTTCTAGACTGACTCTCAACACGGAGTGAGGTTAAAGAATAAATTTAAGTATGTGCAATAAAATAGTAAGAAATTTCTTAATCCTGTGATGCAGTGTAGCAGGTAAGCAGTACACCTGAGCTGATGCCGAGTTCTTGATAAATTCTGAGTTACTTTTTCACTGTAACCTTGTGATTTAATGACATCGGATGTCCTGTGTAACTTTTAGTAATTTCTGGCCCTACAAAAGACATCTTGCAACAAGAGAGTTGTTGGCTGCTACACATATGAAAACTGCTTTTTGCACACCAGAGAAAAAGCTTTACCAAGCTGGTGTATAACAAATGCTAGTGATCTCACTGTAATAGTCAAACATAAGCCAATTTTCAGCAGTATTTTAATAAGTATCCCACTCCTAGCATTCAAGTTCCAATAATTAGTAAAGAAATTGAAAACGGCCCTTAAAGAAAAAGTTACTAAAATTTCAGTAATTAGTTGCACAAAGAGAAACCACAGCCATGTTGAGTTAAATAAGAAGCCTACTTAAATCCCTTAAAGTCACCTTCCTCTGCCTTAGAGTTGGGGAAATGAAAAATAAACACATCTGATAACTGTGTTGCATTGTGACTTCCCTGAAAAAGTCCCAGGCTGGAGGTTTTCTGAGTGGATGCCAAGATCACTGTGCATACGTGCAAGGTCGACTCTACTAACTGGGAAGGGAATTTGATGCAGTGTCTTGGCAGCTTTTTGCCTGTAGTATGAGCAGCTCTCCCATACAGACTGAATTAGATTTAAATATGTGAGGAGCAGGCTAACTACAAGGCTGTAGTGTTTGTAATTTTATTGCCCTGACCGGGGAATCCTCATTTACAGGCAACAACCTCTCCTGATTAAAATCATATTAGTTATGTTGAAAACAGAAGGTGTTTTCACTTCCATATTAAATTATGCTTTGGGGATTGTCTTCAGAGCTTTTAGTTTGTTTTTAGAAGCATCGTCTACAGACACCATTCATCTCCTGCAGCATGCTTTCCAGACAATAAATTCTCCATGGTCTTTCCCTAGCTAGTTCTAAGCCCATCTTTTGGAGCAGTTTCCTTTGAGCACTGTGTGGGCACCTGTGAACTTGGAAGGTTAGTCTTAAATTCCAAAGAAACTATTGAATGTAGTCTTCATTTAAACACAAAGAGCCTGTGCACGATGCAGTCCGTCAGCATCATGAAGGGTTTTGCTGAATCTTCCCAAACTTCCTGTTCCACCCTGCACTTGTTTTTGCTCGGCATTTGCAGGCGATTTCAAAGACAGCCGTCGTGATTCAGCGTTCAGCAAGTGCCCAGAAGGCATTGGTCTTGAAAAGGGGGTACTGGGAAATCTAACGCTAGCGTCAGGTTACTTTTTCTGTGGGTGTACTTCAGTTTTCCACGCATACTCATTCCTACGATTTCAGTTCTCTGTCTCTTTCTGCAGGAAGTGTGGGAAGTAACTGACCTCTCTTGCCCCTTTACTGTCCTTGGAAACGTTTATCATGTCACAAATTATTCAGAATTTCAGGGCATCTCAGCTAATCATAGATCCCCTTGATCTTATATTGAAGAGCAATATTATATAATTTTTCTCTATAAAATGTATTATTTAATCGATCTCTAGATCTTGTAGGACCTGTACAACTGTCTGATGTAAGTTTAATGGCTTGAATTGACTGATGATACCCTTGGTCCCCTTCTTGAAAAGTCTCGAAGCTTTTTCGCTATTTCACTTTATCTTATGTAGGTAATGTAAGTTTTGCTGTTTGCTTCTTCCGCTTGAAGGTATCACTGAGGTACTGTTTTGACTTAGGAACCTGAATAATGATCTATTTTTATGATCCTTGTAGTGATCCAGGGAGAAATACGTGCCTGTTGATAGTCTGCCAGATCTTTCAACAACTTATTCCCTGCGTAAATGAGTTTTGCTTTAGGAAGTAAACATTTCCCTCTTCTAGGGTGGTAAAGGCGGCTTAAAGCAGAGCCTTCTTTTTCAGACAAGTAAGGAATTCGGAGCTGGACAATTAAATATAATCAAACTCTGGGACTTCTGTGTCCTTACAAATCAAATGTTTTGCAGGCATCAAGAAGAAAATGCTGTGATTCCGAAGGGCTAGTTAGATAGGTTTCAGTGATGGCCTAGTGTGAATGAGCTTCCCTGTCTGCTGCATGACTTGAGAAATTCTTGGACCTTTTGAAAAAACTTACTACTGAAGACCTTGAAATCCAGGCATAATCAATGGTTAGAAACTTACAGCAGTGGATATTTGATGGTTTGCATACGTATTAGTGGTTTGTTTTTTTTTCGTTTTTCAAGTCTTTGTTGATGTATCTGTAAGAGTAAGCTTGTGTTGGGGTGCTGGCTTGTGACGTGGGAGACCTGGGTTACCTTCCTTGCTTCTGCCCCAAACTGGGTCATCTAGATAAAATTCTTATCTCCCTGTGTCTTAGTTGTGTTCAGACAGATGGGGATAATAGTGTATTTCTCTGGAACATTGTAAAACATAGTAAGGTGTGAAAGATGCTTAGATCTATATGCATAAAATGTCTTAAATTTGGCAGTGTTAGTTTAATAGATCAACTTCCAATGCTTACCTATTAATATTAAATCTAGAGCAGCTAATTCAAAATGTCTTAATTCTAATTTAACTTGATTTTTAATGAAAGGGAGGTTTTTTTCCTTTTTAAAACAAGCCTGAAGATTGTTCTCAAAGTGACTATGTTAACTTGAGCGTTCTTCTTTGCTAGCTAGCTTTTTGAGAGCCTGTGTAAAGAGATTGCATCAATTCAAAAGCTAGTTTGTCATGTGAGGTTTTTTTCTCCCCCCAGGTTGATTCTGCTAATGCTGGAAGAGTGTTAGCTTCCGACGCAGCTGTTTTCTTGAAAAAGTCTGGGTTGACAGATTTGGTGCTTGGAAAGGTATTGAATGGCAATGATTTAATTATCCTGTCTCTTGCTTCAGTTAGTATCCTGTGTAACTTAAAATACTTAGTGGTACTACAGCATACATGATCTTCCCTAATGTATTTTCAGTTGTATTATCTGATAGTTTCCCACATCAGTATCCTTGCTTATTCTACTATATATGTAGGTTGTAGTAGAAATCAAAACGATATTTAAATTTTTCACCACGAGTAAGTCCTATCATAAAAGTTAAGACCTGAACTTTCGTCCAAGAATGCATCATTAAATGGAGAGCTTCCTCTCAGTGCTGTGGAACACTTTGTGTCTATTATTTTTCTGTTTTAGATTTGGGACTTAGCCGATACTGATGGCAAAGGTATCCTGAGCAAACAGGTATGATTATTTATATGATGTATGAGGTTACTCTAACCATTAGCAAACCTTGAAATAAGATAAAAGTTAATATTTCTGGTTCAGGAAAGCAGTTTTTCGAATTGTTGGGGGTTTTTATTATTTCATTTTTTATTTTTCTAATTGGAATTAGATATGTACTTCCTACGTCAGTGTAAACTACAAGCTATAATAAATTAAGCAGCCTTCAGCTACCTCATCAGTTTTTTTTCAAGTCATAAAATGAGTTGCTGAGTACCTGTGCAATACATTATATTGAGAAGTAGTTTGAGGATTGATGTACCGTAGTAACTGCAACGATGACTTTTCCTCTTCATCTTGTACAAAACTTAATGAAGAAATTAAAATTCTAGTAAAATCTCCACATTTCTATCTACTTTTTGTATTGTTCTGGGTGGGCTTGATGTTAGCCTATTCCATTTATTCTTGCAAAGCTGTAGTGATGAGCAGTATGACAGTCAGCCACTTGTATCAGTGATGCTCCTGGAAAGCTGTAACGTGCATTGCTTTTTGGTTTGAGGTATAGTTCCATAAATAATGGCCTGCAGAGAGCTAACTGCTTTATCCCAGGGTAGGAAAAGAGGGAGCTTGTAGCATCTACCAAACAATTATTCCCCCCCCCGCCCCCAACTTCTTTTGGTTCATTTTTCTCATGTGCGGTACCTTTCTTTCCTCACTCTCCATCAGTTGACAGCTTTGGGGTCACCTCAGTTCCTCCAGGAAAAACACGGAAGAACTGAGTGCTGAGATCTGACTGCATTAGCCAGAAAGTTGCTAAATTCTTGCAGCAAGCAATTACAAACTTTGCCTCACTGGAGGAATTCAGTGGTTGCCAAGTGCTGCGTTTTGTCACTTTGTGACTCCCTTTGAAGCTGTTTGCAACCCTTTGTTTATATAGTAATACTAGACAAGGTCTTAACTCTTCTGAATTCTGAGTATTTTCATATAATCCTTTAAAATTTCATTTTTCCTTAGGAATTTTTTGTGGCTCTACGACTTGTAGCATGTGCACAGAATGGATTGGATGTTGCCCTGAGTAGTCTTAATTTGCCTGTTCCTCCACCGAGATTTGTAAGACTTCTTTTATAATTGAATTTATCAACCCAGAAATAGGAACTGCTTTTAAGTGAACAATTAGGAAGATTTGGTATAAATACTAAATGCTTCCAAAAATGATGTTGTAGGGCAATAGGGCCCTACAAAAGGGGAAGATTAAGAAGTGTGGAATAACAAGCTACATGGTCTACTGGGAATTTGAACATAAAATTGTGTATAATTTGAATGTATATATAGTACTTGTTCTATTAGTGTTGTCCTTAATGGAAGAAACATTCTAAATTACTTACTCTAAATGTTGATATCCTTAATTAAGGTGTAGTTGCTTAATATGTGGTTCTGGCTTCGAGAAGGAGCACTATCTCAAATGATGAAGTGGTTTTGCAAGGTCAGAACCATTTCTCTCTTAATATATTTTTTTTTTCCTGTTTTTCCTCAGACTGATACTAGTAGTCCTTTGCTACTCAGTGCAACAGCATCAAGTGATCTACCATGGGCTGTTAAGGTAAACTAAAGATCAGGCTGTTACTTAAAACTATGACTTGATTCGCAAGAAAACATAAGTCTGAGAAAAATGCTACTGGTAGCTATAAAGTATGATAAATTACCATTCAGGTGAACTCTGTAATTGGGCTAGAAGACCTAATTTGATAAAAATACTTGACCTTTGGGAAATCTCTTCATGCTTAGAAATTTGTAGAGGAAAAAAAAAAGTTACCTGAAGCCATGAAAATAATTGAAGAATAAATCTCACTGGGTTTTGGACAAGCCTCCAGCTGACTTAGAAATAATATCTTTTTCATATTTCTTTTAAGCATCAGGAACTGCAGTGTGTGTGTTTCTAACTGTAACTTGGGGGAAAAAAAAGTTAATACTTTAGAAAGAAGTACTGCTTCTTAAACTACCAGTATGACAATTTCCATAAATATTTTCTTCTGCAGCTGGAAGACAAGGCCAAGTACGATGCTATTTTTGACAGCCTAAATCCTGTGAATGGACTTTTGTCAGGTGATAAGGTGAAACCTGTACTTCTTAACTCAAAACTGCCAGTGGATATTTTAGGACGGGTAAGAATACCCTTTTTTCTTAAGTGTCAATTCACAAATAATAACTGTGCTACGCTCCTTGATATCTGCATTTCAAACTGGAGATTTGTAGTAGCGAGCCTAACTATTAAACGCTATTTTCTGGACTGGTCACACATGGAACTGTATTAAGCTGTAAGAGGAAAAAATACTTCTTTTGATATTTTGATAGATTGCGTCTTATTAGAGCAGATCAGTTATGTGTACTCTTCAACACCTGGCTTAGGGCAGGGTGCCCTTAGCGCACTTCTCCAACTGAAGAATCTCTCCTCTTTTGCGTGATTTATGTGAGTGTATGTTGCTCACTGAAAACTTGTGCTGTTAATCTTAATAAAACCTAGGATATGGTGAAGGGAGGCTGTTCTCACATTTGTTTTTAATGAGATTTTTAGATAGGAAACTGCTGCAAATCTGGCAAACGTTCCTTTATTCTGCTTTTTGTTGGCAGGTGTGGGAATTGAGTGATATTGACCGCGATGGAATGTTGGATCGAGATGAGTTTGCAGTCGTAAGTATCTTCTGCCTCTTGTGATTTTGAAAGCCTAGTGGCAGGTCTTTAAAATAGGTGCATCATGTAGTAGTTCTTGACTGTTTGTGAGGTTCATTTAGTGTCTTTATTCAGAGTCCTTAACCAAGTTTTAGTACTATTTTTCCTTTGTGAACTAAACGAGCCTTTAAAAACTCATACCTGTGATCTGCTCTCCCAGGAGAGACTGAGTTTTTTCACAGAAAAGTTTTACCTTAACCTTCAATAGTCCTTGAATGCCTCAAGATAACTTTGAGGAAAATTTCAAAGAATTTATACATAAAATTTTTCAAAAGTTTGTAGCAAGTTAGACTTTTACCAATATTAATGCCATGACTGATAAAATCACATCAGTAGCAATAAATAATTTTCAGTTCCCCCAAGAGGTGGCAGGTGAGAAAAGAGCGGAAGGCTCTTGCTTTTGAAGACTGTGCAAGTTTTGAATGTGATGGCAACCATGCGTCAGCTTTTTCTCAGAACTTTCAGCTTTTTTGCCTCTGAGGGAATTGGAGAGGAAAAAATTATGCATTCACCCTGGAGGAGAGGGTTTTATTTTATATAGAATATCAAACCTAACTTGAAAGGTTTGGAAAAACAAAACATCTTAACAGTGCAAGAATCTTGAAAAAGTAATGTGACCTTCCTGTCCTCAGGTGGCACTAAAGCCAGCCTTTAGTCTTATTTTCTACAAATTAAACTTCTGCTCAAGCTTTCAATCAAAATTAAAAAACAAAACCAAAAATACCTATTTAATTGCCAAGAATTGATGTTATGAACATAAAAACCTTACTTTGTTTCTTTGTAATATAAATACAATCAATTTACCATTTCTGATGTAATGTGTGTTTCTGAGAGGACGAAAGTCTAAAAATTGCTTTTTTGAATATTGCTCTAAGTGTCTTCAGGCACCTGTAAGCTTCAGTTTCTTTTGAAACCAATCCCTTTAAGCCCCTAGTAGTTAACTTAAATTAAAATATACAACCACAACAAAAGAAGAGATGCTAAGTAGAGCAATTCCTGGAAAAATAGTGACTACTTTAAGTGAAGCGTTCTCTTAAATAAAATTCCGCAAGTGATGGTAGAAGCTTGGTGATATTTAGGAGAATCATTTTAATGTTCTAAAAGATACTGCATTGTGTTTGCTGAGCCCTGAACCTCAAAAGAAAGTAGTAATGAAAAGCAGCAACCAGAAGGCAGTAAGTTGCAATTCAGTTGAGGGGGCTTGTAAAGGAGAAATGTAATAAAAAAATGCTACAAAGTGATTTCTTAACTAATTATTTGTATTATATATATTTATTTTGTATATATTTACATGTACACAACTTACTGTTTTGTTCAGGCCATGTTTTTGGTGTACTGTGCTTTGGAGAAAGAACCAGTGCCAATGTCCTTGCCTGCAGCTTTGGTGCCACCATCCAAGAGAAAACCTCTTAATGTTCCTGGAGCAATGCCATTAATTCCATCTGCAACACCTACCAAAGAGTCTCATCAGTCCTTACCACCTGTAGGCATTTTAGCTGCCAAAACACCGTTAACGCAGGTATAGTTCCAAAGTGACTTAGGGTTACAAGATACCTGCTCTTAATTCTGTGCTTTGGAGGCTGCCTGTATGAAGTCCTGATACAGGTTTTTAGTTTTCCTTTTAAAGATATTTAAAAATTATATTATTTCAAGGCATCAAGCTTAACCCAAAAGTCAGAATCTTAAGAAAACAGTTTAAAAACATAGGTACACATCTGCAGAGCGTAAGTCTTCGAGCTGAAGGCTGATTTGAATATGGCCAAGTTCTTAAACCAAGTTGTGGCAGATGTGTACATGCAGTTGTACGTATGCACACGCATGCAGTTTGAAGAAGACATCAATGAAAATGGAACAGATAAATGCAAGCAATGGGAAAGGATATCCACCTAAGCGCACGAGATTTGGCGTTCGTTCTGAATGTGGTTATTAACAAGTTGATGCCTTCCACCCTGTAAGCATCTTAATCTTGCTCAATTTAGAATCCAGAATTCAGGAAAATGTCTTTCCAAGTAGATTATAATTTACTCGTTCTATTCAAATAAAAAAAAATAAATTAGAAGAGGATCTGAGGTCAGAACTCTGCTTAGTGCGTAAGATGCTTCTTGGACATTTGGGTAACCCTGTTTGAATAATCAGTAAGAAACTGGCATCTTAGGTTTTTATTTGGCAATTTACTTGGCTGACAGTAAGTCTTGCAGTACGTCTTACAAAGCTGTGCCAGTCTGGGTGAGTGTTTCAATGTGTGTTTTGTGCACAGCGTCGTTTGGGATTCACCTGTTAAGTGTCCTTGTATGCTGAAATTAATTAGCGTTTGTAAGCATGCACTTGAAGCCATTTTCACTCAGAAAAAAACCCCAAACATCTTCCTATTAGCTTAGTGTTTGGAAAAATTGCTGAAGTAAGAGAAGTGGCTCTAATTCCCATCTTTACCTTGATCGGAGGTAAATTCTACAATTTAACGGTCTGAGCTTGAGCAGTTCTTCAGTCCCTCCTGCTAAAGCTCTCCAGCTGTGTAAAGAGGAAGAAAATTGCTAGAGCCAGACAGTACAGAGTGCTGTGGCTGAGCACAGCGATGAGGGCACAGCCCCATGCTGGGAGGAGAGCTCAGCTCCAGGGAATGCTTTTCATGCCCAGGCGAAGAGGCAGAGCGGTACCAGCTGGCCTTGGTGCTTCGCTGATGTAAGGGCTTTGCTTCTGCTCTTTGAGTTACTTGTGGATCTGTGCATCTTGATTTTTTGGAGGATAAAACGGGTTCATGAGCTAGGCACCCATGTCACTTTTTAAAATCTGTGCTGTAGTCCTTTGATTATATAACTCTGAAAGTAACAATCTGAAAACAGTACTCCCTATATCTTAACATTGGGGTGTTTGTTGGTTTTTGTTGCTTTTCTTTTTTTCCCTTGCATGCCCGCCCTGCTTCAGTGGGTTGTGACGCCTGCAGACAAAATTAAGTATGACGAGATCTTTGTGAAAACTGACAAGGACATGGATGGATTTGTGTCAGGTGTGGAAGCCAGAGAACTGTTCCTGAAGACAGGCCTGCCTTCTGCTCTTCTTGCACATATCTGGTAGGGTTGGGTTTGTTTTTTTTTCCCTGACAGCTGGTTAGATGATAGCATGGTTCTTGCTCCTTCCTAGCACTTTTCAAGAAAAGTGCTATGTTGACATTTCTGGAAAGCAAAAGTTGGTGGGCTTTTTACATAATAACACAGCCTCTGTATAAGCAGTAATAACTTATTTGCTTCTACTTTTGGACAGAAATGGGGAGGAAAACAGGTTTATGCTATGCATCATGCCTTGGAGGAGGAGGTAAAGTGCCTGAGCACAGATTGTTACAAATCCTGCACTTCAGCTAAACCCATCATAGAGTTGCTGTGTATCTAAACACTGCTACTGTCCACATACTGCTAAAGAAATTATCTTGTATACAGTTCTTTTTGTGCAAGATCTATGGTTCATCTCATTCTACAACTTGATTACAGCTTGTAGTTACATCCACTGCTTTTTTAATTGTTTTCCCACTATAAGCTATTACAGGGCACTCTGATAGGAAAAGCTTTTTTTTTTTTTTCAGGATATGATTAACAGAATCTCAAATTTGGGAAAATTTAGATATGTGCTAGATATGAAAAGTTCTTTAATTTAGAAGGAACTTAAGTTACAGATGCTCAAGTGGTGTTAGTGGCTTAGAGCCCTGATTCTGCCTTTCATCAGTTCAGGACTTGCTGTAACAGAGCTGGGGATTTCAGCACGCGAAGAGAAAGTGATTGTGTGTGTCTGAGTCATGTTCCCTATTTATTACCATGCCTTTACTTCTATATTATATTTTTTTAGGAGTTATGCACTAGCAATTTTCACATTTTTAAATGTGGCAACAAGTACAATGAACAGGGCCATGCTTGCAGAAACAAGGATTTGATTTATTTCGTGTGTGTTTCTGTGCAGGGCTCTGTGTGACACAAAGGACTGTGGAAAGCTTTCAAAGGAACAGTTTGCTTTGGCTTTCTATTTAATCAATCAGAAGTTAACAAAGGGCATTGATCCACCTCAGGCTCTGACTCCAGAGATGATTCCACCTTCAGACAGGGGTGTCACTTTACAGAAGGTAAGGATGGGCTTGGCATTTTTGGTCTATGTCTTAAAGAGTGTTAATTTCAAAGGCTACACAAGAAGCACCTCAAGTACTGACAATACCTTAAATTTATCATAATATCATGAAGAAAACAAGTCTTAGGTGCAAAGTATCGACAAAAAATTGTTCCATGCATGTTTTGAAATGAAGCTATCATTTATTGCAACAGCCAACCAAGCGGAGAGATCTTATGTTGAGAAAGCATTATTTTCTATTTTGGGAGAATAAGCCGTCTGGTTATCTAAAGAAATTTTAGTTTTCATCTGAATAACATGCTCAAGTTGAGTGTTTTTCTCGTAATCTAGTCACAGTTGCCTCTTTTATGCAGATCTCTTTTAAGAAGTCTGGAACCAATGTGAACTAAAGAAAGTTTAGGATTTTATATTCAAACTGTTAAAAGTAAATAGTCCTCCATTTATGCTTCACAGATAGTTTAAATGTCTTCATAGTCAGTTGATCACCATCTATCTTAATCCAGTAGTAGGCTGTGCCTCCAGCAGTTCAAGTTGTATTTATTGCAATGGTAGAGGTCATCACAAATTCTTACTTGTTGTACACATCATGAAGTCTGATGTGAGTTACCTTTTCTTGGTTGTGCAAAACATTGACTGAATTCTACAGCTTTCTTGAACAGAATGAAAAATTCACACCTGAAAAAATGAAACTCAAAATTTGGCACTACTTTTGAGTTTCCGTAACTGGTATCTAATTTCTTTTTACATTCTGTTTTTAAAAAGTAATTGCTTTATTTGCAACTCTACTAATCTTTTTTGTATGTTTGCTTTCCTTTCTATGTCTCTTTTCTAGTTTGGACTGTTTTTTCCATTCTGCACCACTCTGCTTTTCATCCTTATTATTCTGTCAGTTTGTTAACTCTGCTTTCTCAAGGTTAGAGAATCTTTGCTTTTCTAATATTTACTGTCTGTCGGTTTAATAATGAACATCCTTCTAAGACTCTTACATAATCATTGAAATAGCACAGCGCTTCTGAAGTGTCACAGTATGTTGTGATCACAAATTATTGCTAATTTCCAGTGGTGTTCATCTGGAAGAACTCCAAGGTTCTTCCTTGAACTGAGACCTCTGTGGCTGTTATCTCTTGGTAATATGCACTGCTTAAACTTAAAAGAGAAAATGCTGTGTCTTACCGTGTTGATATTCTCAGGGAAGTGGGGACAGAGTAGTAGCCCAGTATGACAGTTGACAGTTACTAGGCCTAGTACCCGTGTGTTTACTGATCATATTGCAGAAAACTTAGCGATTAGAACACATTAGATGAGGTCAGTATTTGTTACTGCCGTTCTGTGTGTGTAAATTGTTTCAATAGAACTCTCAAAGACATCAGTGTCATTTTTTTTTTTTTTGCATTACTAACATAAATAATAAGAATATGGTGAAAGAAGGTAAGCTAGCTTTTAGTTAGCTCTCTAAATCCTTACCAAGAACTTATTTTACTAGATTGAGCTGAAGGTTCATCTCACATTGAGCTTTTTCAACGTGTCTTGCTGATAGAAAAGAACCAAGATGTCCAAGATTATTGCACAAGAATTGAACCCAAAGGGTAAGAGCAGCAGGCAGAAATAGGTTTTTGCTGGTTTTCCTGAAGTGGCGTCGCTTATATCATAAAAAGCAAATTAGGCTTCATCATCTTAATAGAGCAATGTAAAGGTAGTAGCAGAAATGCCAGTAAGTGTAATGGTAATCCATTGCATTTTTAAAGGAGGAAAAATTAACTTGTGATCCTTCTTAACGGGTGTTCAGAATGCACATATATGTGTATTGCTGTTACCTGATGTTTGGTTCCTTACAGAATTTAATTGCCACAGCAAGTGTAACTTTTATTTCAGTTTTGAGGTCTGAATGCAGATCCCATGACTGCGCTAGAGCAGCAGTGCAGTACTTGTTGCTGTGTTTGTTTGCCTAGAGCTGTTTGTAGTCACCAAATTGCGCTTACTCTACCAGCCATAAAATTTAAACTTAACATGCAAGTTCCTGTTAGGGAGTTGTGATGGGAATTTACTTTCAAAGTGTTGTGTGCATGCCTGTTGCAGTGTAGGAAATGACAGCAAATAATTCTAACTTTTGTTAACTTGTATATTGAAGCTAAAAATGTTGGCTTTTATGTGTTCCCCCCACCAGTTCTCCTGAATAGTTGAAAATAACACTTAACTATGTTTTGTTCAAGTTTGATGCTGGTGTTAGTGTGCAGAATTCAACTTATGAGAGAAGGAAGCTTGGAAAGAATTTGTGCTGGTAGCTAATAGCTCCCTGTTTTCCTTCTGTCCCCTTCCTAGGAGAAGTAAAAAATTTTCTCCTTGGAACGCCATGAGCAACTCAGCAAAACTCCCATGTAATTTTTGTAGAACACGGTTGAACTTCATGGCTGTTTTGCCAGTTTGAGAAGCTGTACACTAACCAGTTTAAGAATAGCTGTATGTTGTTTTTTTTATTATCAGTTCATACCACTTGTTCTAGTAAAATATGCGTGAGTAACCTATGGTGCTGCTGAATAATATTCTCTGTCACAGTGTGCTCAGATTTACTGTTTAGGTCTTCTCGTGTTATTTTATTCATCGTATAAGCTTGAATAAACACATAATTAATAGCGCCTTGATTTATCTTTAGAGAAACTTCAGCATTCGAAGACTTTTGTGCTATTTTGAGCTCTTCACTTGCCTTTCTAAATTATATGTCTATACTTTTCCTCTGAACTTGTGTGTTTGTCCTGGATGATCTTATTCAAGACTTAAAGGAACTGATGTATTTATAGAAGGTAGTTACAGTGACTCTGGCTTCCTTAACATCCTCGTGTCATGATAAGGCACAATAGAACAATTACAGCATTTGCTGATTTTGTTCTCAGGTCATTTATGTGTGCTTTTTTTGAAACAAATAATTTAGATTACAGTCATTGTCTTACCACAAAGACATTAGTAAGTGGGAACTCATGGGTATAACTTACCTATGACTGTGCATTATCAAAGTTTCATTCAGGACTCTTGGAGGTTCGTGTGAAACTAGCTTCGTATCACTTAAAGTATTGCAAATAAGTGTGTCTGTACTCTGTAACAGGAGGACCACCATGGTGAAGAAATATTAATATAAAAGTAGTAAACAAAGCAAACCACCCTTAAGTGAATGCTAGGAAGCCAGCTAAATACTAACTGTAAGAAATCTCATTTTAGAACTAGATTTTTTTTTTTTTTGTATGATCAGGTGCTCCTGTGCTTTTATGGAAGATGTCCTCAATCTACGGGAGACAAACTCTGAATTACTATATGCGTTGGATGTATGTTGTGTTCCGTTAATAAAACATCTGGACTGGTTTAGGGTTTTCAACATTTGAAGATTTGAAATACAGTGCAACCAACAGTTGTTACAAGAGCATAGCTCATGCTGTCACAAAAAGTAAAGTGAATATAGTTGTGGGACAGCATAAGTGATAAACTAACAGTATTTATTTTTTTATTTTTCAGAGTACTCAAGGACTGAATTCTGTAGCAGATTTTTCTGCAATTAAAGAACTTGATACATTAAACAATGAAATAGTAGACCTGCAAAGGTAGGTAAAGGAGGAATAGTTATAGTTGCCTTACAGTTGTGGTACCTACTGTTTTTTTTTAAAAAGAATTCAGTGCATAAGAGAAATCCAGGTGGTAATAGTCTGCTTTGCTAAAGTAAATGGTTAGCATGTCTGTAAAACTGTTTAACCCTTCTACTCCTTGTTTGCTCAGGTGAGTGTGTTTAATAACAGTGAGACTGTGAAAGGTCTGTCCATCATGCCTTCTGGGTGTGTTTCAGAGAGCTGCACATTTCAGCATCCTGAGATGGAAATATCCTATCTTCCATGTCTTTACTGGCAGATGAGAATGGAGCACATCTTTGGGATGCTGGAACCATGATGTAAATTGGTATTAGTTGTCTTTTATTTTTAGAGACAACTCTAAGGGCTTTTTTCTAGTGGCAGTGAGGAAGTGAGTTGGGAAGGATCAAAAAGTGTGTAGGGTAGAGAGTGGGAAGATGACAGTTTGTATGTGGAGAGGAATAACACCAGGCACCAGGACAGATTAGGGGACGTCCTGCTAGAATGCAGCCCCCTGGAGAAAGACCCGGGAGTCCTAGTCCACAGTGAGTTGTCCATGGGACAGCAGTGTGCCCTTGTGGCCAAGAGGGCCAATGGGATCCTGGGGTGCGTTAAGAAAAGTGTGTCCGGTCTAGGGAGGTTCTCCTCCCCCTCTATTCTGCCCTGGTGAGACCACACCTAGAATACTCTATCCGATTTTGGGCTCCCCAATTCAAGAGAGACAGGGACCTACTGGAGACAGTCCAATGGAGAGCTACAAGGATGATTAAGGGACTTCCTATGAAGAAAGACTGAGAGAACTGGGGCTGTTTAGTCTTGAAAAGAGAAGGCTGAGAGGGGATCTTATTAACGTATATAAATGTCAGAAGTGAATGTCAAGAGGAAGGGTGCAATCTCTTTTTAGTTGTGCCCAGTAATAGGACAAGGAATAATGGGTATAAGCTAGAGCATAGGAAGTTCCACCGCAACATGAGGAGAAACTTCTTCACTGTGAGGGTGACAGAGCACTGGCACAGGCTGCCCAGAGAGGTTGTGGAGTCTCCTTCTCTGAAGACTTTCAAAACCTGCCTGGACATATTTCTGTGTGACCTGCTCTGGGTGATCCTGCTCTGGCAGGGGGGCTGGAATTGATGATCCCCAGAGGTCCATTCCCACCCCAAACATTCTGTATGATTCTGTGATTCCTGTAAGGGTTCTAATGGTGGTAAAAATGGACATGCTTTTCTTCTGTTTAATAAAATAAACTATTGCACTGAGAATTTTTTTTTAATTTGAGGTTTGCAGACCCTTGGGTTCCATTAATTATTTCTAAGGTAATTAAGAAGATGGCTTCAAGTGACTAAGAAAATCGAGTTCATTGAAAAGTCTTTGTTATATTCTCAAGACATAGCAGATCGTTTTCTTCAGTGATTTTTTTTTTAAATGTGCTACCATAAATCTACTGAAAATTCTATTAAGAACAGCTAATTCTACTATTTTATAAGTGAGGTTCTTTGTCATAATGAAATCTGCCCGTCTTATTCATGTCACTTCCAGAAATGATTTAATTTGGCAGTGTTTCAAGTGTTTCAGTGTTTCAAGCACAGTCTGTTTCCTAAATACGTAAATACGTCTCTTCAGTTGCTTATTCTCCCTCTTACTACTCCCATTGCCTCCTCTCTTCTCCCTGCTCTTTCTCAGTTGTTCTTTAGGTTGTATCAATTGCATTTTTGGACTCTCACATTTATTAACCTGAAATATGATTTACAACCCATGTATATTTGCTGGTAGTATCTTAGAGGGAAATAAATTGTTCACTCATTTTTAGATGAGGTTGGTGTTCAGTAGGTGGGCTTGCAGCCTAACATGCAAATTAGCCTAACATGCAAAGCCTAACATGTGTCTGTTAATGTCTTGTTTCCTTGTCTTACTGTGAGGTATGAAGGAACTATGGCATTTGGAAAGTCATTGCTTCCCTTTCTTCAGTGGCAAATATACTCAGACAATTATTTGAGACACGTTTGAATGCTGTTAGATTGTTGAAGATATGTTAGGGGCAACTATTAGTATGTACTTATTTTTAGAAAGGAGAAATTTACTTTGGTGTAATTTAGAGGTTCAGAACAGAACTGGATGATCAATCAGAGGCTTAAGCCTGTGTTGACAAACCAAAGTGTAATAGTAAGAGGTTTATGTGGTTTCGTTGAGAACAACTAGCAAACTTTTAATGTCATAGAGTTGTGGCTCAAGTAAAACTTTTTCATTTTTTTTTCAAGAAAATTAATTATTTGATTACTTGAAAATCCTTTAGCTGCTGTATAAGAGTTATGTTGGTGGCAGAGTCAATGTTCCTTTTCTGTACCTTCCCGAAGCACAGACAGCAATGTTAGGCAGCAGATTAATCTTTGTGGATTAATCTTTGTAGGAAACCATTTTCATCTTTAGCAAATCCACGTTTCTGTTCTAACTGGGAAGTACACTTTCAGTCTTGGTAGTCATCATATAAAAATGTAATTTAAACTTATTTCTGTTCATTATTAAACAAAATATATTATTCAGCTGTTGAACTAAATATGTAAAAATTCTAGTCCCTGATTCTACTGAGAAATATCCCTGAGAGCTGTGTTTCTGAGACCCAGTAATAGAAATTGAATCTATTTCTGAAGAGTGCTTAAAAATAAAACAAAATAAAACAAAGAGGCTGCAGAGGAAATAAGGATGACAATGTGTGGAAGACACAACTTTTTGAGAGACTGAGCGAAGAATACAGAGGTGATGTGTTTGTGGCTCAGCAGTTTGTGTGGGGAAGATTTCTGGTAGACAATAGTTTTTTAATCTAATTCAATAAAAACAATGGTCAGGAAGGTGGAAGTTGAGGATTAGATGAAGAATAAAATGTAGAGCACTTATTAGCGAGGATGATTCCCCTCTGGTAGGGGGAATGATTGTCTAGGGATGTCGTGGAATCTGTATCATTTTCAGCCTGTCAGCACTGCTGCCTGTAAATTCTAGTTTAGTTGCTCTATATTTTTAGAAAGCTATTTGAAGCTTTTTTGATCAGCATTGTGGGAAACTAGACCAGATGTTCTTAATATTATTTTTTTTTGAGCCATAAAACCTTTTTTGTTTCCCACCAAACACTGCTTTGCTTTCAGGCATTTGAAGCTAGCTATGGCCCACAAATCAGTGGAATTTCTTCAAGCTCTGCTAATGCTACATTCCTCTCTAAGCGTGTTAAGTAGTTGAGCTTAATTTGGTATATCTCACCAGAGGTGCCATCCTTCACATATGTTGGAAAGCAGCAGTAATATTGTCTTGAATATAAATCAGATTACAAGGACCATAAAGCTGGTTAGTCTCTCGAAAGTAAGGAAACAGCAAAACATCCCCAGAAAAACCGGGCAACCTCTCCCTGCCGTACACTGGCATCAAGGCTTTGTTTCAAAGTTCAGAGATCTACAGCTTCTGAGCAAAGCAATGGTAAGAATTTTAATGTAGGCTAGATTATGTCTTCTAACCTTTGGTTTGAAGTAACTGAGCTGTTGCAGCTGAAAAAGTTGGGGGAAACAAAGGGGGAAAAAGACAAGGCAAAGCCCTGGGCATTTTTTCTAGTGTTGCCAAACTGAAGTACTACTACATTAGGAATTCCCAAAATTATAAATGCATGAAAAAAAGAGATGTTGGGCAGCTGTGAGTGTAGATAATGCAGCCAGCTCTCTGAGTATCACCTGTCACTTGTTACAGAAAAGAGCTCTGATTTTTTGCTCTTGTTACTAAGTGCCTCTAAGTGTTGGCCATTGAGAAGCCTGGCCAGGGTTGGTTTGTGTTTGGCTGGAAAGCCTCTGCTGACATGGGGACTCTGCAGTTGTCAGCAATAACAAATATTTGCGACATGCAGGCTCCTGTTTATAAATTATTCTATTTCCAAATTAATATAAAATCTGTAGGTTTACTAAGATTGTAAATCATGAGATATCTGCATTGGAGAAACTATTAATTTGTGGGGTTTTTTAAATGCTTTTAATCCTTTGATATGAGGTTCTCGTGACCTGACTACTATTAAAATACACAGGGAAATTGTATTGCTTTCATAAATTGACTTGAATTGGTGCAAGTGTCCTTTATTGGCAAGATCACAATTCTTATTGCATTGCTTTTCTGGTTGTGGGTTTTTTGGGGTTTTTTTTCAAGTTCTGATGTGGTAAAGGACATTATGATTCAGGAAATCTGTCATATCCTATAAATCAATTTTTTTTGCTTGTTTTTGGTTCTTTCAGTTGCTGAGCATTCCTACAGGGCCATACCAGATAGTTTGTAAAAGAAATGGAGGCATTCAGAAGAATTAGTGAATTAAGTAGGTCTGTTGTCTTTTTTCTGAAACAAAGACGCATTACTGGGAGGGAGGAGGGGATGTGTTATGTGTAGACTGTATCCACTCAGCTTGTTTTCTTTTGCCTGAGACTGCTGCCTAAGCTTTTCTTGTTCTGCCTGACAGTACTTCTTTCACTTGATTTTTTCCAATTCATTGTTTGTGTTGTGATTTGTGTGAGCTGCCTGTGGGTGGGTATTGTGTCTTGTTGCTTGCTTAGCCTAGTCCGGGTACCTGGCATCTGTTGAAATCTGAAGGAAATTATCTTCTTCTCTGACAGTCTCCTGCACATCAGTGACAGTAATGTGGAAAGGCTGTACATCAAAGCACACATACCTGTTTGCATTTCTATCTCCTGCTCAGTTTTCATGCCCGAGCAGGAAGAATACCAAGTGTTTGTTTACCTAGTCAGTGATTCTCTTATCTTCAATCAGGAATTATGTGCCTGGGTGTTTGCTCTGCTTGATGCCTGTGTGAGGGCCTGAAGGTATTTTTCAGCCTGAGTTGTATTTAGATCTGTGGAAGTGCTTTCCTGAGGTTGAGATCCTTTGTTCGTGTAAGGTTATGGAAGGCAAAATCAACTTGTTTCAACATCTAAGTACAACTGTGCTACAAAGACTAGGTTATTGAGCTAGAGGAGTGTGCTATAGCTTTGATGGAAGTAGTAACAACGTGCTTAACATTTTCATTGTACTTTTTTCTCTGGAATGGAGAGTGAGGAATTTTATGCTTAACAAAATAACTGGCCTTGTTCTTCAAAGTGCCTCTTTCCACCTCTTTCTTTTTCATTCCATTTAAACCTTCTCTTTGGGCACAGTCAGCACGATGCTCTTTACTCAAATACTGAGATAAATAATAGCAAAAGGTAATCTCTAATAACTATTTTCAGAGCAAATGTTGTTTTAAGATCTGTGACATCTGGTGGGGTTTTTTTTGTTCTTTGTTTTCCATTGTATGTGGTTTAGCAGTAAGGAAGAATTCCTTAGCTTGAGTAAAGAGAATTTGGAGCAGACCTACTTTACTTTGGAGACAGTAATGCTTTCTTCTGTGTTAGATAAGAGGAAACAATAAGATTAAAAGTTTTAGGTTGATTGCCAATCTTCTGCTATGTACTGGTAATATAATTTGATAGCTTTTCACTATGGTATTTAATATAGAAATGTTAGGTTTACATTTTTAAAATTCTAACTTACAATGTGTGTGCTAATTTATTACAAACCTCTGTGAAAGTAAATATCTGTATACAGAAGATAGTGTTAAAACTGTAAAGCTTAATGCTCATCTCTATCTGAAAGGAGAAAACATTCCATATGTTGTCTAGAGATAAACACTCATTATTTTTCTTTAAAGCAGTAACACTTTTGAGTTGTACATTGTTTTCTCCCCTTTTTAAAAGTTATTGTTGTATCTGACTGTCAAAAATGTATTAACGATACTTTCCTTGTCATCGGTAGTCACTTTTGAACTTGAATAACCGTCTGTAGAGACAGACTTGATATGACACAGCAAATAACTAGGTATGGAATCCCTGAGCAGATAGTGATTACAGCAAGCTAACCCACCTTCTTCTCCCTGACCTTACCCACAGATACGTCTAAAATCTGAGAGGCAAAGTACATTAATCAGCTCGATTGGCCTGCTGGAAATGTTTTCTAGCTGCTGGTAGCGTAGGAATTACTGTGTTTGCAGGGGTTAATAGTTGGAATCTGATGCAATCCCTCCCACTTTTCCCAGCAGTTTTCATTAGACAAGTGCTCCATAGCAACAGTGAGATCACCGGAGACAGTATTTCATTGATTTCTCCCTCCCGCCCCCTTCCATTTTTGAGCCATTCTTATCACTGAAGTGCAGTTGGGTGAAAAGACGGGGGCTTTTTATGCAGAACACTTATGTGGGCTTCTGTCTTGTAAATAATTTGAACAGCAGAAATCCCTTACATCTTTTAATGTTTCACTATGTATTTAAAGAGAGATACAGGCTTAGGGGGCTGGATAACTGTACCTGCTGTAGCTGATGTTCTGAAGTATTCTTGCATTGTTTGCTGGTCTTCTAGGGAAAAGAATAATGTAGAGCAAGACCTGAAGGAGAAAGAAGATACCATCAAGCAGAGGACAAGTGAGGTCCAGGTAAATAAGACACAAAATTATTGTTCGAACACCTGATACTGCACCATGTGGTGCTTTAATGGCAATGGGGTGACTGAGTCTTTAGATCATATCACTTCTTCTGTGAAAAGAAAAAAAATGATGGCTAAGAAAAAGAATATCCTCTGAAGTGTATTTTCTGTATGAATATGGGTTGATGTAGGTGCATGTATTCATATAAGTGGGTGAACTCCTAGGGTATATAGCCTGCGTGGATTTTTAAATGGAAAAATATTACAAAAGATCAGATTTCTTTGTTTTGCTTTGGGGGTTTTGGTTTGTTTCTTAGCAGGGCTATCTAATGTGTAGTTAAAACTAAAGGAGACACTGTAGCACTGCAAATTAATAAACTTAAGTGATTGAATTTAAAGGGTTTGCATATAGGGTTGCTTCTTAAGAGTCGCAGTAATTACCATCTTGCGAGGAATGTTGCCTCAAGTTAATTTTCCTAACATAAGTGAATTTTAAAAATAATGCATTTGATCTTTATTTAAAAGGATGACATTGAATTTTGAGAATGTCAGAAAATATTTTACAAGTGCTTTGCAGGGATTAAAATTATACAGTCAGCATCAGTGTTTAGCGTACTAACATTCTAGCCAACCTCTGAATTATTTCGATTTAATTTTAAGCTGCAAAAGCAGCTGGGAATTGCTGCTTTAAAAAAACCCTGCCTTTTCAGTATGATATCTGATCGCTTACATTTATTTCTGTGTTTATTTTAGGAATTCTTATTATTTTAAATAATCTTTATTTGATTAAGAGCAAATAAAGCAAGATTTCTGCATTTTACTTTGTGTGGAGCAGAAAAAAAGAGCCAGCATGTTACAACTGTGGTGAATTTTGTGCTTGGTTATTTAACATCCTTAAAGCCTGCATGATAATTAATAGTCTGACCTTTCAGAAGATAATCAGATGCTGGCCTGTTAGTCACGATGGCAGCCAGACTGAGCAGCTGCAGGAATGCATACGGAAGTTGCCCATGCCTGTGATTCTGTCCATGCATGCAGCGGTCATTCCCCTCCCCGCTCTGCAGATCCTCTTTTCACCCTCTCAAAAATTCTTTTGGTTATTCCCGGGTTTACACACAGGATGATTTTCGTTAGTGTGTTCGTGTGAAGGCTGAGTTCTCTGGTGCCTTTTTACAAAAGGCACAGAAAGCTAAATAAAAACCTTGCCTTTAATGT
This sequence comes from Trogon surrucura, assembly GCA_020746105.1. Classification (NCBI taxonomy): domain Eukaryota; kingdom Metazoa; phylum Chordata; class Aves; order Trogoniformes; family Trogonidae; genus Trogon; species Trogon surrucura. The sequence goes on from CM036624.1 coordinate 20,224,713, forward strand.
TGCCGTTTTAGTGTCATCGGCATATGGTTAGTGTTTGATAGGCAGCAGCATCACAGGATCAATTAAGTCATTGTATCTGGAGCAATGATGTTGGAAGCAACTGTCTCGGGTCTTTAACCTCTTAGTGATCACACAGGCTTGTTTAAAATGTCCCTTGTTTAAATACAGCATTACAGAGTCCTGTCAGTCTGCAGAGAAAGAACGGGCTATTACTGGCTTGTCAGAAAAATGAGAAACCATCAGGATCAAACAGGAGATAGCTGCAGCATTTATTTAGACTGGTGGCCCTTTATCTCAGGACCTTTTCCTGCTTTAAGGCATTGGAGGACCTGCATGTTTCAGGATACTTTCTAGAACTTCAGAGAATAGTGGTGACAGATTTTTTCTTCTGCTTTTATTCTGATGGTGACATTTCTAAAAGTGGTGTACAAAAACAGTAGATTCTAATCTGCCATGTCAGATCAAGTTAGTTTCTTGGCATCACACTCTGGGGTTTCTGAAACCAGCATTACTTCCCTGGACACAAAATTTAATCTTAAGCATAGCCATGGTCTGTCACGGATCAAACTGATTTGTATGGGAGGAATGAAAGAATGACAGCTTTTTCTTTTATAAAATAGTTTATATACTATGTGGATCAGTCCTAAAAAGCAAAGACAGAGAAGGAGTTGGAAGGAAGACATAACATACAGATGAGTTTTGATGTGCTTATTAAAATATCAGCTCTTTGGCAGCAAAGACTAAGGGGTGTTTTTTCTTAAAAAGTTATGGACTGAATAACAAAGATCAAGAAACTTCTAAGGCACCATTTCCATAACTTACTCTGTGATTAGACTAGCCTTTTTCTCGAAGTACAGGAGTAATGAACTTCAATATGAATTGTTCCTCTTGGCAGTACTTTGTTTTACAGGATTAATGTGTAACTAAAAATTAGGTTTTGACCACATACCAAGTGGCTTTACCTGGCTGTCCCCTTGCTCTCTCATCTTCTTAGCAGTCCAGAATGTTTGTGGCCTTTTCTTCTAGCCTTTTGATCTACTTGTTGGCTTGAGTTTTATTTTTAAAGCAGATTTACAGCTGAGTATCCCACTCGGTGTTGGATTTTCTCTGTTCTTTGTTGCAGCACACCATAGCCATTCAAAAGTGCTCTTTCAGGCTTAACAGTTCTTAGCACGTGAATCTTTAGTGAAATCCAGACTGGCAAGCTATTAAATCTGCTGTATCTCTGTGGAAATATAGACCCCTAGGCTTTCCTTGCCCTATGCTACATTAGCATGGAGAGTTACAATGATTGTAAAACTAATACAAGGATTACTGTTACCATAAAAACACTAGTTTGTACCACTTCAAATATATTAACGATTTTCATACGAAATCTCATTCAGTGCTTGAACATTTAAGATGCTACTTCTCTGCTGCTGCTGATCTTTGAAACCGAAGCTTAATTGGAGCCTCGTTTACTTCTTGAAGGTGTATCTTTGAGTATTATCCCCAGCTCTGTGTACTGTATCTGCTCCAGCTTTTAATTTTGGAGTGGTTATATTGGACATGTTTGGTTTTGGTTGGATTTTTTTTTTCTTCTTTTCTCTTCTGGGAGCCATCAGACTTAGTCAGGTCTCTTCAGTGGTTCTCTACTGCTGTGCCTAGGACAGACAGTGGTCTTCAAGGAACAGTAGAAAGAGTGGAGGTGATCTATATTTAGCTTGTGTGTATGTGAGTTCTTGCTTGCTTTCGGAGAAAGGAGTCTGAAATCCCTTCAAGCTGTTCCTTTCACCCTCTGCCCCGCCCTGGTGCTTGTGCTGAGTGTCAGCTGATGCTTCCCTTTCAAAGCCGTGTTAAAAATGAACAGATCAGGAATGTCCTGATTATCCACCTCAGTAGCTGCTCTAGGAGCTTTTTGTGTGTTCACTGGTTTGTCTTTCATAGATTACAAGTAACCAGTAATTCACCTGGTCTAACTACATCAGTCATACGCCCTTTACTGAACTTCAAATTTGGGGGGGATTGTGTGTGTTTTTGGTGGTTTGTCTTTTGTTGGTTTTTTTTGGGAGAGGGGACTGTGTTTGTTTCATTGTGGTTTCTGGGTTTTTATTTCATAAAACCATCTATGATGTTTCTTCAGATAGTCTTCCAGTTGTCTTGAGGTTCCTGTTCCCTGGCATCTGACTGCTGTACCATATGCCTTTCTATTTCTGTCTGGCTTTTTTGTCCTCAATATCTGGAGGTGCTAGCACGCTTGGATAAACTGTCTCACTCACCCAAAAAAAATCCCAAACAAAATACCTCTAAAAAACAACAACAGGATCTTCGCTTAGAACAGCACACAGTTATAGGATCTAATCAGAAATTCACATCATCTTGTTTTCTTATCCTCATTAGTTTTCCTTTTATCTCTATTCACTTTTCACTGTTGTTCATGAATCTTCAATCACCATATTTTCTCAGAAAGGCTGCAATCTTCTCTTTTCATCTAGTACTTCTCCTTCTGTATTAATCCTTTTTGATCTTCTCGTATTATCTCTTCCTCTTGACTCTGACGCTTCTTTTTTTCTTCCTGAAGTCTTCTCTTGACTTCTTTTTCGATGTTATCTCTGCACTCTGTTGAAGCATAACTATTCCTGTTGCTCAGAAAGGAAGTAATTGTCACATGATGCTACTCAATATACTTGGAGCACAAGATACATACGTACTGCTGTTTTGTAAATTAAAAGGTACCATGTTGTGTGTGGAATGTGCATTTCTTACTAGTACTGTTATATGGAAGATATGAGTTTGGCTGATTTTTACAAAGTCAGAGGCAGGGATGCTCTAGAAAGTAGTGTGTTTGGGTTAGTAATGCACTGGTTTGGTCCTTTACCATATTGCTAAAACAAGTTCCTATCCTCGGCCATGGATTTTCAAAAGGAGAAGGAGCAGAATAAAGAATTTCTGTTATTAAAGTACTCAGGAGAACGTATTGCTAAAACAAAACTGGCAGTTAAACAGTTAATCTCTGTGTTGATTCACGATCTTCAGTATTTCGCTGAGATTATTTTTACCACAGAGAAGAAAAAGCAAATAACCTGATTATTTTTATGTCTTAAAATTAGAGGATATTTGCTTCTCTGCTAGCATTATAATTGCTAGATTTTGAAACATAATTTGTTACTCTGAAATCCGAGTTACTACTGCAGTTTACACTGTGGAATTCAGGGGTTGGGAGGAGAGACGGAACAAACGCAAAGCTCATCTCTTTTATTACAGGATCTACAAGATGAAGTAAAGCGGGAAAGCAGTAATCTGCAAAAGCTGCAAGCTCAGAAACAGGAAGCGCAGGAAATCCTTAGCGATCTCGACGAGCAGAAGGCCAAATTGGAAGAGCAACTCAATGACATCAGGCAGAAGTGTGCAGAGGAGGCCCACTTGGTAAGGTCTAGAGGCTAAGGCCCTTGAAAGAGTAAATGCCTCATTATGAAGAACTCTGAGTTGCAGCACTTGCATTTTTGGGGGCAGGAAAAAACTTTAATGAATAAACAACCTAAGTGTCAGGATTTTTGAGACCAACAGAGAATAGAAAATGCGTCACTGACCTCAGTGACCTCCTAATTTAGTATCAGTGTGTCAGCAAATGCACTGACACTTGCACACAAATATGGTTAAGTGCAAACAGATAATGCAAAATTATCGTGCAATGTAAGTGTAATTAGAAGCACTAATTACTGGAACTGATTTCTTCGTTGTTAAAAAAAGTTATTTTATGGTTATGTAGATTTTTTCTAATATATAGTATTTCTTTAAGGTCTAAATGATATTTTCACTATTAGAAATATCTGTGTTGGTCAGCAAAACAGCTCGAATACTATGATCTTATGGAGACCAGTAGAGAATTAACCTTTAATTCAGGTGTGATCTATGATCTCTGCAATAGCTATGAGATTTTTTACTTTTTCTGGTTTTAAGTAATATTTGGATGCATTTGGAAGTGTTGTGTTTTGTGGGGGTTTTTGGTTTGGGTTTTTTTATTATTTGGTTTTGAAATACTGTTCATGGTTTAGATTGCCATGCTGAAGGCTGAAATAACAAGCCAGGAATCAAAGATTTCAGCGTATGAAGATGAACTGACCAAAGCTCAAGAGGAGCTGAGTCGCCTGCAGCAAGAAACCGCAGAGCTTGAGCATTGCATAGAGTCTGGAAAAGCACAGCTGGGACCTCTTCAGCAACATCTGCAGGACTCACAACAGGAAATCAATTCAGTAAGGCAGTGTAAAAGACATGTTCCCCACTCGCCATCTCCTCCCGCCAAAACAAGAATTTTTTTTAGCTGACAACCTTTCTTGTGGTTTTTCTTAAGGGAAGGGCGTCATTTTCTTTTTTATTTACTGTTTGCTCATGCCTTTAGGCGCTTACACGTGTACTCTGTACTAGTAGTTGTTAGGATTCTTAGAGGCTGACTGAAGTCACTCAGGATACTTCATGATTTGGCTCCAAGTTTTGTTAATAAAAAGAGACTAATTTATTATACTTCATAAATAATTTGTCTTGAAGTAATGAATGAAAAATGGATAATGCATGTTTCAATACTCTATGTCCAGTAGTTATTGAAACTTTCTTCCTCAGACATGGCCTGGGGCGTGCTCTCACTATACTTTAATTGATGTGAAGTCAGTATGAAATTACTAAAAACATTTACTTAGTACATTGTTGAGGCGAGAAAGTAAGGGCAATGTAAGAATAAATTGGGTTGCGACTAGATACTGAGAAGCAGAGAGATGGCTGCACTGGCCTTTAAGCGCTGTGTTTGGAAGTGTCTGCTCTTACGTTGAAGGAACACTTTTAGCTCCGCTCTGTGATCAGTGATTTATTGTTACTTCAGTGGTGTGTTAGCTTGCACGCCTTTTCCTCATCACTCCTCTCCTTCTTTGACTTGCCAGCTATCTGATATATTAGCCAGAGTCACATCATTATCAAGTTAAAAACAAAATTAAAAGCCTTCCTATTAACTTTGAACCCTGGAAATGGCTGACTTTTGAGTTGGTCATTTCACACGGTTCATATCTCGAACTTGTTACCAACTTTTTTTTCCGAAGACTTCCATGGGTAGTGTTCATGCAAGAGCGCTTTCTTCTGTTGAAGAGCTTTATAACATGTTCATAATTTATATATTTGGCTTCAAGTTTTAGAAACTGAGAGGTAAACAAACGAGTCTTCCCTTACTTTATCACAACTGGAGAGAACATTGTGCTGTTTCAATGTTAATATCCTGTCAAGAGGTGCTTGCAGTGAACAGATTTGAGGCTGATCGGTCGTTATGCTTGACTGTGCTACAAACTTTTTTTTAATAGACTTTCTATCAGTACTTCTGATCTTATTGCTCTTGGCTCACAAATAATGAACAATAAGGGCTTTGGTGTTTTAAGGCAAGATAATCTAATGGTTGGTCTGAGGTCAGTGTATTTGAAAGACAGCTGGTGGGGTCTGTGCTGCTACCTGACTTGTGACATTTGCAAGGCAATGAAAATTCTGTTAGGTGACTGACCTAGCAGAATTCATTGGGATTTTAGACACGTGAAGCTCTGAACTATGTTCATCCTTTGCACAATCTACAAAATGTAATAATTCCTTCATAACTGGCACAGATAGGATGTAAACATTTGCTGTGAGGCACTGCAGTAAGCATGCTGTTGAAGTAATAACGTGTGAATGTAACTGTCTGCTTAGGAAGATATACTGTGGATTTTGTGGACTTTAAAAGTCATATGGGAAAAGGTACTGAAGTTGTAATTTTCTTTCTTGGAAGATGAGAGTTCTGATAAAGCAGCCTTTTTAATTTAGAGTTTAAAGCATTTGCAAATACATAGTTAAAAAACAAAAAAATGAAACCCAGCTACACAAAAAACACCCCCTACCCCCCAAAAAAGCTAAACAAAACTAAATAAAAACAAACCTTGAAAGCTTTGCAAATCATCTTATGAGTTTGAGCAGAGAAAAAGCAACACATGTTGGTGTTGCCAGAGAGTCAGTCTGCTTCCTTGACAGGAGAAGGTTCTCGGGTCTGTCCTTCGACCACATTGCATCTCTTCTAAATCGGATCTGTGCTCATCTCTCTTCTTTCACCCTTGAATTGAAAGAGCGTGTTTTTTCTTGTATTTGCTTTTGAAAACAAGAATTTCACACACAGATTTAAGAGGGGATGGTCATCTACTAGCTTCTGTGCTGCCAGACTGGTGCCTATGTGTTTATTTCTGTTTACAGGTGCAGACAAAACTTCTTGAGCTGAAAGAATTGGAAAATAACCAGTTCAGTTGGCACTCTCAGCCGCGTAATACACTTGTTAATGGAACCACGGATCATTCTAGCCTTAGCAACAGCAGCAGTGAGACTGCTAACCTTAATGAGAATGCTGAAAGGGAAAGCATAGCAGAAGAAGAACAAATAAACAGTGTGTCTCCAGTGAGTAGTGTTTTGCCTGCTAGATGGTATTGCAGTGCAACTGTGAAGTCTGAATAAGTTAAGAATGTATCAAGACTGATTATGTTTTTAAACAGCTGCACAAGTGAAATCTCAAGGTGTTACGCTGAGGGACTATCTTTCTGCAGTCCAAAAGTTGATAAGCAGAAAAGGAGGCAATTTTAACTTGGCTTGAAAGTGGCAATTTTTTTTCCCCTGTATTTGTTTCCAAAGTAAAATACCATCAACTGAGTAGTAGAATTAACATTAAAGGAGAGCAGGTGCCTCCAGTTGTGCAACAAGTATGGAATAAGGAATAGTACAGAAAACGTAAAGCTATCTTGCTCTAAGTGTCCCTCCTTACGTCCCAGTAAATTCTTGATTATTTGTTTATTTATTTATTTATTTTAAAAAAAATCACAGGGCATACAAAACACTTCCGTATGTTCTGTAATATGTATGAACCTCTTGAAATATCCTTTAGTATATTCTTTTAGCTATTTAATACTTAAAGTTATATCGTGTAGTCTTCTGTTTACTTATTTATGATGAACTGATTTTGTCCTTAATTAGGTAAGGAATAGTCCTGAAACAACAGCCTCTGTTGTGGAAGAAGAGAAAGAGACCCCAGCTGCAGCTGTTACCAAAAAAGTGAGTTTGTTCAGATTTGGGGGAGGAAAAAGTAAATTAAAAAAAAAAATCCTGCTTAAACTGTTTCAGGTTTGTGTCACGGTCATAGAACAACAGAGAAATAAAATTGTGACTTGCTGTTTTTGTTTAGAGTGTGGTGTCATGAACACATTTCATCCTGTATAGCAGGCAGATTGTTGTTGAGAAATATTTTGGATCTCCATTGATGAATTATGTAGAATTGTAGCTGTCACTTTTTTTCAGCTTTAGGAAACTACTGAACGGTAATGCAAGACGACATAAGTGTTTTCCATCCTGCGTGTCTTAAATATTTAATACCTGTTCTCTTCTTCTTTTGCATTGCCCAGGAAGATCCATTTGATGCTGAATCTCATCCATTGCCCGATCTAGCCTCTGAAGCCAGCTTAGAGTTTTTCCAGTCTGACCCTTTTGTTGGCAGTAAGTAAACCTTTATCTTGTAAGTGCAGATTTGCAGAAACAGGTGTTGTATGAACACAACTCAGACTAATCTTCACCTTGGAACTGGTCTTTATAGAGTAAATGTGAAGGTGTTTGAGTGACAGGAGTGTGGAGCCTCAGGGTGTTTCTCCTTCCTTCATCTGGACTTTCTAATTAGCTGTGAAAATTGCACCTTCGTCTTGCTGTTCTTGCTGAATACTTCTCTTATCCCCCACCCCCACCCTGGTTGCAGTTTGGTCTTAAAGGTGTGGGCATAGTTATGATAGATGTGGTGTTGCTAATCTAATTTGCAGCACCGATGCACAAATGGATCAACTGAGGGTTCAGCGAGCTGTGGCGTGGGGAGGGTGTGGGTGGTTGAGAATGAATGGCTGTGGCCTACTTAGGGCGAGTTTGGCACTCGGGAAAAGGTGATGTGGAACTGCACCATCTGTTTGTCGTGTGGAAGTGCGATGCTTTATTTTAAGAACTTGCCACTTATGAATGCTGTCGCTCTGCTTTTACTTTTTTTTCTTTCGTGTTGGAAGAAGTGATCTGTCTGCATGGAGCCACTTGGCGAAGGGGAGTTAATTTGAAGTAACTGCTGAAGCAGATGTTTTTAGCCGCTTTAATATGATTTTTTTACATGCTTTCAGAGTCAGCGTGGTCTGATTTGATTTAGCTCATGTCGCTTCAGAGGAAAGTAAGCTAAATTTGTTGCAGATCACTTGGCTTCTGAAAGAATGTCTGTGCAGATTTAATACTTTTAATGAATGAAACTAATTTAAAACAGCTTGAATGTTTCTGTGTAGATACTGCTTGATTTTATTTTTTTTTGTTGATGTTGAAGTGGTTCTACTCACAGTGGATGACCAGGCCTTTCTTTCAGAGAAGAAAGGTGTGTGTCTTAGTAGCCAACATTTTGGGCTCAGTATGTTCAGGGGTAGATACCTACAGGTAAAAACCAATATATCTAAGTGTTTCAGATGTAGATGAGGGAACTATGCATCCAGTAGAGAAATGAACACTTAGGAGCTACCATCCGTAGTGCCTGTGAGAATTAATCAAAACTGGGACTACACTTCTGTCAGTGGTTAGCCTGGATTACGATGGTGGTAAATACTGTATGACGTGGGTATTTACGGACAATAGCAACAGAAGATGCGTCTTTGAGATAAGTGAAACTATTCCTCTCAGTGAGAGTTGTTTAAAATCGTAACTGTAGAGATGAGTTTGTGTCCAAAAGATTTCAACTGAGTACATGTTTCATGACAAGTAACTTCGGTGGTTTTTGTGTTTGTTTATTTTTTCCAAAAAAGGTGATCCCTTCAAAGATGACCCATTTGGCAAAATTGGTAAGTAGCTTTGTAACTTCTAATATGTTTGTTTTTCTGAATGATTCGTACTAGAAGACTATGTGGGGAAAGGTATCACCAATTTCGGCACAAAAATATGCAAATGACCGAAAAAGTCACCATAGGATAAACAGATGCGTACATGGCAGCAGCAGCTGGCCACTTGCCTTAAAGCTTTTTAGAGAAGCCCATTGCCAAAGCACTTCACTCTTGCTGTTGGAAATACCCTTAGTTTGGATTTAAGTATGTGAAAGTGGTGAACAGAAGGCCCCAAACTCTTGCTGCCTGTTTTGTATGTAGACATAGGACTGTGGTCTTTAATTAAAAAGTACAGTAAAAGTACTCATAATTTACCAACTTCATTTAGCTCTAAATAGCTCTAAAAAGCTGGCAAGTCTCGATTTAGACTGGCTATACAGGCAATGTCATTGCATTATTTGCTTGGTCCTGAATGGAGGTACTGGTGACAGAGAAGCAAAATGGGCAGTAGAAAGGCTATAGCAAGGTAACAGTGAGCACCGAGTGCCAAATGAGAAACATCAGTTGTGTTTGGGAAGTGAAAGAGACAAGAGTAGGAGAGTTCAGAGAAACATAAAGTTTTTGCAAAATGCTTCATTAAATTTTACGGAGCTTCGTTAAAGAACCTGTATGCTCAGATGATTCTGGAACCGAACCACTGGCACCATCCAAAGTTTTCACAATGTACAGAAAATGTTGGCTCATCTCATGTTTTGAATCAGAGAATACAAATTATTCACAGATTAAGTTCATACTTTAAAATCCTTGGCCTTAAATGTGTCACCTTCTTGCAGTATGAAAAAATTCAATGTAATGGTTAGTTTTTAAGATATCAAGCTAGGTAAAGCTAGCAGAAATGTTAATGAGGTGTTTACTTTTTAGATCCTTTTGGTGGTGATCCCTTCAAAGGCTCAGATCCTTTTGCAGCTGACTGTTTTTTCAAACAATCCTCCACTGATCCTTTTGCGACTGCTGGCACTGATCCGTTTAACACTGTAGACAACAGTAATAATATCACAGTAAGTTTGGGAGCATAACTTTTTACTGTCTTCTATATATGATTTGGACAAAATAACCTATTTTGTACATTTGGACATGCCTTGGAAAGCAGATATTCAGAAATCATACAGATAAAAGGTTACCTCTTACCTCATAGTTCTATCCTGTCTTTTTGGTGACCTATTTTTCAGAAATAGTCGCAGATGAAATAGAAGTAAAAATGAAAAGATTTTTAAAATGTTTCAGTGTGGACAGTGATCACTTCAGACAAGAACTTTTGAGAACAATGACCTAAGCTCTATTGGTAGCTGGTGGAACTTACTAAACACTGAAAGGAACCCAAGATTCATCTCACCAGCTTATGTTGAAACACTTGATTTTTGTCTCCAAAGCTTAAATATGTTCTATGTCTTACCTGAATCTGATGTGGTATGGGGTTTCCTCTCTGAAAAGTCAAATTGTTCTATAGGTGCATGTTGTTTTGGTTTTGAGTCATTGAAGCCTTTTCATAATGTGGAGATTCTTACTGAATGTACCTCTTTCAAGTGTACTTTGGTGTGACTTTTAGCTGTTCACATTATAGCTGAGCAGTTACTGATTAGTCTTGAGCCTATAATAAGGTAACAGTAGGACATGAAACCTCCTCTGATGTAGAATAGAACTTGATCAAGATGAGGTAATATTTAATGCTGGTGAACAACCTAAAAAAGCTGAAATTTTTCATGTTGTAAGTTTGTCTCCATCCTTTTGCCATCTTGTTTCCTTCTCAGTGCTGCTTCAGTTCATTCCCCACTTCCAGTTGTGTGTGTTTGTAAAATACGTGTATACCTATATAAAAATTGAAGATACACGTGGGTTAGGATTAGGAAGCAAATTAAGTGGCTGTAGAGTGTGCCTGAGGCAAGCCCACAACAGCCACGATGGTGAGAAATCACTGCAGGTAACTAACAGTGGTGGTCTCGTCCTTCCATGTGGTGTGCACGTGGTGCAGACCTCCAGGTCCTGCTACATGCAGAAGCCTGCACCTCCAACCTGAAAAATTAGTTTCATACGAACTTCAATACTTAGCACACTCTCCTTTTCCAAGTCTTGATATTCTAATATAACTGATTCTGGGTATATTACAGTCCAATAATAAGAAAAGTACAGAAGAGAAAAAAAAAAAGGGGCTTAGACCTGTGTGGGATTAACAGTGAATTCTTGAGATCTGTATTTCTGAACGGCAGCTGTGTTTTTGCGTTCATCCTGAGTGCTTTACCACACCTTTATGGTGTTGATATCTTGTAGTTATATCTTCATGAAGATAGCTGTGGTTGTAGAAATCCGAGGCCAAAACGAGTGGTAGGTAATCCTAAATTTTGCATTAGTGATTACCAGGTATATTGCAGACATTGTACTTTTTTTCCATCATTTGAAAGTATTAATTAATGTTTTGAGGAGGAGTTTCTGTTAAGAGGCTTGCTTGCTGATAAAAACAACTTCCGAAACATTTTATCTTAAAACTTTTAAACTAAAATAAACAGTGATTGTATTCTTAGAATGAGGAATCTTTTGCAGCTGAAAAACAAATTTCCCTCCAAAGGAATTTTTTATTTTAGACAGAGATATCGAAGAAGAATGACCCTTTTGCTCCTGGTGGAACAACCGTTACTACATCAAATGATCCAGGTAAATGTAGATTATACACATCAGCCTTCTTGATTTTATTTTTATTTACTTTTGTTTCTAGATTTTTAACTGAATTTGTGACGGAGCATTTAAGAGATTTCCTGCATTTTTTGTGTCTTCCTATAAAGCGTGACGTAAGGTGCAAGTTTGCAGAGAGGTGTTTTTCTAAAACTGCCTCATTATCTGTAGTGCATACCACTGAAGATAGATTCTGCAAAAGTGCTCCTCTGCCTTACCTAAAACTGGTAAAACATCCTCATCTAAGTGTTTGAACTATTTGAATTGTTGTTACTGCTTCCCATTAGGCTTATTTTTAGAGATTTGCTGTTACCTTCCAAGTGACATATGAGATAGGGTACTGTTGAATTAGCCTGAGACGATTTGAGGTTTAGATACTTTATTCCACGAGTGGGCCTACAATCAGAAGTGAGCTCTTGCTCATGTTCATGTATATAAATACATGTCTGTGTATGTATATTTTTATATATGTATATATGCACACAAAACACACCTCTGTGTGTATACATATATGTGTCTCAGCAGAACATCCAGTACTATGGAACTGATGTTTTCAGTGGAATTTAACTTTTTTTTTAAATATAGGAAACCAGAATACCAGTATTTCTTTTGAATTGCTCTGTGTTCAGAAAAATTATTGTTCTTAATTGGTAGTTAACACTTGGAGTTCTTGTAAAAGCTCCTTAATAACTTGAAGTGCCCACCTCGTTAAAAAAAATCACTTGAATTAGCCTGTGCTGCAAAATGTGTAACTTTTGGGGAGGATGTTTTTTTCCAGTCTCCTTTATATTTAACTTTTTAATATCATTCTCTTGTCTTGATTTGTGTGTATTTAGCTACAGACCCCTTTGCCTCTCTGTTTGGAAACGAATCCTTTGGAGGTGGCTTTGCTGACTTTAGCACACTGTCAAAGGTAATGTGAAGCTACTGCTCATCACAGCAAATGCAGGAAACTCTGCAGTGACAAGTCATAGCTTTCTCCCTACGAAGAGTTTCACAGAATCACAAAATTGTTAAGGCTGGAAAAGACCTCTGAGATTATCAAGTCTAGCCTATGACTCAACAGTTTCATTACAGTTTCATTACAGTTTTGACACTACTAAAAATTTATAATGTCTGACTTTCTTGAAAAAAAGGTCTGTATAGTAAATTGTTGTGCAGTTCCACTGTGAAAAATGCAATGTAATCTTTATGGCTTTATAAGTATTTTCTCCATGTTTTAAGTGATTTTTTTTTTTTCAATTCAGTGAGTTTACCAACAGAAATATTACTTTTGCAGGTTTAACTGCATTCAACTTTATATTCCTGTACACACAAACAATTCCTGTTTTTTCTCTACTTTCAGTCTTCTGGTGTGTGTAAAACCAAAGTATTCTCTTTTTTTCTTAGACTATACATTCAATTCGAAATAGATATTGCTTTATTGAAAAGAAAGGAAAGTATAGTAGAATTGCACTGAAAATGTGTATGTTGCTGTTTAATTTGTTGCAGGCCAACAACGAGGATCCCTTTAGCTCTTCCATATCAGGTTCTGTCAACAGTGTGGTCATAACTAAAAACTTATTTGAGGAGCCACCAGCTAAAAATGAGGATGTTCCTCCTGCACTGCCCCCTAAAACAGGAACTCCTACAAGGCCCTGTCCACCACCACCTGGTAAGAACTGACACTGAGATGTTGATTATTAGCTTCTTTGATACTGGCAGTGGGACAATAATTGAGGTCTGTAGTAGCAAACCTCGCCAGTGTAACCGTGAGAAACCCAGGTTCCCTGTGTTGCTTTCTGTTCAGTGACAGCTGAGTCCTCAGGTCTACTCCATGACACAAACCAGTCTGCTGTCCAGAAAAGGTTGTGAATATCAAAGATAACAACACTTTCTTGTGGTTGCAACAAGCCCATATTATAGCAGACTTCTCACTCTTTTTTTTTTTTTTTTTTTTGGAACTGGAAAAATATATTACTAGTATTCCTTTTTAAGTTTCTGTCCTTTGTTTCATTTTCTTTAAAAACTCTCCTGAATCATTTTTTTTTACCATTACACCATATGGATGCATCTTAAGGTGTTCTGGAAAACCAGCATAAAAGCTAAACATGTATTCATCTTTTTCCTCAAGAGGAGGGGAACACAGTACATGCAGGAGTATTAATACTAAGGTTTAAACTCAGCTGTTTAATTCTGATGTGAGATCTGGCTCAGGCTTGTGCCTTGCAAGTGATGAATTTCAGTGTAAATAGGATTAAAACAGCTGGAGTGACACATGATGATAAACTGAATGTTTGATAATGTTTTCTTTTATGGTTGTCCTTACTTAAAAATGAATTTCTGACATCGTTGTATAGGATTGGCTGACATGGTGGACAGATTCAATCTTAGAATGCAAGCTTCTAGTGGCAGAACAGCAGCATCCTTTTCAAAAGCTGACTAGGAAAAAGTAGCCTGTTTCGATTTGCACGTAGTAAGAATGATACTGTGGTTATCTCGATAACCATTCCCAATAAATAATTTTCTTGGTGGAAATGAAAAATTGAGAAGCCTAAATGTGTTTGGTTTTAATTACTTCTTTGGTCTGATTCAGAACAAGGGAATGCTTCTTCAAAGAAATGTCCCCAAAAGTTCCTCATAATCCTTCGTGCTACTGCAAAGTGTGCGGTAGGGCTCTTTGCTTTCCTCTGCCATCTGTTGCTTTTCTAGATACTGCTAAGCATGCAAATTTCATGATTTGTTGGGGCAGATTTGGAGATTGTGCACTTCATATTCTTCTACTTAATAATCCTTCCTGTGTAGAAACAAAATTCCTTAGATACCATTTGAAGGGGCTTCCCCACATTATTGAAGAAGTAGATGTGCAGTGTTTACCAGTAATAGAACTTGGTCAGTGAGTGTGAGCTATCATGGCAAGGTTATCTGCAAAGTGTCTAAATAAGTCATATATTCCGGAGGGGCTATGCTCTAAATCATGGCCAAATGAGACTCTCTTTTGGTCTATGAAAGAATTTTTACACTGACTTGCGACAGTGATGAGGAAAATATTAAGTCCTTTGGCTCAATTCTGCAGTTTTGGATTAAAACAGCTACAGAGGCAAGTTCCAAAATACGACCATTGTATTTGTGGAACCACTTGCAGAACCTGGTAGTTGAATTCAAGAAACTGCAATGAAACCTTTTGCGGAAGCAGTTACATATGGAGAGAATGGTGGGATGAAATTCAGCTCAACTGTTCTTTGAAGTATTTGGGTTAATGTTCTCAAAAGTGTTGCAGGCTGGCTGGGGTTAAGCTGAAAAAACAAGATAAGTGGGGGCTTGTGCCTGATGCTTTTGTACCTGCAGCTGCTTAGGAAAGGATTAACAAAATAGTTAGTCCTGCGATTGCTTGTCATACTCCTTCATTCTGTTAGTTTAAAAGCTACAAAAGTTCCACGTGCTAGTGTGGTGAGAGGACACGGTATTTGGAAGTCTCTCAACTATTTTTCTGGTCTTTGAATGAAGTTGTGTTAACTTGATCCAATACAAGAGCCTTGCTTGAATTATCATGGACAGTTCCTAAGCAGAATAAAAAAATGCTGTGCTGGTAGAGTAGGGGCTCGGAACTTTTAGAAATTCTCTTCCCAAAACAGTTAATTACTACATAATGGTGTTCTTGAATCATTAACATACATGTGTTCCTATTTATCTGATTACCCTTTATGAAACTATGGACCATGCTATCATTTTTTAAATTGGCAACCTTCCTCTGAAGTCATTGCAACTCCACTAGTTTACTAGATGAGGTTGCATTCCAAGTAGCTTTTGAATCTGTTTTGTTTTTTTTTTTAAACTCTTTTGGCATGCTATTACCTGCGATCTTAAATTCATTTTAAATTCATTTTAATCTAAGGGAAAAGACCTATCAATCAAATAGACTCTTCAGATTCCTTTAAACCGAGCGATCCATTTCAGCCTTTCCCCACCCCAGACATTCCCAAAGAACAAGAAGCAGATCTATTCTGTGATCCATTTGCTCCCACCAGCATCAGTAAAGAGGCTGACCCCAACAATTTTGCAAACTTCAGTACTGTGAGTAAACACTTTTTACATTTATTTCAGTATAATGACAGCTTTGAATTGTTCACACTGAAGTCTCCAGTGTAATTTAAAATATTAAACCATATCCCATGTACAAAAGGGATATCGCTTCCAGTTAAAACAGTATTTACATTTAGTTTACAGCTGAGGCGGTCCTAAAACAAATGCTACAAAATGTTGTAGTTAATGTTTAAATTGTATTCTTTGTGTGAGTTTTTCCATGGAGGCCTCCCAGATTTTAGAAAACAGGAATTTAAAAATACCTGTGTTCTAGAGATTATCCATTTTATCAGAGTATGCAGCAGATTCAAATTATGTATCTATAGCAAGCAGACGGTTAACTATCCCATTAAAAATAAAACAAAAGGAGTGATTTTAATTTAGCTGTCACTTAACTTTTTGTTTATAATTTCAATGTACTGAAATATTGATAAACAGCCTCATAGCAGTGTATGTTAATGAAATATTTGGTGAGTTTTGAAGGGCTAGTAAATTCCAGACTTACGTGTAATGAAGTGTCTCTTTATAACCAAAATCCATTTCATAGAAGTCGTGGTGTGCAAGCAGTAGAAGCAAATCTCAAGGTTTGTGCCTGCCTATACATACTTTTTTTCTCTTTTGAGCTTTTGCAAACAGGAGTTTTGAAAGGCGTCATCTCGCTTTCAAGCTGGTTGCCTCTTAAATGCAATTTGCGTTTACAGTATGGTGATCATACTGCTTTTCTTTATTTTCAAGCCTAATAACCTATGTGCTTGATTGAAGTAAACTGAGGATTGACAGGCTCTCAGAATTGATTTGCACTGGTTGATGGGTCTTGTAGCATGACAAGTTCTGCAATGCTGCCATTGATCACTTAGAGGGACTGAGAACCCGGTTTGGAGGAGAGAATTTGAAACGTGGAGGAGAAAGCAAAAATGTTCAGTATCTTTATGAGGGAAGAGCATTCTCTTCCAGGTGCAATTAATGAAAATACTAAGTGAAGAGGAAAACTTGAGCTTTTCTACATTTATTTCCCAAAGAAGTAACTCAGAAGGAGAAATTAGTGGGTGTATATTATGATAACCCTTTCAGACGTAACACTGGGACATTCATGAAGATGTGGGCTTCACCTGCTTCTTAGCTCTTCTGCGTCCTGACTAGAAACAAACTAGCATAATCTTTTATATTTTATTTAAGATAATGCCCTTAACTGTCTCTGATTCATAATGGTTGTACCACAGAAACTTAGCTTTCACCTCAGTATACATGTAAAGAGTCTGTTCTTTTTCTTTTTTTTCTCTTGTATCACACTGACCTTTCTCTATATTACTATATTACTACGAGGCTTCTAACTCAATGGTTACCTTATTATTTTGCTGCTTGGCAAAAGTATCTTCCACCTGCACAATTAAAATCAGTCATTCTACGGCTAACTTTCGCAGTCATTGTCACCTCAAAAAATCAACCCTAATCAAAGTAGGGTAAATCAGGATGTCCCACAGTGTGAATAGGGCTGTATTTTGCAAAACGTTCTCTTGATTTATTCAAAGTTTTTCTTGTCTAGACTAGGTTTTATCCAAAATAGTTTGAATTTAAATTATAGCACTTTCTGCTCAGTAACTTTTTTTGAAACTTAATACTGAAATTTGAAACATGGTGTATTTCATAAAAATACATCAACTGGGTGGCTTCAGTGCAGTTCTTAATAGTTAAATCTTAGGCTAAGCTAATCTTAATAGTGTATTAAAATTAAAAAGCAAGTAATATTTGAAGACTAGAATATACAGAATATTTTGAGAAACTGTAATTGTCTCTTAAGCCAAGAACTTGGACGCTATTAGTTATCATTGTATTATTAATCTGGTTTATTTTGTCTTTTCAAAATGCAGTATTCTACTGAGGAAGACATGATTGAATGGGCTAAGAGGGAAAGTGAGAGAGAAGAGAAAGAAAGATTGGCGAGACTAAAACAGCAAGAGCAAGAAGACTTGGAACTGGCTATTGCACTCAGTAAATCTGAAATATCAGAAGCATGAAGTTTAGAATAAGATTTTTGTCCTGCATCAACTGTTTTTGTCCCTTTTCCTGAATACCTAACCTATTTAAATGTTAATCAGAAAATACTTATATACCAGAAAGGTTTTAAATTTCTGAACGTGGTGTGAATGTTTCTGCTAAATTCAATCCTTTTAGTTACTGTTTGAATAACTGTTAAGTTTAGCATTCAATTTCTCTCACATTTTCAGGAGAACAAAGTACTTTTCCCAGCTGTGAGCAAATCAGTTTAAAATGCAAATAGTGCGATTGTAGTTTGACTGTAATCTGTCAGCATAATTGAGCATAAAGTGAACAGAGCAATTATTCTGCCGTGGCTGACTGTCTCCCTTCAAGCAGTTAGTCAGTCACTTGAAACCTTTCATCCTTTTAAAGAGATTTTAGTAATGCCAGAGTTGTGGAGTGCTTTATTTTATATGTATGCATATAGATTTTTCTCTTCATTGAAGATTCTGTTTGGCTTTGAAATAGCAATTCTCATGGAGTCTAAGTCAGAAGGAGTTCATCCTTCTGAAACCTTTAATGCTTTTCTCGCATGGTCATGGGTTTTAAGACAGACCTGTTATTTTGTTTTATGAAGCAAATAGGTTGAAAATTCATGTGCGTTCGCTGTTGGCCAAGATGACTGTCAAACTATGAGACCCTACTGCTATTTGAGCCACTTCTGCCTGTGAAATATGCAGCTGAACTGGCAAGTTAGTAAGTTCAATTTGAAATAGGATTGAGAATAGAAAAAAAACCAAAACAGGTAGTCTGATTTTTTTTTTTTAATTTTTTTTTTAACCACAGTTGTTTTCTGTATATGTAATTTATTTAAAGCCAACTGATAGTTGCACCTTAAACTGAAAGATTTCTTTATGGTCACTGAGTCAGAGTAGGATTGATAGGATGAAAATAACTTATTGTTCATTTTGAAAGAATTCTTATTCTGGAGAATCAGTTTCATTAAAATAGTTCCAAAAAGAATAATCTTTTGCCCTATCTAAGAAAAATGGATGGCAACAGCATAAACACCAAGAGATTTATTTTTTTTCCTTGCACTTTTAACCTGTGGTATTTCTGTTGAGGAAATTGAATTGTTTCAACACAGCACTGGGGAGGAAAAGGGGACAACTCAGCCATGCTTCGGTGTATTTAAGCCCTTCCCGTTACCTACCGGTGCTCCTGTTGCACGAGTTTGAGGGTAGTTTTCAATTTTTCAGGAAAAATGAGTAACCTAACTGGGATAGTTTTTCTTTTGCACTGGGAAATGAGCATTTAAACACCTGCTCAAAAAAACCCACAACAACAAACCTTAAAATTTTGCAAGTATTAAATAGTTATAACTTATCTACACATCTTTGTAATGAGTGTACACTAATCTTGCAAATCATATGCTTAACTGGATTACATAGTTTCTTATCTTTTGTTAAAAATGTATACTCAGTGGACCAACACAATATTATATGTATATATTATATATATATTCCTGCTTTCCTTTTATGGAATTTAAAGTTTTGAGTCATTTGATGTTACATTTCATGTTACTGACTCTGATTATAGTACTTTTACTCAGACTACCAACAAACCACTGCTGTGAGCTAAATGGCATTACTTTATGAAGTTTTAACTGTTTTTTTTTAAAAAAAAAAGAAAACAAAACTTGTTCAGGTGGGATTAGCCTCTATTTATAGACTTCCCTTTTGTTTAAAAATTCTAACAATAGCCTGTAATTATGAAGAAATAAAGTTTAAGTACATAAATGTGAACTGTTTGTCTATTTTTTTCCAAAGGGTGCTGTGAGCTGTAAAGCAACATATAAATGCAGTGCAAACAATATAATGTGTTCCAATTGTAGTCTCATGGGAGCGGGTTAATTTTCAGAGAAACAAAGCTGCCTTGAATCTTGAGGTTAGCTGAAGTGCACGCTAATCCTGTCACTTGTTTCATTAGGAGTTCTGGCAGCTTCAAAGAAAACTCGGGCTACTCTTGTCCAAGGATTTTTGCCTGCACAAGGGTCGCAGAACCCAAATGTTTCAATACTTCAGATTTATCTGTGAAGATGTTTAAGCATCCTCTACTGGCTGCTGTCAACATACAGCATATATGGTTCTTCTAAACGTGCCTGTCAGCATAACATCTCCTTTATGTCAACAGCGAGTGCTTGGTCGGAGGTTTAGGAGTTCCAACAACCACTGACATGTGCCTTTTATCCCTTTGTTGCAGTAGTGCTAGGTTTTAATATACTCATTTAAATGGACTCAGATCTCTTTGCCTCTTTTAATGAGACATCAATTGCATTTGGCAACGTTTGCATTACTTTTACCAGATTCACAGACATTCTTGAGGCTATTTGAAACCTTCTGCGGGCTGTCCATTTTTTTCCTTCTAAGTCCCCTGTCACGTTTCCATCTTGGGTGCACTTTGCCCCTGATTGTTGTGCATCTTTCAACCCTCTCTCCCAGTTGTGTGCAGTTCATTTAACTCTTCATCATGGAACTGAGGATGGTCGCTAATCATCTAAAATCATATGGTATCCTCTTTTCACTGTCTTTGTCTTAGCTTCCTACGTGATGAAGTTCTGTCACGTAAAAGTTTGATTCATGGAATGCCATTGCACCCAAAAGATTGAAGAGTTTATCCCATGTCTAGCAGATGGATTGGCCACTTGACAGTTACATTTCCAATACAAGTCATCTGAGGCAACTTAACTAGAAACTGTACTGGAAGACTGCACTGGAGAATAGTGTTAAGTTCGTTATATCACAGTGAAGTACTGACAAGGACTCAAATGGCAATAATCATAGAATCACAGAATGGTTAAGGTTGGAAGGGACCCTGTAGGTCATCCAGTTCCAGTGCCCCCTGCTGTGGGCAGAAACTTGAAGCCAGGGGACTTGGCGTGATACAAACCTTTCTGCTTAATACTTAAAAGCTGTTGTGTCAGACCCCAATATTGGATTTACCTGTTTCTTCAGTTCATGTGAACTTCCTTGCCATCCTTTGCCACGTGACGCACCCTCTGTGCATCACCTCTTCGCAGAAATAGTATCCGGCTGTCAGAGTTGTATTGCCTACTGTTGTTTCCTCACTAATTTCTCAGCAGTTTCATTTAGCTACTTAAATTTGAATAGACTGTTTCAGAACTTGAATATTTAGCAAAACGATAACCTGAGTACTGGGATGGCTTAGTCATGCTATAGCCTGAATCTTTAAAGTGATTTTTGTGTATGGATGTGCAGCCTCATGTTTTTGCAATACTGACAGAATGGTGGGTTTAGATGATAATGTTTCCAGGTAATACAGAGCATACAGGCTTAATATATATGAGTAGAGTTGAAAAAGTAACATTGGCAATTAAAGTCATATGTCTTAGCTTAAGAGATTTCCATATCACATCAGTGAATACTCTTGAATTTAACTCCATTGTTAATTAGAGTGGACATGAAGGTTGGCTTTCAGAGGGTCCATCCTTTTATCATAAGAGGAAAGAAGATTTGTTTGCCTCGTGCAATTACAAAACAACCAGACTATGTCAAATTAAAAGCAGATAATCATCAATTTGTAGTGGAAGTAGGCAGTAATTTTCCTAAATTGAAAGATCTTTCTTGATGCAAGCTTGAGATTTACCCTTTTGGTAGGTAGAGTGGCGCTTTAGTTCCCTCTATGAGTGTTACTGAACTCTTGAACTCTCTTCAGAATAACTTATGTTGTCTTCCTTGTTGGCAGCAAGGTGTAGGTATTAGAATTTAAAGGCAGGAGAGGAGGGGGAAGCAAACCAAATCTCTTGTCAGGTGACAAGCCATCAAGTCTAGGTCAGTAATACCCTGAAAGAGAACTCATTTTCAGCCACAATCTATTTAAGAAAACGTGAATAACAAAAAATACAGCTGCATTGCCATTCCTTGCTCACAATACTTAGGAATTGATGTTGTGTGATCTAGAGCGTCTGGTACTTTAAATTTTAAACAGGAAACAAAAAGCATTGGTTTTTAAAGCAGGTGGTCAGGCAGCTAGCTGATAGAGGGGAAAAATACTGCATTGTTTAGATGTGTATTTAAGAGGTTAGGATGTTGTTTCTAGATATCTCTTGCTGGTTTATGAAATGATTTTGGACAAACTGCTTCTTAATGCTCATATGTTTCCTGTTTTCTAAGTGACAGTGGGTCTGATAGCATATTAGGTAACTGCTGTAATTTGGAAAGACAATCTTCTGCAGACTAAAAGGAATTTTATCCCGTTTCACTTGTGTGTATCCTGTAGGTAGGAGAGATGTTCTCTTCTCGGTATGAGCAGCCAGTTGCGCTCCAGGATGATGCAAATAACTGGAAATAGATTAAGAATTTGACAGAAGCGCTGCTTCAAACAAAATATTGTCTTGAGGATTTAGTTTGCTGATAATAGTGAAATTCTTACCTTTGACTTCAGAGGTCTGTCCCAGTTGGCCCTGGCCAGCAAGAGATCCTTGTAAGTGTCTGCAGACTGTCAGCTGTCACGGGTTTGTATCTGACAGCGCCCAGGTCAATAAAAGGATTCATCCTGATCCAGTCAGACTGATTTTCCTATGTGAACAGATTAAATATTTATTCTGTTGAACTGTGTAGCACTGAGCTGCTTATATTCAAAGCCAGAGGGTCTTCAGGATTGTTTTCCACAGAATGCAGTCTATCTTGAGATGTTACAGGAACAGGTGTGGTTGCTGATACAGAAAGCAACTAATTTTGAAAGGCCCAATGGATTTTTAGGTAAAATCCTTCTTGTAGAATTTTTTTTTAAATACACATCTGAAGCTCTATTAATACCTCCTTATTCTCAAATTTTCTTCTGTAATATAGACTATGGTCTTCAAGTTCTAAACCATTCTGAGTAGTTCGAAATATGAATTCCATTTTGGGCCTGCATCCAGCAGTAACTTCCACTGAATAAATACCTCAGTTGAGGTTCCAACCAGTGACCCAGAAACCTGAAAACTGTACATAAAAGTACTAGTTCAATGTTAGTCTCGTAGATTTAAATTATCTCATTTTCTTTAATATGCTACCAATTTATCTTAAAATATTTATTTTACAGTTGGACATTAAAAGCACGACTGCTCCGTTTACGAACATACAATAATATGCTCAGGAGAATAACTAATTTGAACTGCAGTTAGGCTAATGATGCAAATTTGGTCCTTCTGGCTTCGCTTTTTCAACTTTGCCACTAAACCACAGAATTCTTAACAGCTGTAAAAAGCAGTTTAGAGTAAATTCTGGCATATAAATGTTCTTTAGGCTAAATGACTGGCTATTGAAAATAGGTTGTATCTAAAGTGCAGACCTACAGCGGAAGTCTCTCTTCATATGAAAGGTGTGCGCTGGCATGTATGAGCTTCATAATTCAAAAAGCTAATTCTACGTAACAGGTGTTTTATGCTGAAAAATGTGGGCCTGCATTGGTGCCAAAATAAGTCTGTGAAGGTGCTCGTCACCACTCCTTAGCACATTCCTCATTGGTCTCTCTTAGCTAAGACAATAATGAATTTTTTGCCTGTTAGGCTGAAGAATCGTGCTCAAACCCATCTGACGTGCTCTCCCCAGCCGCCTTGGCTTCTCTGCACTCTGAGCACCCGAGCGTGAGGCAGACCTGCCGCCTACCTCTCTTTTACACATCACGAACTGTATTGTTGGTGTTCAGCTAATAAATTATTCTTTTAACCTTATACACCCACTGTTCTCGTTAACGTGCCCATTGTTTCTTTATGTCAACCAAGTCCTTCTGTTTGTCCTGCCACTCCCTCCGTGTGTACCTTTGCCTTCTTTCCCCCGTTCATTTCCTTCCACAAACTCCTTTTGTTAATCTCCTCTGAATTATCTCCGTAACCCTGAAGCCGTGTGACTGATGTATGTAATGGCTAAATTAAAACAGTACTTTTTCACTATTGCCTGTTGTCTATTTGCAATTTCAATTGATACGGTTTTTCTAACTCCGTATTTGAAGTGTTTCGTTCCTAAAAGGACAAACGTGAAGTGTCAGCCCTGTTGGTGTTCGCTCCTTTTGTCCAATTTCAGTGCCCGTGCGGTTTGGGGCAGAGGGCTCCACCCTGGCAAACACTTTCACAGAATCACAGACTGGCCTAGGCTGGAAGGGACCTTAGAGATCATCTAATCCAACCTCCCTGTCACGGGCAGGGACGCCTCTCAACTAGATCAGGGTACTCAAGGCTCTGTCCAACCTGGCCTCGAACACCTCCAGGGAGGGGGCAGCCACAACATCTCTGGGCAATTTATTCCAAAGTCTTGTCACCCTCGTACTGAAGAATTTCTTCCTAAGATCTAATCTAAATCTATTCTCCTGCAACTTAAACCCATTTCCCCTTGTCCTATCAGTGGACGCTCTTGTAAAAAGTCCCTCCCCAGCCTCCCTGTAGGATCCCTTCAGGTACTGGAAGGCAGCTATTAGGTCCCCCCGAAGTCTTCTCTTTTCAAGACTGAACAATCCCAGCTCCCGCAGCCTGTCCTCGTAGCAGAGGTGCTCCAGCCCCTGGATCATCTTTGTGGCCTCCTCTGGACTTGTTCCAACAGTTCTATGTCCCTCTTATGGTGGGGACACCAGAACTGGACGCAGTATTCGAGGTGGGGTCTCGGGACTTTCCCGGACGCAGGCTACAAGGGAGTGCAGCCTGATCCCAAACTTGACTGAATATCAGCTTGTACCTTCCTCATGTGCGGGTTTTTTTGCGGTGGTTGTTTTTTTCTTTCTCAAGAGGAGTCCATTCCAGCACGCAATAACATCTGCTTTGCTCTCGCCCCTTCCTGGGCCGCCCCGCTCTCCCCTGCGGCAGCGGGATGAGACCCTCGCACCGGCGCGACGCCACCGCGGGATGGCCGCAGCCTCCCCCCTGACTTCCTCGCTCCACGGGCGGGAACGATGCCGGCACCGGGGCACCCCCCGGCCCGGCCCGGCCCGGCGGAGGGCGGGAGGGGCGGGCGCTGCCGCAGCCGCTCACCTGCGGGGGCGGCCCCTCTGCCGGGGCCCGGCCCGGCCCGGCCCGAACATGCGCCGAGGGCCGCCGCCGCTTCACACCATGCGAGGTGGCTGCGGCTGCCGCCCGCGCCGGCGAACAGCAGCACCGCCCGCCTTTGGCTCCGGCCTCGCCTCCCGCAGCTTCTGGAGCTGGGGACGTCCTTCGCGACTCCTCCATGGATTCCCGCCCGGCCAACAGCAGGAGCGACGACCCCCGGTAAGGGGTGGGGGGCGGCGTTGGGGGCCGCGGTCGTTACCTCAGGCCGCGGGATCTCTTCCGCCACGGGCACCGCGTCCCCGGGGAGCCCCACTGCCCCTCGCCCTCGGCTTCGGGAACGCGCCGTCCTGGGTGGGAAGGAGGATGAGGCGGCGCCGGGAACCCCCGTCCCGGTGCCGGCCGCAGGCGGGGTCCGGTGGCGGGAGGCGCCGGTGCGGCGCGGGAGGTGAGCGCGGCTGCTTTGCCGGAGGAGCAGCCCGCCGCGCTCTGAAGCCTGTCGGTCGAGTTCGTCCTCCCGGCTGGGTTAGTCCCGACTGGCCGCGGGGAGTCGGTGCCTTTGTGGCCGCGGCCCGCTCGCCTGGTCTCCCTGGGGCCGCCGGTGAGTGCGGACCCGCCGGGACGCGGCCGCCCCTCGCCCCGCTCCTGCCGGCCCAGCCGCGGGCACACGGCCCTGCCCGCTGCGCGGCCTCCCCGCACCCACCGAAGCGGCAGAAAATGTTTGGGTTTTGCGCTTTCAGGGCTTTATTTGCGTGTGTGTGTGTCTCAGACAAAAGCATTGGCTTAAGCGAACTGCAGACCTGTGGTGCAGCCCTTCGGTAGTTACATGCAAATCAACTTTGGTCTTCGAAGTGGTGTTCTAAGAGCGATGTCTCGTCTGTGGAAGACCAAGTCCTGTTCCTTGAGCTCCTGCTCGCACAGCTGGCAGCACACCTTGACGGGGAAGGGTTGACATTACTGACTCGGTAACTCAATGCCTTCCTGCTCAGCCTCCTGATGGAGCTGCAGGTGATAACTTTCCTCGCTCCTTTCCACGTGTGCTCTCCCACGGCCCCTAAAACACATAAACTGCCCTTGTGTGCTCGGCAGGGAGTTGTTTCTTCTGAAGCTGAATCAGTGTGCAAATAACATTCTTCCCTGGTGATGACGGCGTGTTAACGGCGTGTTAAATTTTAGACGTGGCTGCGTTAAAGGTCTGTTTGTGGACTCCCTATTCGACATAAGACTTTTGAAATAAGCTGATTTGGAACCTGTGCAGGAGTAGAAATTTCTTGAGAGTGCGGTTTGAGAGGTCAGCAGACCGTTTCTCCATGTATAAGAGTGGCAAAGGGTCTGTCCATGGCTCTTCATGAAGTGTTAGAAGCGGTGTTTTGCTCTGTCTTTGCCTGTGTGCTTTCCCGGTGTCTTAAAGTTGAAATCAAAGCAAACATCAGCTCAATGCTTTAATTTGTCTGCATGGAACCGTCATGGAAAGCATTTCCTGAATTTCAGATTATATAAGCTACATGATAATGCTCATTTTTTGGTGACTTTTAGATTAACATTAGAGCTGTTTCACAATGGAGGTAGGCGATCTAGTGACACTTAAAGCAGCAAAGTCCTGTAGGATTAAAAAATAGAATGTTAGAACACCTCACAATCCAGAATGACACGTGTATTAGTACTTGGAATAGCTTTATACACTTCTGTTGTAGTGGTCTGTCTTGATAATTATTTAATGAACCAACATTTTTTTATATTTTGGGTTTTTTAAATATTTTTTTACTCCCTGGGGTGTGGAAGGCGGGCCATATGTTTGCAGTAACGCTTTTAAACAACGTCACGAAATGACTTGCAGGTCTTGTGTTTGCACTGACAATAGCAGCAGCAAAGGCTGAGAGGCTGCTTTTCGGAAAGCTTTGAACGCGCAGAAGAACGTTGGCAAAAATGTTCGGAAGCAGGAAGGAGTTCGCTGATTTTTGATAAATTGGGCAGATTGGTCTCAAAAGTCAACCGGTGTTACTGAAGCTGCTGTAGAACTTGTTGCTGGGTCCTCATTGCCTTTCTGTAGCTCCATCTGCTGGAACCAGCCTTGCACTGGGATGTAAAGTGCTGCAGGTGGTTTGGTTACTGTACTACAAAGTGCTGAAAACATATATATCGGGATTTTTGCTATTTCTTATGAAAAATTATTACTATTTCCTTGTTGTAGTTCACATTTTACTTAAAAATGCTCCTTTAAAACCCCAGTGAAGCTCTTAGTGTTTTTGCAGGGCCGAACTTGTGGTTTCTTAAGTTTCGGAGATCTTTTGGGAGTAGGTTGAAATTACTAGCTCAGAGTTAAAGGACACGATGATCTAGTGGACTAGTTGGAAGTGAAAAGTAAATGCTAGATTTCTTGAGTAGGGGTGACGAAAAATGACCTCCCGTTTTGCAGATTTTCGGTTAACTGTTGTGGAAGAAATGAATGTCAGAAGGCACTCTGAATATTAGGCTGGTCATTCAGATAGAGTTTTCTTAATGGCTTGAATCTCAAATGCAAATCAAATAGAATGCAGTAATGAACTTGCATTTCCATTTGTCTCTAACTAAAATTGTCAACCTCAGCTGGTGAAATCTTCTCACTATGTCTGCGTCAAAGCTTTTAATTTTGACCAATCCCTGTTTCCTGTCAGAAGAGGGGGGAAGAAATGCCAGAAAGATCTCAGACTGCTCTGGGATCAAAAATCAGTCCAAAATCAGCCTTGCTTTTTTTTTTTACTTTGTTTACTGATTGTTTGGAGGTTTTTTGAATCCTCAGGTAGCTTACTCTAGTTGTTCTTGACTCTGAAATGGAGAGAATAATGACTGTCTGCTTCTCGAAGCCCTTGCGTCTAAGAATAACCCTTCAAAATGGCTTAGAAATACTGAGCGCCCAGAAAACGTGCTGCTACTACTTTCCTTCTGTTCTTGAGTATTGATTCAACGGGCAGGTTCAAAAGAGTTATAAAGGCATATTGAAGTGCCGTGCTTGAATTTTTATTTAATTGGAGAGAAAGTGGTCAAGGTGCTGTGAAGTATGGTTTACAGATGACTTCTGAAATATAAGGCCAGTCTGTTGGAAACTCTCAGGGAAGCATAATCTGAAATTTCATGTAAAGCAATGATAAAAGGAAAGGCAACAATCTTCTGTTCATTAAAATGTTTTGTGTCATTCCTACATATATATATTTTATGAGAATCTAAAGTACTGTTCAGCAATGGAACTGATGCAAAAGCATAGTTTATTTTAAGTTGCAATAAAAAAATATTGATTTAATTTGAAAATACTTTGCATAGATTTAATGTAAAAAACCAAAAAAACAAACCCAGACCAAACAAAACCAAATACAAATCAAGAAACATTTACTCTCAACTGAAGTACTGCAGGAAAATGCCTTTTGAGCCAAAATGTGTGTTTTGTGCCTTCCATGTTTGTCATCAAACTCTAGTCTGAAACAAGCGTAAGCATAAAAAAGCACAAACCAGACTTTATAAAAGGCTGAAGTAAGATTATAGGTAACTATTTTGTGACCTGCCAGTCAGTCTTTATTCTAGGTAACGCAGAATTCAACCGAAAGGGAAAATTACATAACATCTCTCCCTGAATTCTCACTGAATCCCATTTCAGAAATACTGCAGACCTCTACCTTGATCTTGCAGTCCATACAAAACCAAATCTCTCAGATTTTGTCTGGCTTCTCACCCTGAATATGGCAAGTGGGAGCCTGCGTTTTGCTTACTGCTTTTTGTTGGTTTGCTGGGTACCTAGATGTGTTCAACACCATTGAAAGGCAATGGTCTAGCACAGGTGTTGCTGTTTTCTCATTAGTTTTAATATGAGCAGGATTAGACCTTAGAAAAATGAGAGTGACTGTTGTCCAAAGTGTAGGTTAATGAGAGGCAGTAAACCTGTGAGAAGCTAGAGGACTTTGAGAAGAGGGCGAATGAGTACTGTAAGGTTGTCCGAAGACCTCAAGACCCTTACAGAACAAAAAGGCACGATATGAGTCACATCGGCGCTTCAAAGCGGCAGAGATTGTGGAGCGTTTGATTTGAAAAATAAGAGCTGTTAAAACTTGCTTAGTATCACTCCAGACTGATTTATGATGAAAATATTGCAGTGAACCTGTCAACTTCTGTGATGCTGAATATATTTGTTTTCTTTCAATTTTGACCCTGTGTGAGCTGTTTTTTTCCTTTGTACAATCCAGTAGGTTGGTACAGTTCCAGGATAATTTGTAATTTGCCAAACTATATTGTGTGTGTATGTATGTATATATATGTATGAGTGTATTTTTCATTGTTTGATGCAGGTGGTTCTGCTAACTGGGACTAATCGCCCACTGTAGTGCATTTAGCCCTCTGCCAGCAGTCAGGGCAGTACAACACGGAAAGGGAACTGCAAAAATGACACCACTATTTTTTATTTGCCTGAACGAACCTATCTTAATGAATTTATTGCACTGTTTGCCCACTCAGATGCAGGATGAGGACTGGGAACATATTGCAACCCAGATCCTGCTTGGTGCAGGCTCAACAGTGGCAGCACCAAGGGCAGGACAAAAAGCTCCTGATTTTCTGGACTTCGTGCTGCTCACTTGGCTGCTTTGCCACATCCCTCTGTTTTGTGAGCCTTTGCTGAAACAGAAGTGGCAAAAGCTCGAGTGTCTTTTTTAACAAAAGACCTTTGATGTTGCTGAAGCATCAGCAACTTGAGTTGGCCACAAAGTCTGTCACACTCCGTGTACAACTTGAAATACTAAGGTCTTCCAGAATTGCATCGCTCTTGTGTCTCTGAGCAGAATATTTGAAGGACATGAGTGGTGAAACCTTTCCAATTGGTTTGTTGTTGGGAGCGGCATTTCTGCAGCACCAAGGTGCCTTAGTCACAGGCCAGAAACGTGTTCAAAACCACAAAAAGATAAATGCTGAGATGTTTTTAGCTTGTTATGTGGGACAGGAAAGGATACGGTAGAATTAATTTTCTTGCATTAACTTATTTGCTTTTGAATTAAGAAGTGTATGTATTGTCTGAAAACTGAATAGTAACAGATTATTGTGAGAACAGCTTACTGATTCTCTTTTTCATGGTGACGAGAGAGCCATTCAACTGAGATTATTTCTGGAAATGTTTGCAAAAGAGGAAAAGAATTCTTCCCAAGTGATGTCCTTTTTGCTTTCTTTGATTGTAGAGATTTTTTCAGCCCTAGGCTCTGAACATTTGTAACGCGGTGTTGCTCAAAGCAGTTGTCTATTTAGACAAATAGTAGACACCAATTTAGGAACGACCTGGCAAACTTGAGAAGGCTAAAGAAAGTGTGTCCTGGTATCTTGTAAGGTCTCTCCAGCATTATGAGAACAGAAAGAGGTGCCATGGCAAGAATTTCTAGATTTGGTGGTGATGTTTTTGAAAACACACAATGAGAAGGACACCTGGGTGTCGGCGACAGTACCTGGCACACGTGGTGGCCTGTGTATTGGCAAGCCAGGTCGTGTTCTTATGTTGGAGGTGTCTTAAGACATGGGGGTTTTTTGTTAAGAACTGAAATGCAGATCTTCTGAGGTGTGCTTTGGGCTGCTCTTCACATCTGCGCGTGGTTGAAGCGTTAGCCCTGATGAAGCTTTGGAAACTGTAGGAGCAATATGGTTTTACTGCTCCTTCCTCTAAGGAAAAAAACAAAGCCGCTTTGGGCTTGTGAGACTAATCTCTTTTCAGTTCCATTTCACACTCTCGAAATAAGTTGTGTAAGAATTTACTGTTGGGGTTTTTTTTCTGACTGTGGCTAGGAGCAAGCCTCTCTGAATCTCTTTGTGAAAATAGAATGTAATGGCAGTTGTTTCTCTGTACATACTGAGCTCTCCTCTACCATCATAGTGGTAAGATGTGCTACCAGGCATGTTCACTCTTGGTGTAGTTAGCTTAAAAGTGCTGCAGAAATATATGTTGGTGCAACACAGTCTTTTCTAACAGCACTATGAATGCGTGTGCTGCATTTTAATATGTGTTACGTAGAGAGCCCTTGATATAAAAAGGGAGAAACAGAGGCCAAAACACTGTATTGTCCAAACTGTTAAATATAAAATCAAGAGCAAATACATCAAAATGTACTTAATAGGGATCTTCTGAGCTGGAATTGAAACCCTTCAGATAGACAGCTGTGTTCTCCTTGCTTTCCGTGTGGTAAGGCTGGGTGCCAAATGGTTTCTGTTGTGTTGCGGAAGGAGTGTTTTGGTGGGGCAGCAGGAGCCGGCTGTGCAGTACAGGTAGAGCTCTTGCAGCAATCAAGCCAGGACCCAGGCTGGTATTCACTAGAGTAGCTTTGTTGGTGTTTCTGAATAAGATGAAAGCAGTGTCTGTCATTACCGAGCCCAGTTGCACTGATGAAGTCCAAGCCCATGAGGCAGAAGGTCTCTGGTATGGTTGCAGAGATTTTGCTGTGAAGTTTCTTTGGGATGGGAATGTCATCTTTCCATCAGATGCTGTTCTCTGATCTTGCATCTCACTGGCTTGACATGTTTGGGACTAGCCTATACTTGGGAAAACTGTGTTTGCACTGCTCCACACTCCAAGTGTCTCCTGATAATGGAGAGAAGAGTCAACTACTGAGTCACCAGCTTTTGGTCTTCTCTGTGTAGTTGCTCATCCAGTACTGGGGTAGTTCAATTGTGCTTGACTGTTTGTTTTTTTTTTTATCATCTTCCTCCAAATGAAATTACCCATGCACACTACCTCAGCTGACTTATGCAGATAATGTAGATTTGGCAGAGAAGTGCATCCATATTTTAGGATATGAGTGATTTAACTTGCTTTCAGCATATCACAATACCGAAGGAGCTCTTGAATTGCAATTAGAAGCATTACTATAAAGGCACAAACTTCACTTACCTTTTTCTGCAAAGTTCTTATAATTACTGCAGTCACATGAGTCAGTAGCTCAGCATTTTGCAGAATACAGTGTTCAAGACCTTTTTTATTGAAGAAATCTCTAAAACCCAATGACAAATCATAAAGTGTGTGTGCTGCAAAATTATAGTACAAAAACAGTCAACATCATGCACACAGTGAAATAAAATGATGTAGAAATGGTTTACTTCAATATTTAGAGATTTTATTTTGCTTGGTTCTGCTTATTCTTTTTGTTTGATGTTGCTGTTGGGATAAAAAGGATTTGATGTTTATAGATGACATTGCTTAGGATGTCCCGAGTAATTGCTCTTCTGATCAGAGACAATGGGGGTGCAGTGGAGTAAGGAGATCAGGTCTTAGCTGAAGTTGATACTGAAAAGTAAGTTGAAGAAACTCTAAAAAACTCAATTTTGGAGCTTTCGAAAGCAAGCATTCTTTATTGCAGCACTGAATGCATAGGGATAGTTCCTCCTAGCGCGTATGATGTTTTCTATGGTAAATAAAGCTTATATTTCTTCTAATACATACATATTCATTATATTTCTTGGAATTGTTATACATATTCATATTCTTTCCTAGAAATTATTTACATAGTGTTCACCCTTTGGGGCATGCGCTGTTAAATGCGTCGGTGATCTTCTGGAGTCCTCTGGTGGTCTTTGAGACCCTCTGGTGTTCATTCCCTTGGTGTCCTCTAGTTAAACTCTCCCTTGAGACATGAGTGTTGTGGATCATCCCAGATGGCTCAGCTCCTCTTATCTGGTCCCAAACTGGTCCTAGTTTTAGTTGCAAAGCTCAACAGGGCCTAAAGTTTCACATCAATTTGTGCCTACTGATAACAAAACTCAAGGTTTCAAAGTTGTTAATTTTGCACTAGAGAGCTACGGTGGAGCCTTTGTTCCAGGCTCAAGCAAGCAGAAATCAAACACTTTAGAGGTACAAGGGGGTTTCCACTTCAAGTCTTTGTTCAAGGCATCAAAGTCACAGGACATAATGGGATTATGAATTGTGAAGCACCCCCAGTCATGGTCCCTTGCACAGATAACGATGATTTCATAAATAATAAAACCACAGTGAAAACCATATGACTGTTCTTGCAAGACCTGCTGCCAAAAATACCAAAAAAAACCCAAAAGGGAAGAAGCTTCTAAACCCAAGGGGGAAATGGCCTGAATTTGGAAATATTTCAGATCTTAATTTTTTAGATTTGTTTTCTTTTGTTAAACATTTATACATGTAGACTAAGAGAGGTTGCATGCTGAAGGTTGTCTGAGCATATCATTGTTTCCAGGTAAGTGGTATTCAGGTAAAAACCTGCCAACTCAGGTCTTAAGAACTTGGCAGAAACAGCCAGTGCCTTCGCCATACAGAGCTTTAAAGGCTGTTTAGAGAAACACAATATCAATTAGAAATACTATAATCAGCTTTTCAGAGTAGCTCATGATCCTGCC
The DNA here is from genome assembly GCA_020746105.1 of Trogon surrucura. Taxonomy (NCBI): domain Eukaryota; kingdom Metazoa; phylum Chordata; class Aves; order Trogoniformes; family Trogonidae; genus Trogon; species Trogon surrucura. The sequence continues at coordinate 20,257,719 of CM036624.1, forward strand.
ATGGAAGCACCCTGGTTAATTTTAATTTGCAACCAGCAGTTTTTCCCAGCTGGGGGAAAAAAAACAGTAATGTCTTTTCTCTCCTGCTATGGCCCAGTACGTAGTGCTGTTACAAACACATAATGAAGTCGTTAATGGGGCGACCTGTGGATCTGTTATAATAATTTTTATGCCAAATGCAGCACAGGCTTTTCCTGTACAGGATGTCATAAAAACAGCAAGAGATTTAATCAGGTATGCTAATATCTTCAGAGTATCTTCCTGAAATTATCCTTTGCTTGTTTTATCATTTTTGGATCTTCCTTCAGCAGTTGATGTCTTCATTATTGGTACTGCTTTCTGTGGTCTACCAGGTAAGATCACCTATAGGAGGAAAGACACGTATAATTTTTAATATTAGATGCTCTTGGCGAAACTGCCTTACCTAGGTAGATCATAGCTGATCAACTTCTAGAGTCCAGCTGTTGTACTGAGAGATGACTGCTTTTGCTGCAGGAGCAGAACTGCCGACGTGCCAGCAAAGCAGTTTGGGAGTGTACCCTATTTTATTTTGGGCAACGTCCGCCAGATGAGCTCACTCCACTGATTAACTTGTTTATGCTAACTGGCCTCATTTTGCATGGCACTAAAGAGAGATTTTTACAAGAATTTTTACAAAGTCTTTCTACCTCCCAAAATTCATAAAGCAGTAGTTTGACTGCTGGATTGAAGCTTTTTTTTTTTTTTTGGTGGAGAGTCCTTGCTGGGAAGGAGTACTTTCTTGTCTGTCTTACCTGGCCCTTTCTCAGTTTGCAGCAATTAATGTCTCGATTCTCTTCCACGTTAGCTGGCCTTGTTTGACTCTCCGTTCTGGTTCACAGCTCTCCGATGTGGCCCGCTGCCACATGCAGCAGCTTTGGTTGTTTCTGACCTGTAATTACAGAGACATTTGACTTCCGCCTAGTTTGCGCTGAATGAGAGAGAGCTGATGCCTCCTCTAATTTCAGACGGGTCTGCAGATCCGAGATACGCACCGGCAGCCGCGTTAGTGGTTCCCAGTGATACGTGAGCTTCACGTGTCGCGGACGGCCTCCCAGGTCGCTCGTTTGTAGGATGCTGTAAGTGAAGCGGTGATGCTCGTAACTCTCGTTGTATCATCCATAAAGACCAATCAGGGAGGACGGCACCGCGGGCGCTGCTGCCCTGCGCTGGCAGCGGGACTGTCGCTGGAGCTGGCTAAGTAGCACCGAGTGCTGCTGCTGCTGCTACTGCTGGGTGTGTGGGTGTGCTGGATGTGCCTAAGTGCTGAGCAGGCATACAAATGACTATGTCAGAAAACACAAGAGATTTAGCTGAAAGGTAAGTAGCAGTGCACGGCGTTTTCCGTTTGGCTCGCAGGCAGTTCTGATCTTGCTGTGGAAAGCAGGAGGGGATCTGCAGCCCACTGAAGCATGACTAATCAGTTTGCTAAAATGCTCGGCGCTCTCCAGTTTGAAAGTATTTCTTCTCTGTTGTTAACAGCAACTGATGATGTCTGCAGCATTTATGTAAGGTGTCTGTTGTGTTCAGGTCTTAAGCTCTTTTCTTAGGAGCTACGTCGAATGGAGCATGAGCGAAGTGTGCAACTTGTATTTTTGCTGCTGCTGGGGGTGTCACTGTGTTAATCATTCTTATTCCAGAGAGGATGCCAAGTAATTGATGGATCTTATTTGTACTTTGAGCTTCAAAGGTGTTTTTTTCTTTGGAATCCTTCCGTTTCAAAGGAATATTTTGAAAAGATTTATTTGTATTGAATGGGATAATTCTCCTGAATGACAAGAAACAAACAAACAAAAAAAGCTAGGTAAAATGTTACCAGTCTAAATATTTTAAAACAGATGAAAATGTTTTATATAGTTTTAAATAAGCCATTTGTTTCAGGGGAGACAGATTTTTAAAAGGCAGGTAAGAACTGTAATACATCTAAACAATAACTGGCAAAGTTTTAATTATTACAGTAAGGCTGAGAATAGTAAGCCAGACATGATATTGCATATTGTGTGAGATGGATGCCAAGACTTGGTTAATCAATGTTTGCAAAGCACTTGGAGAGTCTCTTGGGTGCGGAAGGATTTGCAATGTGTCTGAAGTGTGATGACAGCAGCCCCTGTGAACAGTGTCATATAATGTTTCTCTCAAATTTATAATCCTGTTTTTCATATATATAATTATGCTCTTTTTTTTTTTCCCCTCTTTGTGGTCATTATTCTTACAGCCAAAACCAAACCACTGCTGCAGTCAGAGGTTATTACTGATGCTATCTGTTTGTTCTGTGCTCCCCTGCTTTTTCCTTAAAATGATACCTGGACTTTGCTTTCTGTTTTTTCCTTTCAGCAGGCTATGTGTTGTGCTTTTTTTATTATTTTTTTTTTTTAAAGGAAATAACAGTTTCTAAGTCACAGGACAAGATCACATCAGTTAGAGCTGTTTGGAGTCAGGAGCACCAGGAGGATTTTTTATATTTTGTGGAAGGAGCTCTTTTGTACAGATTTGTATACAACATATTAATGCAGTATAACTCTTTGATCACTAGGTGCAGATGTTTCAACTATCTAAACGCTGGCCAGGTGACCTTAACTTTGTTAGTGGAAGGCCTTATTGTTTCTTTTGTGGATTATTTTTAAAGATTTTTCTTTTGTCCAGCAGTTCTTGTGGTACTGAAGTTGGGCCAAACTCGTTCAGCTGGTCTGTGTTATCCTGTTGCCAGTAACTCAAAGACCAGCTGAGAACCCTTGTGACAGGTCAGGCTGACATCTGAATGTAATAAAGGAGAAAAGTGCAGCCAGAGTAAGCCCCTGAGAAGAGCCTGGGAGATGCAACAGCAGGTTTTTTTCTTTTATCTTGAGTGCAGTAGTACTTTTCAGGGACAGTGATGTTCCCAGGAGCATGCACGATGTGACATTTTAGCCCACCTGCAAGTCTGTAGTGGTCTGCTGGTCAGGAACCATCCTGAACATGAGCTGAAGCAAGTATTCCAGCAGCAGTTGTTATAATAATCTGCTGCACTTTGGCAGTGTCTTAACCTTGAACTGGCAATGCTGTCATCATGTCACTAACCTGTAGCTTCTGTCAGCCTCACGCACCACCAGATGAGCATTGTCCCTCCGTGCTTCTGTGTTCCTGATACCTGAGCTCATCAAACTGCCATGCTCCCACATGATAACTTCTCAGTGTCCAGGTTGTTGCTTACAGTACATGCAGTTTATCTTATTTTCAGAAAGTAGAAAACTTAAATTGCTTTCCACATGTCATAGGATAAGAGCATAGTTCAGAAAACCGAGCAAACCACAGACATAATGGAAGTCACTTTTGTTTTTCGCAGTCAGTAGAAATGGGATAGCAGATTATACAAGGGAATAAAGCTAGAACTGAAGAAGGGGAGGTTCAAATGTAACAGCAATACACTGGTAGAAAGAACAGATGCGCTGAGTTTATTCTCTCTTCTTCTGGCAGGTCACCTACGTCAGACCTCAATGTGGCATTGCAGGAGTGTATGGCAGCTCTGGATTTGTTTCTTAACAACAAGTTCTCAGATGCTTTGGCTTCTTTACAAGCAAAGTAAGTTGATTAATTTTACTAGTTTTCCTCTGTTTATTTTTCTTTGTTTTGCCATGTGCAAGGAGAATTCACTAGACAGCTAGTTCCCTATTAATAGTTCATAAGACTGCGTAGATTTCATTCAGAAGTGGATAGTAAGTTAATGCATTAAGTTTTAGAGAAGACAGAATAAGTGCTTTACACTTAGGTGGGTAAATAATAAGGTAGATCAAAGGTAACTATAAAGAGTACAGAGTTGTTGTCCAAAGAAGTAACCTCTCAGCTCTGAGATTCTTGCTTGTGGTGTGATAAAAAACATCTTCGGTCACCTTTTTTCCCCCCCTTCCTTTACTGTATTTTTCTGCATACTATGAGAATATGAGAATTTTTAGTTTTGTGTCTAAATGAGCAACTGAACATGAATTGCCAGGTTTGAGACACATTATTTTAGATATTAAATTAATTTTTTTTTAAAATACCCACTTGCAGAAAGTTTCTCACAGCTTATTTTGCAATTCAGTGTTGCGGTTATGCACTCTGGTTTCTAATTACATTGCAGCCCCACATGTAATGAGTGGCCCAGCTGCAAGCAGTGAGGTCATAAAATTGCTTCGAAAAGTTGTTGTGTCTTTAAAATGCCTGTTAATTTTCATACCCTGTCCCGAAGTTACCTGTGCTCTTGGCTTGTTGAAATTTGTGGTTAATTCACTTTTTTTATTTTTCCCCGCAATGTGCTCCGTTTATTTTTTAGCCATTGGCAAATTACATCGTGCCTTCTTCACTGGAATATGAAACAAGTAAAATTCATAGATAATGCAGTAGTGTGTGCTTGATAGGCATCAGGGGTAACTATAGTGACTGCTGCATATCTGCTTTGCTGAGGTATCAGCCTCTGTCTTTGATGCCAGAATCTGTAAGCTTCACCATGTAAGTATACTCCCTGAAAGACTTTTGAGATAAATTGTAGGCTCAGATGTATCAATAATACTGGATTTATACACAGCAGAGTCGATTAGTGTTTATATATCATCCAAAGATATCATGAAAATGGTGAGAAGAGTAACTGTTTTCATTAATTTCTGTCAGCAAAGCCCCTGTGCCCATCTGGAAATGCTTACTCGGTGCTTAGGATAAAATAGGGAGATAGATTATTGATGGGGGTTTCTAAAACACTGCAAAAGCTAGTGGGGCTGTGGGGTTGTGTTTTTCTGTAAATCCATTTTTTTTTTTTCTATTGCATGTGGTTTTCATCCAGCATTTGTTGGGCCTCTCAGAACATATTGCATGAGCTGATACTCTGGGCTTGTACCTGACTGTGTACCACACTGCAATACCATTTTAAAACTGATTTTTCATGTTAGCTTGTTGTTATGAGGAGGCCCTTATTCCTGTTGCCTTTGGCAGTGAGGGAAATGCAGGCTTATGATCTTTTTGAGTGTAATGCAGGAAAACAGGATGCTAAATTTCCCCACAGATGATGTCCATTATGGACACACTCCATCTCTTTAGGGAATGACAAGAGCTGTAGAGTGGGCACATGTGGTAGTACTGAGTATTTTCTTTAGGAGTCGTCAGTTCCTCACTGTTGGCTTTTAGCATGCTGAGATTTGAAATTGGTTTTCACAGCCCATAAACATACTATCTTTGTTTAAAGAAATTCTTTTTGGTTTTTACATGCTTGTAAAGAATTTCGTATCATACGTTTTGCAGCTTTACCACTTATGTTGTAGGACATACTCCGCCTCTGTATTGCATTATTGCAGATTCACTAAATTACTCACATTTGGCTTCCACAATAAGTGTATTTTCAACTGATTCATACCATGTGTAACTGAGAGCAGATTTGGCAGTGTATGAGAGTTAAAATGGGAAGATCTCTCCTAGCAGCTTAAAAATAAATATCTCAGGATGATATCTAGACTTGTGGGGTAAAGCTCTTTTTTTTTTTTTTTTCCCTTCCTGTTAGAAAAGCAAATCCACCATAAAGAAGAGATCTTGTTTCATTAAAAAACATTAATCTGTCATTTTTACTTCATGTTATGTAGCTTTTATTGTTTCCTCAGCTACCTTTTAGGTTTTAGAGTAATTTTTCTTTGTTATCATTAACGGTCATTGTACAATAGTGGACTTCAATTATGTTCTGGTTTCTGCAGTAAGTTTAGTTAAATTAACCTTTTATGCACTAAGCCTTAAGAAACTCCTTTAATTCAGTCACCAAGAACAGCAGTGATTTTCAGTACGTAACCTATTACCTGTTGTGTTGGTTTGGCCTGGCTGGATTTTGGCGGCGAGGGGGGAGCTGCAGGGTGGCTTCTGCAAGAAGCTGCTAGAAGCTGCCCGAGTTTGACAGAGCCAATGCCAGCCGGCTCCAAAGAGGGACCCGCCACTGGCCAAGGCTGACCCTGTCAGTAAAGTGACAGCAGAGGAACGCCTCTGTGAAAAACATATTTAAGAACAGGAAAGAGAACTGCGCCACAACAGCTGACACAGAGAGGGAGGAGTGAGAATCTGTGCAGACACCAAGGTCAGTGAAGAAGGAGGGGGGGAGGATGAGCTCCAGGCGCTGGAGCAGAGAGAGTCCCCCGGGTCCATGGTGAAGACCATGGTGAAGTGGGTTGTCCCCCTGCAGCCTGTGGGCGAGGTGCAGATGTCCACCATGAGGATCACTGTGTAGATGTGCAGAGGACCCCACGCCGTGTGGGTGGAGGCCTGAAGGGAGCTGTAGCCCGTGGGAAACCCGCATCGGAGCAGGTCGCTGGCAGAACCCGTAGCCCATGGAAGAGAGGAATGCCCACGCTGGAGCAGATTGGCTGGTGGGACTTTTGGGACGCTGCAGGGGACTCATGCTGGAGCAGTTTCCCCTGAAGGACTGCGCCTCAGACTCACGAGGGGTGGGCTGCCCCTCGTGAGGTGTCTCACGTTGGGCAGTTTGTGACGAATTGCCCGTTGTGGGATGACTCGTGCCGGAGAAGAGAGCGTGAAGCTTGTCTCCCGTGAGAGGGACACCACAATGGCCCTGGGGAAGAGTGAAGAGTCCTCCCCTGGAGTGAAGAAGCGGTGAAACCAACGTCGGATGAACTGACCGCAGCCCCCATTCCCTGTCCCCCTGCACCACTCAGGGGGAGGAGGTGGAGAAACCGGGATTGATGTTAAGCCCAGGAAGAAGGGAGGGATGGGGGGAAGGTGTTCTGTTTGTTAAGATCTGTTTGCTCTTTCTCACTTCTCACTACTCCTCTCTGATTAGTTCTCTTAATAAATGTATCTCATTTCCCGAAAATCGAGTCTGTTTTGCCCGGGACGGTAAATGAGAGTGATCTCCCTGTCCTTACCTCGAACCCTGAGCCCTTGGAAATATTTTCTCCCCCTGTTCAGCAGTGAAGGGGGAGTGAGTGAGCGGCTGTGTGGGTACCTGGCTGCCGGCCAGGGTCAAACCACAACACCTGTGACAATAAGTAACGCTGAAACTGTTTTGTCACTGGAGTGGGGGAAAAAAAGAAATCTCATCTTCCTTCTCAACCCTGATATACATACAGTAAATTGATAAAAAGCTGACTAGGTTTTATCCCTCATGTAACTGCAAACAGATAACAAACTAAAGAGTTGTTTCTGGTGAGATGTACCCTTTCCTTCCCCAAGACAAATGTTTAATGTTTTAATAATTATCCTGAATGAAAGCGTGAGAGAAGGGCAAATAATAAAGATAAATTGATGACACAGAGTAATCTGGATCAGTGCATGAGCTGCAACACATCTGTGTTGCTGCTTGCAGTATTTTAAGAACAGGACGAGAAAGGCTCAGGGGTTGAACCACAGCTTTTTGGCTTAGCCCAGACTTAGACAGTTATGGCAGTGTGGGAACCAGAGAACGAGGCTGGTGGCTGGTTAGGATGGTCTTTTTAGTTGTGAACTTAATGCTAGTGGGGAGTTTTCATACGAAACAGGTTTTTATTGGAAGATTCATTCAAAATGGAGAGTTTCTACCGAAGTCTATGCTGTAGGGCTAGTGAGTTGTTTCGACATTGAGTGGAACTTCTGATCAAAGATGAGGAGAGCCTTCAGGCCCCATGTGATGACGTTCTTGTGATACAGTTTTGATTTGGGCCTTGATCTCTCACTCTTGGGTACACCTGGATGAAGGGAGTGTTATCTGGTTTCTCACTCTGTGCTGTTCACAGAATCACAGAATGTTAGAGGTTGGAAGGGACCTCAAAGATCATCTAGTCCAACCCCCCTGCCAGAGCAGGATCACGTACAGCAGAGCGCACAGGAACATGTCCAGGCGGGTTTTGAATGTCTCCAAAGAAGGAGACTCCACAACCTCCCTGGGCAGCCTGTTCCAGTGCTCTGTCACCCTCACAGTGAAAAAGTTTTTTCTCATATTTTTATGGAACCTCCTATGTTCCAGCTTCCACCCGTTGCCCCTTGTCCTGTCAGTGGGCGCCGCTGAAAAGAGCCTGACTCTGTCCTCCTGACACTCCCCCTTGACATATTTATAAACATTAATGAGGTCACCCCTCAGCCTCCTCTTCTCCAAACTAAAGAGACCCAGCTCCTTCAGCCTTTCCTCATAAGGGAGATGTTCCACTCCCTTAATCACCTGGATTTGTTTTACTTGTGAGAAACACCTTGATACTAAATCAGGGCATGGACTTGAACCTGGGGTTTCTGTAACCTGGTGATGCATGTCCTCCCTGCTGGATTATTGTAAAAGGATCCACAAAAATATTTTGGGCAATGTGTTTTTCACAGAAAATACTAGTCTGAGGTCAAACCAAGCCAAGCTTTTTGATTTTCATACCTCATCTGTCAGCATCCTCACTTAGGTACTTGTTTTCAAGCAAGAATAGAAGTGTTCTCCAGCAGCTCTGAAGAAGGGACAGTGGTACAAGATGATAATGGTTGCACCATAGTTGGAGAGCAGGCATGTGGCATAACTCCCTAAGTGCCTAAAGATATTACTTATAATCCTCTTATTCAGCCATGTGATACCAACTGCTGGGATAAGTCATTAATCAGAATATTAGTTGTATTTATGTCATAAAGTTTTGTTAACTCCAACAACGTCCTGGGGAAAGTGCTGCTGAAGAACCGAAAGAAGGGAAAAAAGAAAGCTGTCAAGTTTCGTTCTGTAACTATCCATTTAAAATGCAGGCCTTGAAACTTGGCAAGATTTCAGGATGTAAGTGGCTGGTATAAATAGCATAGATAACTGTTATATTTGGTTGTATTTCTACCCAACCTCCCTGTCCCTAAAAACAACCAAACCCTGAGTAAATTTGAGTGTTGATAAATACCAGTTGACTAATGATAAACATTAATTATTATCTCCTTTACACATTAGAAGCAAAACAGATGATTAGGGCAGGGGTGTTCTGGTTTCAGAAGCAAATTACAGGAGAGGGAAATCCATTTTCACCATGTATGTATGAAAAGTATCAATTTTTCTTTTAGCACAGTAAATTTAAAATTCTTCTGCTTTTATTTTGAAAGCGAATTTCTAATATTTTGGAAGAGGACTCTTTTAGTGCCTTCCCTGTGCTTTGAATTTGAACTTTTGAAAGGGTTTTATTTAAATAAATAAATGATGAAATGTGTTTCTCTGCGCCCACTGAGATTGATGAGTAATCAAATGAACAGGAACACTTAATCAGGCTGGCATTTGGTAGCATGTGCGGGTTTTTTTATATACTTTATATTATCAGTCTACTGAAAGAATAGTGATGTAGGAGGCCAAGACAGTGCTGTCCTGACTCCACTGAATTTTAAACTAATTTCTCTACCTGTCTGGTGTTCTTACCTTGGACGTGACATGGGTGTTGGCGTAGTCTGGAGCTCATAGCACTTACGGTAGTAGGTGATTTCCCAAAATGACTTTTCTGCAAGATTTGTTTACATGTTGGTTAGAGCAGCTTGTTAGGTAACCTGTGGACGTGGGGAGGGCAGCTAGGAATTAAAGACAGCCACAAAACACAAACTCTAGTGGGATTTAAAGATAAACATGGCAAATTTCTTCAGTACAGCCAGTCTACTCTGTGCTGCCTGTATTGGAAAAAGTAGCCCTTCATCATCAGTGTGAAGGTCGGCAAGGGAAGCACCACGTAGCTGTGTAATGCTATCTGTGCTATATCTGTTATTGTAAGCCCTAGATCTCAAAAAAAATATATATATATGAAGAAATTGAGGATCATATTGTCACTTGAATTTTTCCTTGGTGATTTTATTGCATAATGTCATTGAGAAGGAGTTACTTTAGATGTAGACAAGGTTATTTTTTGACTCTGGAAAATACTAACCAAGCATCAGGGACTCCTGAGGGTACTTAAACGTATTTTACTCCATTGAGCAACAGAATTAACATGTAATTATGTATGAAGTGATACAAAACTCACCGTAGTGACTTGAATCCCTTTATTAGGCTATTGATTGATGTAGGATTGTCTCAAGTTATCCTTAAGATTCAATCCAGGTATCAAAACCTGGGGAGGCAAGTGTATTTCCAGGGGAGAAATCAAATAGGTTGAGGTGATTTTAAATTTTGGCTTTTCCCCTTAAAACCACCAAATCCAAGCGGTTGAGATTGAAAGGGACCTCTGGAGGTCACGTACGCAAGCAGGGCCACCTAGACGAGGTTGCCCAGGACCATGTCCAGATGGCTTTTGATTATGTCCGAGGATGCAGGCTCTACAAGCTCTCTGGACAACCTGTGCCAGTGCTTGGTCACCTCGAGAGTAAGAAAGTGTTTCCTGATGTTCAGACAGAGCCTCCTGTTTCAGTGTATGCCCATTGCCTCTGCTCCTGTCACTGGGAACCAGTGAAAAGAGCCTGGCTCTCTCGTCTTTGCATCCTCCCTTCAGGTGTTTCTAGAAATTATAGAAACCTCTCTCTTCGAGGCAAACCAGTCCCGGTTTTCCCAGCCTTTCCTTATAGGATAGATGTTCCAGTCCCTTAATCATCCTCATTGCCTTTCATTGAGCTTTCTTGAGTATGTCCATGTACTGGGGACCCCAGAACGGGACCCATCGCACCAGATCTGGCTTCACTAGTGCTGAGCAGAGGGAAGGATAATCTCCCTCGACCTGCCAACAGCAATGTTCCTCTTAACACAGCCCGGGCACACTGCTGCCACACCACTTTCTTTCTCCTTGACAGGAAAAGATAATTAAGTGGCTCGTTTTGAGAAAAAAACACCTGAAGTACATGTATTGAGAATAGGTGTACTGAGGGTGGAGATTTTGTTGAAAGGATATCCTTGTTTGACTGCAAGTGTGTTTTAATGTTCCCTGCCGTATGGAACTATCTGATCCATTCCAAAAGTGTAAACAATTGAAATAGCAGTTGTTCCTCTTTAGCAGTATTTGTCTAAGTTGTGCTGTTTGTCAGGGGTGAATTAGCAAGGTCTACTGAGAGTTTCTGTGGCAGAAATTCATCTGAGCTTGCACTTCAGTGTGTTTCCCAAGTCATCTTTATTGGACCTCAATGCCTGAAGATTTCAATTCATTTGCGAAGGATTATACTATACATAGGTACTGGCTAAATCTGTAAATGTGTGCAATATATAAACCCTTCTTTCTGCCAGAGGAAAGATGCTGATAATGGCTGCGTATAGGAGTTAATTGTTTTCCTTGCACTAATGCCAAAGTTTTTGGCTTTCTGCAAAAAAAGCACTGTCTGAAATCCCACAGAATAAATTAAAGTTGAGCAGCTTGGAGTGGAAGTTTGGCAGAAAGGGAGGGGAGGAAAAAAACTGTAGTGTTTGACATAGACTGGAATATTTCTGGTGGGAAGACGTGTTTGAAAAACACTCTGCTTTGGCCATGGTTGGAGTATTGTGTTACTTATCTCCTTGAGTCTGTCCTGAATAGGTGTCCCAAATTAGAAGAATAATGTCTGGATTTGTGTCACATGTTGTAGTATTCCTTAGATACTTCATTAAAAAAAATCCCATGATTCTGTCAGCCCAAATGATTAATTCCTGTAATTTATGTATGTTAAATACCTATCCGCAGCTCAGAATTGGAATGTTTTAGCACACTCCTTGCAACTGGAGCTATAGCCATGATTTCCTATACAAATCTCAAATCTGTTAGTGTTTCTTTTTTATTTTGCATGTCCTTTGTGTTTGATTTCTAGTTCATTTAGACCTCATTCCTATCAGGCTGATAGGTTTCTGGAATTAGATTTATTTGTTTTTTTAAAGTAATTATGTACTAAATCAGCTGTGCTTTGTATCGTGTTTTTCTTTCAGGACTAAAGATAGTATGTATCATGCGCTGACTTACGCCACCATATTGGAAATGCAAGCTATGATGACATTTGACCCTCAGGACATACTGAATGCAGGAAACACAATGAAGGAAGCTCAAGCCACCTGTCAAAAGTAAGTGTGGTGCAATTCAGTTAATCAATAGTCCCTTCATGGGAAAGTTTTGAAAGACATGCAGGCTAAAGAAGGACACATAATTTCATAGAAATCATAGGAAAACTGAAATTGGAAGGAGGGTCAGTTCAGCAGTCTAGCCTTGAAAAATTCTTTTACCTGCAATATCTGATTTTTTGTGTCAGTTAGGTTTTTGTTCTGTCTGTAGCCCTGCTCCTGCAGTGTCTGAAAGTTATTTGCCATTTACAGACACTGAAAAATCTTCCTGTTTGGTGGTGGTTGTACTGTATCTAGCTGTCTTTGAGTCAACTTTGCTTCCACTTCTCTACACACGTGCATGTATACACATAAAAAAATAAATGAAAAAAAAACTGAAACAAAACACCAAATGCCTTATCCCCTTCATTCTTCAGTTTTTGGCACATGAAGGGTAAAAGAGGGATCCAAGGACCACATTGAGTAACCTCTGTATGGAATGTACTGAAGTTTATGTATATGATAAGATGATGGGGAGTTGGTGAGCACTAGAGAAATGTCAGTGACTGGATGGGTGGCCAGCTGAAAGATCTCGCTCTCTGTTGTTGACACTTCATGCCCACAGTAACCAAACTGACTTTTCTTCAGATTTAGGAAGAAATCTACAGTAGCTGATTCTATCAACAACCTTGTGCATAGGCAAAGCCTTGAACACTTTACTGAAGGTAATGTTATCTCTAAATGCATAGTTTTCCTCTTTTTGTGCTGCAATTCCAGTTGTGGAGGATTGTTCACCCGATGTGTTTCTGCAAATTGTGAGCTCGTTGACAAAATCACGGATTTGGTCGTTCTAAAATTGCTGGATCAATGTTTTGACAATTGCTGTGTCACTGCCTCCAAAATCACTGTTTTGTTGATTGATGACTCAGCATTTCCAAAAACTGCTCATTAAAGAAATACCTAGAAACAAGTACTGAAATTCCTAGAAATGTTCTAGATCCAGGAATTCCCAGAAAGCACCAGAAAAATTCCTGCAGAATTTCTGTAAATATGTGCCATATCTGTCTGGAGTTACTTCAGTAGTCTAGAACTGAAACGCTACAGCAAATTTGGAAAAAATTTTTCTCATGTTGAGCTTTGTGATCTTATTCATATATTTATGAGCTAAGTATTACTTTTGTCTGATTGCTTTGTTTTCTCCCCCCCCTCCACGTGACTAGAGGAAATCCATGCAGAAATTTGCTATGCTGAATGTTTACTTCAGAGAGCAGCCCTCACATTCCTCCAGGTATGGATTCCTGTGTGGCTCTTTGGGGGAAAAAAGTACACACCGTGCAGGTTTCTTTTCTTAAAATCAATGAAATAGTAGAAGACCCTTGTTTGACCTAATGGTGTAAGACTCTTTCACCTGGATTAAATCTGAATTTTATTTGGATGAGACAGTAGGATGTTTTATTATCCATTATCTAAAAATACTAATCTTCATACATGCAGCATCGTGTCCCCTATCACACCTTTGTCCAGTCCCTTTAGAATGTATGAAATGTAACTGCAGTAAGCACGAATTTTCAAATATACTGTATGTTTGGGTTTCAGAATTAAACAAACAAACAAAGGATGGCCATTGAAGCTGTGCTGTGCTGGAATGCAAGCCAGGCTTTTATTTGTCAGGCTGGTGTTTGCTTTCCCAAGACTTGCTTTCTCACTTGTTTATTCTTGAACAGCTATTATGGTCTGCAGAGCCATTAGTCTTCACACATGCTTTTTGCATAACACTGTTCCACATCTTTAGAAGAGGGGGAGCTCTCCCTCCTCACTAAATTTTACCTGTCTGTACTAATGAAGCTTGATTTGTTTGATGGACCGACATTAGCAATACTTACTTGGGCTCCAGCTTGCAATTTAAATTGTTAATCATAGCTGAAATAACTGATTTTTTTTCTTGATTTGGCTGTACTTCCTATATGACAGTGGGCCTCTTCACCTATGCAGAGGGGATAAAAAAAAGTCATATTCATAAAGGACTTCTGCTTCATGGCTCAAAGATGCTGGTAGAGAATGAAGTGCAGGTGGTGATTTTACAGTGTTTGGGAGTTGCCAGATGGGCTCTGATTTACGTTGCTTCTGGTAGTTCATGAACCGTGTAACCTTTTTCAGCGATCTGACATGCCCCTCCGCTAGAAACTATTGCTGCTTAGCAAAACCAGTAGTCAGAGTAGCTTCTTCTGAAGATTTTTAGTGCTGATGATGGTGACTTTGTGTGTTTAATTTTTCATGAGCACATTAACTGGTTTTAAAAATTAAACAGAGGCCATGGACTATTCTCATGTTGGTTATCCCTGTTGTTGGTATCATAAGTATTCTGAATTTAAATGTTTTAATACCATGTTTGTTACTCTTTCCATTTTCCATTCAAAGGAAATATATAACCACCTTTACATTTGGTTAGGTATGCTGTGCCCCCCTGCCCAGTTGCTGTGTATTTTGTTGGTGCATGACTGGGATTCAAGTCTGGGGATACATCATAAGGAATTACACGTTCATTTGTGGTGCACAGTTTCTGTCCTCAGTTATCACTCTTGATAATGTTACTTAGGGATGACTGTAAGGGACATGGGCTAGTGGTGGTGGTGTGGGCTGCTGCCTCTGCCCACCAGTTCAGGTCTTCCTATGCTAGTTCATAGAAAGCAAAGTCTGAAAGAAGTTCAACTGTAACTTTGATTGGATTGAGTTATCTTCCAGACTTAAAGGAAAATGGAAGACTCTCGGAGGCTTTGATGAGCCAAATTGGGCCCTGTTTCCTTAACAATAACAGTAAAACAGCCAAATGTTCATCTAATCAATGCTATTTTCTCCATAATGCTTCATACAGCCTCTTAAAATACCATCACAGGAAAATCATCTGCTAAAGCACATGTAGCCTTCCTATCCCAGAGTAATAGCAGATATCAAAACAAACCAGAATGACAGCTTATGTACAGTGAGAGACGCAAGAAACTGCCACCGGAAGTTTGAGACTAAAGAGTTCTCACTTTGGGATACAACTCTAAACTAATAGTCCCCCAGATACACTGTGCTATAAGTTTTCTGTTCATTATAGCTTGTCATGTAATGTGTTACCATTCTACTGTGTGTCTCATTGTTAGTTGAATATTCAGACCAGAAAAAGCGTGTCCTGTGTAAGTTTTCTTACCCTGCTTCATTTTTATGATGTGAAATGATATTGTGGAGGCTCCTGAGGACAGGCAGTTATTTGCATCTGGTGCTGAGCCAGGAAACGTTCAGATCTCAACTGTGCTGAAGGACAAATGAGAGAAAGCTATTTTTTGAAACAGCCACGTATACGTGCACCTTAGGTGCCACTCGTTAGATTAGTCCTTGTGATCATTAATGCAAATTCAGATGGTCCAAAGTTCACGAGGACTAAACTGATCACATAAGACATCAAAGTAAAGTTTATCTGTCTGAACAGAGTAAAAATATTTTAATGTAGAAAGACCATCCTAAATCCATGTATTGTTTCTGAGAGACTTTTATTGTCTGTGCCATGATGGTTATGTTCAAGGCATGTGTTCATCTCAAGAAGACAAAAGCTCTTTACAGTGCTTACAAATTCATATTGCTAGTGCCGAATGTGTTTCCTTTCTAACAGGATGAGAATATGGTTAGCTTCATAAAAGGAGGCATCAAAGTCCGTAACAGTTACCAAACATACAGGTAAGTCTGGGTGATGATGTGATTAGCTGTACTCTCAGTAAAAAGTGCTGGTGGTCGAATTGTCCAGTTCACAAATTAAATACTGTTGTATTTATTGCAGACTTTATTGTGGTCCTCAGCCTTTCTCAGCCCCCACAAGTTCCTCCTTTGCATAACAAATTATGATTTGGATTCTAAAGATAGGTGGACCCTGACCTTGGTAACTCCCAAGGTTTGCCTACTTCAAATACTATATTCTAGAACTTAGCTCAAAAAATGACTGAACTGAATGATGCAGTGCCCATTGTGTCTGCACAGCACAATTTGGAGGTCTCACAGTCATTAGGTGTATGAGATGGCATTTCTTTATAGTTCTAGCTGCAGCTGTTTGGAACATTAAAACAATAGCTGAAGCACAAGTAATTCCATAATAAATGTGTAAAACTAAAAAAAAAAATTCAGAGTCAATAAACTGAAGCGCTTGCAATCAAACAAAGATAAACAAATTTACAGAAAATAGTTTCATAGGAGTTAGTTAGCATAGTAAAACAGATGCGATCTCTCCGTGTCATGAAGTCCCTGAACAGGCAATTCCTAGAGGATGCTTTTCCAAGTGTATGCCACCGAGTGAAATACTTGGTTAGCTGGACTTTTAATCTGGTTAAGTATGGCAGTTGTTCTACTCTAAAGAGAAGGTACATGCTATTGAAAATTATCAGCAGGGTTGTTTCTCTGAATTCACAATAAGCATCTGCTTAAGCAGATTTCATTCAGGAAGTTACGGAGAGCTACATTTGACATGTGCAAAAGGTCTTGAAATGTAGTAGTAAATTCTGAAAATTACATTAAAATGTACTACCTTGGGAGGCATACACAGTTGTGCCTCAGTACATTGAGATCAGCTCTGGTACATGTGAAAACAAAGTATTACAAATCTAGTAGCTCTTAGGTGGTGTTCAGAAATATGCTAATAATAACTTGCATATTACTAAGACATATATTTTGACAAAGAGAAATTATGTGTGCGAGATTGGCAGTTGGGATTTTTGTACTGTACCTTTGATGTGGGAAGCAGTAGTTTTCAGTTTTGGTGAGAGAACGGTGGCAGCAGGTTACAGAGAAAACAATGGAATACGGCAATAATCATAGAATCATAGAATGTTAGGGATTGGAAGGGACCTCGAAAGATCATCAAGTCCAATCCCCCTGCCAGAGCAGGAACGCCTAGATTATGCCACACAGGAACGTGTCCAGGTAGGTCTTGAATGTCTCCAGAGAAGGAGACTCCACAGCCTCTCTGGGCAGCCTGTTCCAGGGCTCCGTCACCCTCACTGAGAAGAAGTTTCTTCTCGAGTTTAAGCGGAACCTCTTATGTTCCAGTTTCAGCCCATTACCCCTTGTCCTATCATTGGTTGTCACCAAGAAGAGCCTGGCTCCATCCTCGTGACACTCACCCTTGATATATTTGTAAACATTAATGAGGTCACCCCTCAGCCTCCTCTTCTCCAAACTAAAGAGCCCCAGCTCCCTCAGTCTTTTCTCATAAGGGAGATGCTCCACTCCCTTAATCATCCTAGTTGCCCTGTGCTGGACTCTCTCCAGCAGTTCCCTGTCTTTCTTAAACTGAGGGGCCCAGAACTGGACACAATATTCCAGATGGGGTCTCACCAGGGCAGAGTAGAGGGGAAGGAGAACCTCTCTTGACCTACTCACCACCCCTCTTCTAATGCACCCCAGGATGCCATTGGCCTTCCTGGCCACAAGGGCACAGTGCTGGCTCATGGTCATCCTGCTGTCCACCAAGACTCCCAGGTCCCTTTCCCCTACACTACTCTCTAATAAGTCATTCCCCAACTTATACTGGAACCCGAGGTTGTTCCTACCCAGATGCAAGACCCTACATTTACCCTTGTTATATTTCATTAAATTTTTCCCCGCCCAACGCTCCAGCCTGTCCAGGTCTCGCTGGATGGCAGCACAGCCTTCTGGTGTGTCAGCCACTCCTCCCAGCTTGGTGTCATCAGCAAACTTGCTGATAGTACTCTCTAGTCCCTCATCCAAGTCATCGATGAATATATTGAATAATACTGGTCCCAGTACCGACCCTTGAGGCACTCCACTGGATACAGGCCTCCAACCAGACTCTGCCCGATTGACCACAACTCTTTGGCTTCTTCCCCTTAGCCAGTTCGCAGTCCACCTCACTACCCGAGAGTCTGGACCACACTTCCTCAGTTTAGCAGCAAGGATGCTGTGGGAGACTGTGTCAAATGCTTTACTGAAGTCAAGGTAGACCACATCCACCGCTCTGCCATCATCTATCCACCTTGTTATATCCTCGTAAAAGGCTATGAGGTTAGTCAAGCACGACTTCCCCTTGGTGAAACCATGTTGACTGTCTCTAATGACCCTCTTATCCTTGATATGCCTTGAGATGGCACCAAGGATAAGTCGTTCCATCACTTTCCCAGGGATGGAGGTGAGGCTGACCGGTCTGTAGTTACCCGGGTCCTCCTTCTTGCCCTTTTTGAAGACTGGAGTGACATTTGCTTCCCTCCAGTCCTCAGGCACCTCTCCCGTCTCCCAAGACTTGGCAAAGATGATGGAGAGTGGTCTAGCAATGACATCAGCCAGCTCCCTCAGCACCCGTGGATGCATCCCGTCTGGACCCATGGATTTATGGATGTCCAGATTGCTTAATTGGTCCCTAACCCAGTCCTCATCGACTAAAGCAAACTCCTCCACTGCCCTGACTTCCTGTGGGGCCTCAGGGGAATGGGGCTCCTCAGGACAGCCTCCGGCAGAGTAGACAGAGACAAAGAAGGCATTCAGTAACTCTGCCTTCTCTGTATCTTCTGTCACCAAGGCACCCACCTCATTCGTCAGCGGGCCTACATTGCCTCTGGTGTTACATTTTATCTGCCACGTATTTGAAAAAGCTCTTCCTGTTGTCCTTGACCCCTCTCGCCAGGTTCAATTCTAGGGAGGCCTTTGCTTTCCTAGTTGCCTCCCTACACCCTTGGACAACAGCCTTATATTCTTCCCAGGTGGCCAGCCCTGCCTTCCAAGATCTGTAAATTCTCCTCTTGCCCTTGAGCTTACCCAGCAGATCCCTGTTTAGCCACGCAGGTCTCCTGGCTCCCTTCCTTGACTTCCTACGTGTCGGGATGCTCTGATCTTGAGCACGGTAGAAGCAGTCCCTGAACGCTAACCAACTATCTTGGGCCCCTTTACCTTCAAACAACCTTGCCCATGGGATTTTCTCTAGTAATTGCTTGAAAAATCCAAAGTTTGCCTTGGCAAAGTCCAGGGTTGCAGTTCTGCTTGCTATTTTGTTTCTGCTACATGAGATCCTGAACTCCACCATTTCATGGTCACTGCAGCCAAGGCAGCCCTCAACCCTTACTGCTTCAACCAGATCCTCCTTGTTAGTGAGGATGAGGTCCAACAGTGCTCCTCTCCTAGTCTCCACCATTTGCATCAGAAAATTATCATTGATGCACTGGAGGAACCTCCTGGACTGTGGCTGGCTGGCTGAGTTGTTCTTCCAGCAAATATCAGGGAAGTTAAAATCCCCCACGACAACCAGGGCCTGTGATTGTGAGACCGCTCTCAGCTGCCTGTAGAAGGCCTCATCAACTTCCTCACCCTGATCTGGTGGCCTGTAATAGACACCCACAACAGTATCTCTCCTGCCAGCCTGCCCCTTAATTCTAACCCATACACTCTCAACTTGCTCCTCCTCCATGCCTGAATGGTATTCAAGACGTCGTAGTTGCTAAGACCAGTTGCTTTTAATCAGTATTTTTAACAACATAATTTGTGATAAAAAAAGACATCATTCCTTTTGCCATTGTCAGCGGTACTGCTTAGTAGTCTGCAACAACAGCAACCCTGAAAAGACAGAAGATTCAAGTTTTAAAACTCTTTCAGGGAGGAAGGTTACTGTACACTATAAAAAAGATGGAGTGAAAACAGTAATTCAGAAGGAAACATTTTCTTTTAGTGAATAAAAAGCATCGGACGACTTTCGCAGTAGCACGGGCTTATTTAACTTTCACTGTTTGAAATTATTCGTATACGCATATTTTGTTTTGTTTTAGGACTTTCACACAGAGCAGCCACATAAAGTCACATGTCTAGCAGACACAAAGCAGCATCCAGTCCAGGTTCTCCAGAAGTGTACTGAGAGGGACAGAGCTCGCAGTGTCCTTACTGGTGTGGGTTGAGGGCCAGCTTCATTGTAAAGGCTGTGATTGCAATGAATACTCCTATATCTGCTGGCAACAGTCAGCAGCTAAAAGCATGGCAGCCTGAACACAAATAAGTGGCTACCATTCAAAGTGGTTTTCTTCTCCTAGTAACAAATAAAATAAACTACAGCAATAAGCGTGAAAATCACGTAGCTATAGAAAGCTTGGAGACAAAACAGATTCAAATCCAGCTGGACCACGTGGGAAATTTAAGGGACACAACAAAGTTGAGATCTATGAAACTTAGAAAAAGAAATTAAGACTAATTTCTGATATACCTGCCCATTTAAAAATGCTTCTTTTTCTATATGTAATGAAATGTTCTTTTGAATGAACGTACATAAAAAGGGAATATCTAATCCAGGGATTAGTGAAACTCAAATTTACTTATTTAAATTTAATTCCCCTGTACTGCCACATCGTCTTTTTTTGCAATAAGGAAGCTTGATGTTGCTCCCAACATTTTCAGACAGAAATGAGATTGCAAGTTGAATATCTGTATTTGACAGAAATTAATCTCCAGGACTTCGTATTTTTTAGTTGATAGTAATGTGGCAGAAGTCATTTCTTGAGAAACCCAACAGAATGTTGTAGGTGATGTTCACCTGGGTGAGAGAGAAATTGACCTTTTTTGAACTACTGTATAGTTCAAGGTAATTGGGTCACTTTCTTACTGAATTGTAATTAATCATTTTATTCACTGACAATGTTACAAACAATCTTGTGCATTTTCAGGGAACTGGACAGTCTCATACAGTCGCCGCATTATGTCAAAGGAGAGAACCATCTTCATTTCGAGGGAGGTGTAAAACTTGGAGTTGGAGCATTTAATCTCGTATGTACCAACAGTTCTTTGCTTGATCGGCAACCTCCTGACAATGATCTTAAATACCTGAGCAGTTCCACTGATGTCAGTGTTACTAATCATATGGTTAAAACTGGCTGAATTTGTTGACTTCTGTTTGCTGTTTAACTGGCACTTGGGAAGCAACCAAGGACTTGGCTGTTACGAGGACAGTTGGTGGGGCAGGGTGCATGAGTGGGGCTGGAGGTGCTGCTCAGGCCACTGTGAGCTGTTGTTACTTGTGTTCTGGCCAGAAAGCGGGTGGTCAAATAGTCCAGCACGGTTCCTGATACGTCGGAGAGACGTTGATCCAGAGGTGATGAGGGCTGACATGGTTGTTCAGGTGATGAGCTGCAGAAAAGGGCCTGGTCCTTACCCTTGCTTGTATGATTTTACGTGAGTCTGGCACATGCCCAGATGTTGGATTTCCTGCACAAAGAACAAATATGTGCTGTGTGGTGTGCACCCAGTGTTTCAGAAACATCCAAGAAGTGCTGGTGTTACTGTCCCTGGGCTGTGTAAACATGTTCCCGGGCAGGGAATCCTGGAGGCACAGGGTCTCTGCATATTTCTGTTTAAATTGTATGTAAAATACAGCACGTATACACATTTATCCGTGCAATTGTCAAGCGTCTGAAGATGATTTTAGTAATTTTAGTGATTATTTCCCATGTTTGGAAAAGTTGTAGGAGGCAGCTGGTGGCTGAGAAGCAGAAAGCCTACTGCTGCTGAACTGTCACATTTCTTTCTGTAGACCTTGTCGATGTTTCCCGCACGGATTCTGAGATTACTGGCATTTGTTGGTTTTTCTGGAAACAAGGTGAGTGTAAACTAAATATTACTGGCACGTTCTCCTCACTCCGAGTTAAAAAATGGAGTTTCTCTGTTCTTCTTCACTTCAGCTGTTACCCTCTGAAACACACTGTGCACTGTAAGCACTGATGCTTTCATGCAGCTCAGTTTTCCTTTATATTTTTGTCTGAACTATTACACTTCGAAGATTGTGATACTATTGTTCCGTGATGATACAGTTGTGAAACATGATAAAGCCAGTGGGTAGTACAATGATACTGACATATTTAGGTTTTTAGTTAATGTTCTTCTGATCTATGCTTGTGCTTAGAAATCCGTAGCCAAAAGTGTATTCTTAGCCTGTAATATGTTAGCTTACCTGATGATTACTGTCCTTGTGGTATCTGAGTGTTGCCGACAGGTTTCTGCATGACATCCAGCTGTGGGGAGAGAAAATTTTCATTTCACTTCTGATCTTTTTTCTCCATGTCTTTAGTAGCAACTGATAACTTGAGTGTGGCAACTAAATTCTCTTTGCCTAAAAGAGTAAGTGCTTTTTTGCCTAGAGAATAACCAGTCTGACCTATGTTGTTTTGTGCATGCAGTTTTAAGGACAGAAGTTTAGTAATAAAGCACCAGTAAACTCAAATGAACCTGAGTTGTTCTGCACGGCAGATGCACAGAAAGTGGTGTGTTAGTTTTTTGTGGATTTATTGTTTCAAAATAGGATACTCAGTTGATGGGACTGTTTTGGCTGTGATACTGTGTACCTGCCCTTGTGTCTCCTCCTACCAGCAGAACATGAGATTCACTCAAAGTTGGGTTCCTGGATTTAAGAAAACATGATCCATTTAACATAAACCAGTTAGTCATGTTTATTTTATAAATGCCTGGTAAGGTAAATGTTTGGTGTCCTGCAGATACACCAAAAACTGTTTAAACAAGTTAAACCTTAATTCTTTTGTAATGCTTTCTATTTACAAAACACGTTTCAAGGAGAAAAAAATTTTCTTAATTAGAGCTGCAAACTTGGGTGACAGATGGATGAGTGTCATCACCATTTTATTACTTTACAGGAAGGGTCTCAGGTTTGGAAATAAAACATTAGTTTAAAAGCAAGGAGTTTTTGGCTGAGTATGGATTAGAACTTTGGAAATTTCCAGGAGCTAACCAGGAGCTGTTTCACAAGTAGTAAAGGCAAAAATCAAATGATTCTACCTGCCAGTTAAGAAAACAAAGAGCATCTAAAGCAAAATATTCTCTTAAAAATGTAAGGGCGGTTCATGCACCAACAGAGTTCTGAGAATACTTTGCTGAACACTCATCTCATTACTGCAGACGAAAATTGTGCCTCTAATTGAATTTCAGTTGTTTTCTTTTGGCTCTGGGATTTATTGTATGGCTATGAGTGGGCTGATATTTGTGTTGATGAATCAGCTCCTGTTCCAGTTTTTAATAACCCACTGAAGCATAACCTAGATTACCATAAATTTAAGCAAAAAAACCTGCTGTCCGCACGCCATAAAAAAGGAGTATTTTAAACATGTTGATCGAAGTTCATTGACGGTCATTTGTCTTCACATCCTAAAAAAAGTCTGTCTGCTTTTAACATTTGTGAGTCAGGTGCTTGAAGCCAAAAGCAAAATTGCGGTTGCATTTTTTTTTCCCAAAGCTTGCAAAAGGAAGCTGTCCCCTGCAGTACAGACAGGAGTCTAGAAGGTGACAGAGGAGGAGATGGAAAGTTTGTGTGTCATGTGCTGCACCCCATCCAGAAGAAAGGCGTTTTGAATACATCCGTGTGTGATCTTGCAGTCATTTCCATTAAATGCTCATGGTGAGCTTCAGTTTGTGCAAAAGATAAAAGAGCCATGGTTAGTGCCTTGAGCTGTTTACAGTTTACCTGGGAGAGCTGCAGTGCACTGGAGGACAGCTTGGGTCATGTGTTTATTAAAACTGGATATAAAATGATGTTGTGATATCTTCCACAATACTAATCCGCCTTGAAGCCAGCAGGTTCGCCCCTAGGGACTCTGTTTGTCTCTCAGATATATCATGTCTGATAGTAAATGAGGACATGCCCAAAGCCCCATTACTTCCCAAGCCGTGTGTGGGCACTGTGGACAACATGATCAACTTAACAGCAGTCTGGAGTCTCAAAATAGTAAATGGGATAAGATCAGTAAAGTATAAAAGTAGCCTGAGGCCGTATTTGTTCCCTTCCAGTCCAAGATGTGCCAGTCATGCCCTTCTCACTGTTCAAGCTCTTTTTCCTGTATCGTTAGTCAAAATATAGGCTTGTTTGTGTTTCTTGGCACATCCCCTGCATTTGGACATTGAGGTTCGATGCAGTTTTGTCCAATTTCATGAGAAATTTTTCGCGAGCGGGCGTACGTATTGTACAGGGTCAGGTGCGGTGTGCTGGGGAGGCATCCCTCCCTCCCTCCTTCGCCGGGCAGAGGTGGAGTGTGTGTCCCACCTGGACTTCTTGTGTTTAGTGGTAACTCTTAATGTGAGATCAGAAGAGTCCTTGCTCTGTCTTCCTTGGAAGCATTGACCCCTTCTTACTGACTGCTCTGCTGAGTCTCAAGCTAGTGTTTGCTCTCGTTCTTCTGTTGTAGATGATTACAAAAGTTGTGCTGCTAAACTGTAGAAAAGTTTGGCGTTACCCTGTCATATGTTAAGTACAATTTGTCAGTGGGTCAGATGTCAGCATGATTTCAGGGGAAGGCAGGAAAACTTTCAGGTAGAACCAGTTTCTTTCAAATTACACTTTTTGATGTGGGAGGACTTTCCTCTCAAAGGAGCTGAGCTGAAGAATGTTTTTGATGTGTCGATTTGTAATAAACTGAATTCTAGCTTCTCACTAAGCATCTTTTTGAATTGCATTTTGATCTTTTCTGCAAATTGAAAATGAAGGTTAAATCTAAAATTATTTCCTGGGATACATTCTGATGTCCTGTCCACCAGTTTGATTAGTCATTTCTTTGTAAATGCCATTAGTAGTATCCATCCTCCTTGCTAAGCCTGCAGTTATGTGATCAAGTCATGGGACGTGAACAATGACCTTGCTTTGCTTTCATTGTCAAGATGCCTGATTAAAAGGGAGCGATTTAAAAATATCATTCAAGACCTTTTGCTTCAGGAAAGTAGATGGATTTTAGCCAGCAACAACTAAAATAAATATGAACCAGTCTCGGCGTTGTCTGATAGTGATTTTGAACGTTGTCCTTGTTCGTCCTGCATTCACTGCTCGTGTGGGGAGTCCTGAATGACAGAGCATTGGGTGTCCTGGGACAAGGATCAAATCAATGAGATACCAATCCAATATAACGTAGTGACAGTCTTGGGAATTAAGAGATTGTGGTAACTTGATGAGTAACTTGCACAGAAAGGTGAGAGTTACTGTATTGAACCACATTTTTCTCTAAGAAGTTTCACTGTTCCCTGCTCTGCGTTGTACCTTATGCCCTTCACTTACATTTTGTCTGAAAACAAAACCTAAATGTGTTAATGTTATTTAAGTATTTTTGAGGAATTACGAGCACTTATTGCCTTGACATCTGTGTTACGTTCTAGCGATACGCCCTGCAATACACGTTGTTTGGAAGCTTATTCCTGCCGTTCTGAGATTGCTCATATCACCTGTGGCATAGGCGTGGGAGATATTTATGGGTTATTTATGGTTAGAAGGTGTGTCCTAACAATTAAATGTAGTATACTCACTTAGTGACTGGCACCAGGGAGTGTAGTTTGTTTACAAAGCTTCTGCTTAGGCACAAGTAGTAGCTGCTTGTGATTTGATTCCAAGATCCTCATTTTGATCCTCAGTGAGGATTACCTGGGGGTGTTGCCCAACCCATGACACCTCGTTTCATTGGTGAGCTTTGCTGGTTAATCTCCACAGGCTCCTCGTGCAGAAGGAGTTGGTGCTTGCAGAGTTGACTCCCAGTGTCTGCCCTAGGCTCCTGTGCTGAACTCTTCCTTGCCTCTATCAGCTGCAGAGGGAGCCTGAGGAGGACAGGTTGGCTGGCTGTGGTATCTAAAACATGTTCCCCAGCAACACCCTTCCTCATCCTCCTTTCCTGAGGATCTCATCCTAACAGAAGCGGTTTGCCAGAGTTTTCTTTTGAGGAGAAGCAGCTTTGTTGCAACCTTTTCTACAAGCAAGCATTGCAGTACTAGTAATGACAACTGCTAAGACTTCTTTTCAGACTGTGTCTGGTGATGATATTGTTACTTTAATATAGAAATCTTAGGGTATTCAAGTGGCAGAGTGAAAACTAACCATTCTTAAATACCTATACTGGACAGAATAGGTTAAGGACATAGCACAGAGTGAATCAACTTGCTCGGTGAGCTTCCCGTGCCTGTGTAACTACTCGGTTTAAGAACTTAGGTTCACGTGTGCCAGATTTGCAGCTCTCTTCTTAATGCAGTTACTTCACAGTTAGGGGTGTGGTCCCTCGTAGGGTAGGTGTAGATTGCATTCCTTGTCCATAGAGATAGCTTTGTGTTTGTGTCAAAATACATTTTTGAGACTAAAATACATAAGTGACATCAACTTGACAAATTATTATGTTATTCTATATGACAAATGAAATTTCTATATCATTCTCAGTGCTGTTCACAAAGGTGATGAGCATTCATTTTATATATATTTTTATGTTATATGGAAGGCGATAAACACTGTAAGGCCTAGTACTGACGTCAGTAAGGGCTCAGTGAAATAGGCCATCCTGAAGATTTTTCACTTCAAAAAAAATGTAATTTGGTAATCCTTTTTGGATTCTTTTTTTTCTGCCAAAAATGCATTCCACATAATGTTTTTCCTTACTTCTGTCTTGCAGTGCTGTAGTGCTAGTTTAAAAAAATTAATCCAAATATTTGTGGTTTTCGTCCGGACAGTTTAAAGAAGCTGAGTATATCATATTTTCTTACTTATCTGTATCAATCAAGCTTTTACTCTCAGCAGAAAATGAAGTTGGCTTTATTTTGCTGAGTGCTTGATTTTAATTAAGTCATTGATTTTCAGTAATGATTTTACTGTCTTTTAATTTCTTCTGAAGTGGCATGCAAGTCAGTATTTTCGTTATTTTGTGCAGGATAGATGTCGCATAGGTGTGCTAATGGTACTTTTCCCTATAACAATAATTAATGTAATAAATTAAAATTTATGGTTTTTTTTTAAAAAAGCATGAAATTAATTCATGCGAAAACACTTAACCACAGTAATTAAGTGAAAAAGTACATGTGTGATGAAAATTAGAACATGATTATGGGCTTCAGGGTTCACACAGTAAGTGGTAAAGATGAGGGAGCGTAACACCTCTCTGTCAGCAAGGACACACAAAAGATGAAAATTTGCGTTGCGATCGTGCTCCGAGTGCTCTCCAATACCTCCCGCAGTCCCTCAGGGTCCCTATTTATAGTGTAGCTGGTTTGAAAGACTCCTTATAGTCACATATATCATATTCCAGTAACTTTCCATTGCAGTCACAGTGTAACTTTAAAACAGGATTTTCCCCAGCACACAGCAGATGTCTTGTTGTGCATAATTACTAATAGACAGATCTCATGTTTAATACATTTGCATATTTATATTATTGCTGTTGATATCGTGAAACCAGTCCTGGAATTGGCTGCTAAATGCTTTTGCCTGAGGAGCTTGAATCCTTAAAGTTGCTCTCATTGAATATGAATACAGCCTTATACTTAATTGCTTTAGTTCTTTCCAAAGGAAATAGAAATATTCTTCTTCATATTTTTCCATGGTGGTAGTGGGCCAGCATCATTGCAAAGCTCCTTTTGTTCTCAGCATACTTAAAAACATCCTTTTGCTCTGTCATCTTTTGCCCTGCTAGTTGCAGATATTGTTTGGTTTTTTTTGTCCTTGATACCTTTAATTTGCTTAAGCAGTAAATAAGAGCAAACATGGATACCCTGCACAGTGGTGATACATGTTATTTGCCTTGTATTTCAAAACTGGTCTTCCTTTTATTTCTAGAAGGCTTTTTGGCAGCACTTGGATGACGGTGATAAGTTGTCTCACATTCTCTTATGTTACCCACGTAATACATCCCAAGCTGCTGCTTTGCCGTCACAGGTTTTCCAGGCTAAGCAGTAACTCTGTAGAAAACTGTTAGATAACCTCATATGTGTATTTTCATCTTTGATTGCTATTTAAGCAGTGTGTGTCAGTGCACTTGGGGAAATTTGGTGAGTGAGCAATCTGTAGATGACACTGCAGAAGTTAACAAACTAGCAAAAGAGAGCGCTGGTTCTTTTCCAACACGTTGCCCTCCTCACCTCTGTTTGCGCAGGAGCACGGTCTGCAGCAGCTTCAAGAAGGAGCATCGTCATACAGCTTTAGGTCGGTGCTGTGTACCATGCTGTTGCTTTGCTATCATACTTTCATGACCTTTGTGTTAGGTAAGATTATTTGTGATAACTCTCGGATTTGATTAGTTCTTGTGGGACACAGAGGGGGGAAAAAGACCATCACCTATTTGTTGGTGAATTGTTTGTTCGCGAGCAGATTAAATATAAATAGTTTGTGGGTGGTTTTACAGTAGCGTTCATAACTAAACGGAATGTCTTAATCTTCAAAGTGAAGGCTTGTTTAACACTTAAGAAGGGAGATGGTGGGGATAGCAAAGGAAGTTATGAGAACTAAATCTGTCTTCAGTAGACAGGTGTGTTATTTGGGAGATTAAAATAACGGCTCTAAGTGATGACTTCCTGAATGCTTTTTTCGTGTTCATGTGTCATCCTTGACTCTTCTGGGAGGTGATAGCTTCGTGCGGAGACATCCTACCCTGTTATCTCCTGCCAAAGCACTCTACAAAATGTGTTTGTCTACGCATAAATGAGTTTTCAACTCACAGTGTTGTTCAGGTCTTCCTGCTTGCTGGTTAAAAATACACCACCAACCTGTATTTATGCCTTATTTATCAGAGAGAGGGACATACATATTGTCCGGATAAGGATGGCTGATCAGTACCTTGCATTCCTGTTCTTTGTCTGGTTTTTTTTTCTCCTTTTTTCTTTTCTTACCATTTTTATCACTTGTATTTTTATGCATTCTAGGGACAGGAAAAGGAAATGTTGAGGAGGCAGAAAAACTACTTAAGCCTTACTTGGCTCGCTATCCAAAGGTAAAATGAATCATAATGTGGTTTGGTGTGATTGTTTAGTGTTTTCTTGCCAAATAACAAAGATCTAGACTGTATGGTCAGCTTGAAAACTGTTACAGAATACTTGTATTTTTATTATTATTTATTACAGGGAGCCATATTCCTGTTTTTTGCAGGCAGGATAGAAACACTAAAGGGTAATATTGATGCGGTAAGTAATCCTTTTGGTCTCAGTAAAGTAGGTTTTAAAAGCTTTAGGAAAACTCCTCCAGGAGCAATGTTTCATTTTTGGGTAATGCTTCCTGTGGCTTTGGCCTATATGCGGTTTATAGCTTATGAATTACAAATGGGAACTTTGAGAACTCTTGACTAGCTTGTTTAACCAGTTCATTTTGCTACCCTTCTCAGTGTCTGGTGATAATCTAGTCACCAGTATTAATGACACAGTTTTCTCACTGTCTTTCCTATCCTGAAGCAAGTTGTGCCTTTAATAACATCCAGCAGTAATCCTTTTCTTTCAGTTTGAGTGGAGAGTCATACAAGACTTGAAGAATTAGGGAGGTGAAGAATGCGTGTCCAAAATACTCTGAGGCAGAGTATGAGCTAGTGTGCAATGCGGTAGCTTTCTTGAAATCTTTGGAGCTGCAACAGTAAATGTCAGCTGAGCAGCATCTGTCCTGTGACTTCAGTTTTCAAATTTCTCTAGACACAAGCATTTGTTTTGCTTATGCTTAGAATTTAATATAACTTCCAGGAATGGGGAGCTCTGTTGCTAACAGCAGGATGACTGTGGAGCCAAGAATCTCATGTGTGAAGCCAGCAGATGTGATTTTAGGAAATTACTGGGCTGTTAATAATTTGGAAGTTGCAGGAGCCATTTACACATGATTAAGGCAGTACGTGGAAATGTCTGTGTTCAGGCAGTTAAGAGGTACGAAGAATGTTGCGAAGCTCAGCAATATTGGAAGCAGTTCCATCACATGTGCTACTGGGAGCTCATGTGGTGCTTCACCTACAAGCGCCAGTGGAAGATGGCTTTCTTCTACGCAGACCTGCTCAGCAAAGAAAACACTTGGTCGAAGGTAAGTGAAACGGCAGGGAGGAAGGCCCTGTAGTATCTATTAACTTCCAGTCAGATGGAGTTGACTTTTTGTAGCTTTGAAGGTGGAGATTGTAAAACAAAACCCGCTCTGCTGTGGCTCATACAGAACAATGTGAACTGCAAACACTCAAATCTGAACAGATTGTAAGCAAACAGAAATCTTTCGGGGCCTTACTTGTAGCTGAAGGACAGCTTGTTCTGCTGTGTGTTTGACTGGTTGTCATCAGCACACTGCAGTTAATGGCACAGGTTGACGTTCCTTTCGTTATGTTGTGGATATAAGCTCTTTTGCTGATGAGTAAGGCTAGCCATGATGGTGCCTCCAGGATAATACAATTAGAAGAGGCGCCTTGCCGTGTGCGTCTGAAAAGGAGCAGCTCTTCCATCTCGAACCCTGGTAGCTTTCCTCCCTCTGTCTTCCCCTGAGCTGCAGGGAAGGTTGTCAGAAGGGATTAAACCTTGCTGGGGGTGCATGTGTGGCTGGTTGGAGATTTATTGGTTCGTTTCTTCTTAATTTGATCAGACTGTGTGTGGTATCTCTATTTTTTCTACTACATTTTGCATGTATTGACCAAGTGCAATCAAAACCAACATAAGGTCCAAGCAGCCAGGTGAGAGCAGGTCTCTTGGTGCCCCGACTCGTTTGCTTTGCCCCTGGGATCCCAGCAACACCTTCGGCCGGGTGCATTCACCTGAATTCTTCCCACAGACCTCCCACAGCCAGGGTGTACCACCTGGCTAAAAGCCTTAATATCCTGAAATGCTGTGGGATTAACATGTATCCTTTCAGACTGTCAAATAGTAGAATTTTCTACTGTATTACAGGGGCCTAAGAGAAGCAGACAAGATGCTTCCTATTAATATGTAATCTACAGTGCAACGTGATAATGGCAAGCTCTTAACTACATGAGCTAACTGAAAAATGGTCATGTATATGCACTGTTAGATTCTGGTGTAAATAAATAATCACAGCTTTGAATATTCTAGAAAATTCCTGGAACTTATGGTTACTGTAGACCCCTTAAGGCAGTACTCAAGAACTCACCAGCTGTTATTCTCTGCTGCTGCAAGAGTTGTAAAATCCTCTGCTGCTTTGCTTTCCTTGATTGCTGAATGTGTCATTGTTCAGGCATCCCTATGAAATCAGTACTTTTCATAATCTGAAATCATGAAACCCGTCAAAAATAGAGCCCGATATTTGCGATACGCTACCGAGTTGTGATTGGACACATAGACTATATGGTAGTATTTTTTTTTTCCTCTGACCATGACATTTTGTAGCATGTATTCCTGAGAGCTTTACACAAACAGGACATTTGTTCTTAGAATTTGGATGTAAACTACAAGCTGATACAAAGTAAACGAAGATATACATGACTAAAAAAAGTTTCTGTACTCCACTTTCTGAAGTCTTAACTCGTGCTTAAGATTTTGTAAGATTACATCCATTTGTGAGCAAAACCAACAACTTCTTCTCCATTGCTGTTTTGTGCTTTATATTAATAATGGTGATGTTGTAAATCCATTTTTCTGTATAGATACTCTTGATTGCCTTTGCAGGCTACTTACATTTACATGAAAGCTGCTTATCTCAGTATGTTTGGACCAGATGACTGCAGTCCTTTTGGAGACAGCAAAGTTGAATTATTTAGGTAAAACATGGTAACTCGGTTACCACCATTTCCTGTCTTCTCATTTCACAGTGTTGCGGGGAAGAGAGGGAAAGTTATTCATTGTGCAGTTTGGGAGCTCTGAGCAAACAGCACTGGTTTGATAAGAAATTGCAGAATGAAACATTCCCTTAAAGGGAGCCCTGAGTTCAGGCAGCAGATTTCTCCTGGCGTGGAAATACTGTACGGGGAGTATATCGGGCCTGTCAGCCGTACAGTGGCTGCTGCGGTTGCAGGTAACATTCCCATTCTTTTCTAATTGTTTCCTTCAATCAAAATGACATGTAAGATCTGAAGCCTTCAATGGATTATGCTCCAGGATGTGTGCCTCCTTAGTGGAGACATCTGTGCAACTTGATTCCTGGGTTTTGAGTCTGAGAATATGATGAAATAGTTAAATGTGCAAATGAAAATATGCGTTATTAACACAGTGAGTTAACCTGATTGTAGTGTTTAAGCTCAAAAAGTCCTAAACCTTGCCAGGGCAAAGAAAATTGGTTGCTTTGGGTTTTGCAGTTTTTTTCTAAAATCTAAATATTGTTTTTGTGCGTAGAATATATTGATACTTTTCAGGTTTGCCGTATGTTATATAATCATTACAAGCAGATTTTGCTGGATTTGGGATCTATTACAAAGTGAATAGGTTTGGTCTTCACAAGAATAGGAGGAACACTGACAAAAAGTAGCTTGCCTCTTAGTCTGTGAAGCGATGGGCTCGTCATAAGTTAGGTGCATCATCTGATTTATTTTTTGGGTGGGGAGTCCTTCCTCCCCCTGCTTGACTAAAGAGGAAGCCTAGAGATACACGTGCCTTGCATAATGACACATCACATTGTGAACATCTATTGCTCAGCTTCCCCAGATGTAGCAAGAGCTTAGTGTGTAACAGCTTCTTTTAAGTTTTCTTTGGTTTGATTTTTTTTTTTAAAGTTTTAATGTTTTTTTCCCAGAGGTTCACAGAGGAAAAATTCCTTACATTATTCTTCAAACTTTCAGGATTGTTCCCAGTTTGAAACTGAAAATTGCAGGCAAATCTCTGCCCACAGAAAAGTTTGCAATTCGGAAAGCTCGACGATACCTTTCTTCAAACCCCATTCCTTTGCCTGTTCCACCTTTGGTAAGTTAGAAATATCCCCCCGCCCCCTTAACATTTTTTTTTTTTTCAATTTATGGAAATAAAACCGAGATAATTAGAATAGTATCTTTCCATGTTTCTAAGGTAAAACCTCTGCAGGAGACTGGAATGTTCCCAAAGCAAAGCCAAATGAATGCGAGGAATGCTGTAAAACTGGGGCATGCACCAGCCACAGGGAACTCAGCCAGTTGTTTGTGACACGTAAATGTGTTGCATGTGTAACTCGTTATTCCAGCTATAGACTGGCATGCTCCTAACAGCTTTCTTTTGGTTCCCTTTTGAGGAACTTTGCCCTGGGTCTCTTCTGTCATGTGTCATTTACTGAGACCACTAAAAGAAGACTTTAAGGTACAAGTTACAGGGGGGAGGAAGGAGGAAATCAAGGAAACGACGCAAGAATTGGGGACTTTGTGTAAGCATCTATTTAATGTGCCCCTGAATGTTTGCAATTCGGAGCTCTCCAGACCTCGGGTGAAATAACTAAATCCTTTAGCCACTCCAGAAAACCACTGCATACTGCTGTTTGGGTTTTTTATTATTATTATTATTATTATTATCTTTTTTGCCTGTAGTGCTGGCCAGTTCCCTGTGGCCAGATGAGAACAGCTGCATAGGGCGCTCCTTGCCTTGCTCATGATACACTTAGAAAAATCTGTCTGCAGAGAACACATAAAAGAACACAAAAGGATCCTGAGTCCGTGGGTTTGCCGAGTGCAGTGGTGTTAATGTTTGCAGTGCTTTGAACTGTGATGTTTGAGAAACAGATGGATAATTAGTAAATACTCTTTAAGAAGGCCTGAACAAGCAGAGCCTCTTGGAGACACCAGCGAGTGGTAATTTCCCAGCCCGGCAGCTGGGTACGTGACACGGTGCTGCTTGAGGAAATAGAGTTGTTACAGCACAGCGTTGGCTATTCACCAGGGGCCACTTTCCACTAAGTCATTAAGACAGAAACGAGAGAAATAATTAGGTTACTTTGATTTGCCTTTCAGGTTTCAGAGATGAGGAAGAAACGTGCCCGCCTGGGGTTTGGCTGGGCGATTCTGATGGGATTTCAGCAGACCAGGTTTCTGGACTGAGTGAGGGCTCTCCTTGGAGCAGCCGGGCGCTGCGTCCTTTGTTTCTGCTGCAGTTCCATTTCTGAGGCAGCAGATGCCGTAGCTGAACAGTCAAAAGCACTCTGAGCTTGTGGAATTGGGTGCAGAATCTCAACTCTAGGATTTTTCTTTTTGCTTTGAAGGTGCCCCCTGAGAGGAGCAAGTCCTCAAGCAAGTCTTAGATGTAGCCTAGAATAAATGTAGTTTGAATACTTGGGTTTCAAAACCATGTTAACAAATCTGCACGAGATACAGTAAGTTCAGCACGGGGTTTCTGATCAATAGAGACCAGATGGTGAAAACAGTGGCTGGGGTTAACATGCTGTTTCATCTATTCCAACCTGACAGCTTTTTGTACTGTAGTTCCAGAACTTGTTCTGTACAGAAATTTTATCGGAAGGCTTTAAATCATCAGACAAGGTTGTATAAATAAATAGAATTAGTAGCTTGTCATGAGGACCAGTCCTATATCTGTATAATATTTCTATCTTCAACCTTGTGACTGTTAATGACAAGGGGCATATTTGGGCTGGTGACATGCTCTGAGAGAGAACCCCAGTAACAAATAGAAATTAAACCAATAGTTTTAAATAAAATTTACTCTTAAGAGTGGTTCAATAAGAACAAAGTTGCTTTTTGTCAGATCAAACCAACCTGAGGAATTTAAAGGGTTTACAGTTCGGCTCTAAAATTTTGTTGGTTTGTTTGAAGCTTCACTTAAAGGTTGAGGGGATTGGTTTTCTTTTTGTTTTGTTGTCCCAAGATTTTTTCCTATGCAAGTAATACATTCTAAGTATTTATAATCATTACTGCCGTGGCTAGGATAGAACTGAAAAGCAAGAGGAGGCCGTAATCAAGGGACAGCTAGCTATGTGCCACGCATGTTTTAAGTCGGTCTGTTTTTTTTTATTGGTACTTGCCTCTCTCTGTAAGTGAGATTGTGTTTGCATTCTGCTCAAGCAATCCTCCTTGCCTCTTGCGTAGGAAATGGCTCTTTAGTTGTCTTCCAGGGCTAACTTGTTCTGAAAACCAATGTAACAGGTTTCAGTTGCAGTGAAAATGTTTTGACAAACTATCTGTTTATTTAAGGAATCTGTAACTTTTTCATCACACGGAGATACACTAAAGTATTTGATAAGTGCATTTAGTCAGTGCTGTAATTAATGATGCTGTCTCTTCTCCCTGACCCTAGGAAATGATGTATATCTGGAATGGCTACGCTGTAATTGGAAAATGTCCCAACTTAACAGAAGGCATGTTAGAGACTT
Source organism: Trogon surrucura (assembly GCA_020746105.1). Taxonomy (NCBI): domain Eukaryota; kingdom Metazoa; phylum Chordata; class Aves; order Trogoniformes; family Trogonidae; genus Trogon; species Trogon surrucura. The sequence continues at coordinate 20,292,617 of CM036624.1, forward strand.
TAATTGAAGCAGAAGAAGCATTGGCAAGAAGTTCAGGTAATCAGTGATATGGTTTAAGTAGGTATTTTACAGTGCAATAGCTAAGGATATTATCTGTGAATAAAAAGAGATGCTCATTAGTAAAGTTAATCTGATCCTAGGAGGAACACAGGTAATGCAACCATGAACTGTTTATGTAGATAGGAATAATATTCTTTTCTAATATAGCAATGACTTACAGTAGTATTAAGTGATTTTTCTATCCACACGTGTACTAGGAATAGTTTATGATATATATTAAAGGACCGTTTATTTTGCTAGATGAAAATCAGCATATGCATTGACTCGATTTCTTGGATTGTGAAGCTTTGTTATCCTCAGGTACTGTGTTTCAGTTTTGAAGGGTGAAGAGAAGGAGACAAGTTGGTTGTCTGTTTTACAAGTGCTGTCAGTTTATGATGTGACCTTAGGCTGGGCGGTGTTTGTGTGTCAGCCGTGTGCTGCAGAACGCTGGGACATCGGGGATGGGCGTCCCCTGTGCTGTGAGTGAGCGTAAGATAGTATTGAACTGGAACAGGCTCTGCTACCACCAGTTCTGTCTGTCTGTTAATTAGCCACCCCTGAGGAAGTTGAATGGATGTTTATTTCTTGCCAGTCTTTCCCAACTCCTATGGGATTGCAACCAGTCCACACAGCTTTTCTCACAAAGTTTTCCCTTACTAAATATTTGGTGTTATTACTGTTTTATGCGACTTCCCTGCAAAAGGATCAAGCCCGTGTTGGCAAAGGACTAGGGGCTAAATCACTGCACTGCAGTCTTTTCTAGGACCTTGGTCTTCCCGTGCACATTGCATTACACAAGATTTGAAAGAGTTTGACTGGCTAAAGCGATCTCCTTTTAAATTAATTGAAAAAGAGAACAGAAAAATATTTTCAGTGAAGGTGATGTCTTAGAAGGTGGCTTTTGACCCTTTCACCTTCTTTGTCACCCATTTTGTTACATTATTTTGAATAAATGATTTATTTCTCTATTCCTTTTTTTTTTCTTAGTTGGTAAATTGTGGACAAGGCTGGCTTTTTGCAGGGATTTGTAGAAAGTGATTCACGTTTATAAAATGCTGGGAGGACATGTAATCAAAAAGTGGGATATATTTTAAATAGGCCAACAATTTAAAATATTATCTGTTCCAAATATTGGCTTGCTGTTCCCAGGTGTCATGTTTTCCTTGAGCTTTCCTGACAGTGTTTGGGGCTAAACTATTGCATTTTCAAGTACTTTCTCAGTATTGTTGCTAGATGCAAGAATCAAATACTATGAAATTTGGATTAGATGATCTCTAAGGTGCCCCTGTGGGACTTAGCGATAGAAGTGACTCCAGTTGTAGGATTGAGGCTTCCAACTCCGTAGTCCAGAGGGAAGCAGCTGTTTCACGCAGTATGTGTCAGGTTTTAATCAGCTGGTGTAATAGAAGAAGAACCAGGTAGGGTTTGGAGTGGTGAAGAGGGTGATGTTCAGTAGCATGAGTTAGTTTTTAGGTGTGGTAACAATAAGATTGTGGAATAGCCTTTCAGTAGGATCAGGGAGGGAAAGAAAAGCCTGACAATTTTTAGACAACATTTGATCACTTTATGAAAAGGTTGATGTGTGTTTGTCTCTGCATTATATGAACTAAATTGACCAGTTAGTTCCATCTGTCCTGCGTTGCAGTAAAAGGATTGTGCTCACACCTGTGTAAAAGTTTCCCTACTGGTAGGAAAGTCTCTGCTGCCTAGAATTTTCTAAAGTGTGCCATTTACTTCATCTTGCAGCTACAGAATTATTAGCAGATGACCAGTGCGTGATAAAACTGTTAAAGGGCTTATGCCTCAAGCATTTGGGCAAGATGTCAGAAGCAGAAGACCATTTTAATTACATCTACGTAAAGTAAGTTTTCACACCTGGCATGCAGGAGAGCTCTCGAATTTCTCAGTAACTGTTCCTTTCAAGAAAAAGGAGATACAATGAATATGACTATGATGATTGAATAGAATTATATGAATAGGAGGATGAGGGCTGCATTATCTTTAGTATTTCAGTTGCTTTGATATCAAGGAATTGCAGTTTTAATTGCCAGCATTATTAGCCATGTATGGAAGAACCACACATCTACTCTTTTTACTGAGATATTCCCCCCTTTTTTGGGTGGTATAGGTGTGTAAAACTTTTGAGACACTACTTCCCTTGTTTTGCCCCCTTCCTCTTTCCAGTCATGAAGAGGCTGTACCCAAAAAGCCAAATGCAGTCTGCAGAGACAGGTGACAGCATGATTATACTTGGAACTTCTGTACATCATGCAGTGAATAGCATCTCCTTTTGTCAGTTCACACTGGTAAAGCTCATAATATTGTAATCTTTTCTAATACTTCCCTGATAACAAAAGCAATATTTTGTAATCCTGAGAAACAAGATAGTGCATAGGACGGTTATGCAAAATACATTTAGTAACCTTAGAAAGTACCTTTTGGATAGAGAACATGACAAGTATCGCAATAGAGTTTGATTGTTCCTTCAGGTCTTAGCTAATCTGTTTATTTGTGTTTGGAGTTATTAAATGGGGGAAACAATATATCATTTCAAGATCCTGAGGCTATTTATTTTCCAATGCAGTCAGAAGAAGATAAAATATGACCATTATCTAATTCCAAATGCCTTGCTGGAGCTGGCGATCCTGTATCTAGACCAGGATAGAAGAGAAGAAGCAATAAAACTACTGGAAAGAGCAAAGTAAGCAAGTGAAAAGCCTGTGCTGATGTCTGATGGGTCAGAATGGTATTTTGCTGGTTAGTGGGAAGCAGAAACATCTCATTAAGATCGTGGAAACTCACTGTTTTGTTTTTTTCGATGGAAGTATGCGTGCCTTAGTTTTGGTTTGGACCTTTCAAGTGATAGACATGATCTGATCGTTCAGACTGTGACTTACCCTTCCATTCTAATAGAAGCAAAAAAAAAAATAATTTAAAGATGTGAATAGAAGTGTCAAAGGCTTCCATAAGAAATAATCCATATGAAACAAAATCCAATGATCTTTGTCAGCTATTTACTTACCCATAAAAGACGTATTAAATCAAAGCTCTGTGTTACGGCTAAAATAGCATTACTCAAATTGATGGCTACCAGTGCTGTTTTCTTTCCTCAATGAAGTACATTTAAGATGATGCTCAAGGTTGCATTTTAGTATTTTTGTATTGTTCCATCTGCATCTGAAAGGCAACTGAAACACCTGCTTTTACTGGTTTGTGTGACTGATTTTTCTAGCAAAGTAGGTTTAGCAGGAAAAGTTGGACTTGGTCATGTACGTTCTTTGTTACAAAATTAAGAAAATATGGGATTTGACTCTCTCTGAGCCTTTACTTCTCTGCTGAGCCAGAATTTCTTGGAGGGGGAGGGGATCCAAACCAAACAACCCTCGCCCTCTTCAAACATCCTGCAGCAGGGGAGTTCACCTCTGTGGCTGGATCTTGAATGAATCCAGATGTCTGCACCTTTCCAAGTGCAGAGAGTCACGCCAGTCCCTGCCACAGGTGTGAGCAGCTACAAAACTCAGGTCTGGCTCCAAGTTTCGAAGAGGTCAGAGTTTTTGTGTTGAGCTTTTCTCCCAAGTCAGTTCACTATGCAGGACAGCGTGGTGAATCAGCCTACTGAAGACTATGCCAAAAGCCTGTCAACACAAAAACTAAAATATTGCAGTTCTTGATCTCTTACGCTTGTGAGCCTGGTTCTCTGTAGACTCCTGGAAGATATTAAGAGCAGCAAAAATTGCATTAACGAAGTGCAATGGAAAGTGCTTCAATTGGTTTCACATTCCTCAAAGCACGCCTGTCCTCATTTTCTTTGTTCAAATCTCTCCTAAGAAGAGATCTAGAAATTAATGATTCAGAGGTTCTTCTGCTCCATCCAGGACTTGTATCGCTTGCTGCTCAGCCGCTGCACCTTTCCGTGTGGCTCCGCTCGCGGGTCCCTGCGAGGGAATGTGTTTGGCTTAAAGCAGAGCACCAGCAGGCCGTGCATCTTCAAAATCTGTTACCCACTGTACAAAAAGCTGATACTCGGGCTCGCTGTGCTCTGAGAACTCGTGGAACCTGTAATGGTGTGCAAAGAAAACCCCACCCCAAACCCTGCCTGTTTCAGTCAGTCATCAAAAAAAATAAAATGCAGTCCGTGGTTTCCCCCAGTAGCTGCTACCCTGCAGTTTGTCAGCTTTCAGCTGAAACTGTTGGCTGTCCCCGCAGCCACGAGAGGGAGAACGCGTCGTCTGCGGTGGCTTCGGGACTGCAGAATTCCGTTTGCAGTTGGCAGGAGTGCAGATGAGCGCTTTGGCTTGTGCATGACGCTTGATTTGCTTGACCTAAATCCACATACTGCTGCTGGCTCGAATGTTTCAACTCAGGGGGAAAAGAGTAGAGTGAGATGGTAAACAGTTTTGGCTTGGAAATATTTCTCTTTGTATGACAGTAAGCTCCAGGCAAGAATATCAGCCTACTGTTGGGAAATACAGCATCTGCGTGACAAAATTTACTTAAAGAAAAAAACTCTGGAGTTTCAGATCAGCCTACAGCAGAACCCAGTCACCTCCTTTTCTCAGTCAGCCTCCTGGGTGTTGCATACATGAAATTACAAGCTGGTGTAGGATGGGTGTGGAATTCCTTGTTTTCACAAAGACACTGCCATAGTGACAGATACCACACTTCCATGCTTGATTTGAATTACGAGTTTTGAACTGAAATGCTTTTGAGGTATACAGGCCGTATTAAATGTTATGTTTCCGTAAAGATGACAAATACCTTCTAAAAGAAAATTAGCATGGTCTAATCCTCTTTGGTATCTGGATTCTGTATCCATCCTGCAGGAACTAACATGTTAATTCCTATTAAGTAGGATCTACGTTTTCCATGCGGTCCTAGGGGCAAATTTTCTTTTTTTTAAATGTGAGCTTCTCCATGAAAATACAGATTATTTTAAGTCTTCAGAGCATGACGTAGCTACTGGAGACTGTAGGCAGACAACACTGCTGAGTCAGCCACGAGATATTTGTGGGGGAAGTTCTGCCAGGGTTGCCCTGTCGACACCACTGACAGCCGCAGGATGGAGATGGGGTGTTTACCTCTTCTGGTTCAGGACAGCTTCTCTCTCTCTTTTTTTTTTTTTTTGTTTTGTTTCTTCTCTACTTCCTTGAAATGTGTTTGCTGAATTTAGATGAGTCTATCCTATTAAAATAATTTCTAAAAAAAAAACCCAAACAAACCCTGGAAATATTTGTATTCAAATTTGTTAGTTAGACTTTGAGAGTGGGGGGGGAGGAAATCTCATTTCTGAATGTAAACTTAAGTGGATGTTACAGATAATTAATATGTACTTAATACTTCGATTGAGTGCACCAGATTAAATTTCTTATTAAGCTATATTTTTCTGGTAATTGCCAGACAGTGGAACTACAAATAAAGAACAAAGAGCTGCATTGTTTGACTAGGAAGGCATGCCTTGTATTTTAGAGTAGGCAACAAAGGAGCTTGTGAAGAAAGACTTTTTTTGCTGCCTACAGTTGTTTTGCTTAGAACAGTGATACAAAGATAACTTGAAAATGTTTTTAAAATATATATTCATCAGAGTGGATCTGCTTTTGTTTTAGACAAAACTACAAGAATTACTCCATGGAAACAAGAACGCATTTCAGAATTCAAGCTGCCCTGCACCAAGCCAAATCCGCCCCAGAAAATGGAATGCACTCCGGAGCCTCCTCGGCAGTGTCGTAACTTTTTCTTCTTTGATGTCCTGTTTGTTGCAAACTTTGGTGCAGAAAATTACTGACACTTTAAAATTATTTTTCCTTCTCTTTCAAGTCAGTGAGAAACCAAACCACTTAAAATTTTAAAGGTGATGCATAAAACAGTAATCTAATGTAATAACATGGCAAAAAATCCCTCTCAAACCAACCATAACCCTGAAAAATATTGTTTTTCAGCAGTGGCTTTTTGAATACTTACTTCTGTGTAATTCATTTTTCAATCGTGTGCCTTTTTCTTGCATTTGCAACATTTACTAAGCAAGTTACAACATAAAGGGGAACAACTGAAAAAAAAAGAAACCAACAAAGCTTTTAAGGGTTCACGGTTTTAATCTCAGTTAGTTTTAATCTCGACTATAAATGTTTGTTTGGATTCATACTGTTAGCAGTTGGGAATGAAGCATCACTTTTTCCAAAGTACCTACGTAGTTGAAATGGTGTGAGAAAATCTCCGTGCACAAGAAACACAGCAGGGAGGAGCTCTGAATCCTGGGCATTTCTAGTTGTGCATGGAAAACTTCTCTTACCAGCTTTTACTAGTCACTTTTTTGGGTTGTTTTTTTTTTTTTTGCTTCTGTAAGAAACTTACTGGTGAAAATAATGGTCTCCCGTACGCAAGTATCTTGACTTTGTCTTAAATTTGGTTTTCCTGTTAAGCCTGATGCTTGTAGCAGCCAAATAATTCACCAGGTGTTTGGGATTGACGGTGATGACAGTGCAAAACTGCATCACTTCTTCTCTGACAAGTCCAAAAATGGGAGGTCCTTAGAAAAGAAGGTTTTTTCATCAGAACGAACATGGTTTGGAGTTTATATCCAATTGAAAGCACAAGTCCTTGAAGGTCACTTAAGAAACAGAAACATTGCCCTGGCCGTACAGCAATCCTGGCGTTACTGTGACCGTCGATTCCTTCTTAAAATGAATGTTCTTGGGTTTGCCTGACTTGAGATGTCCACGCTGGAAGAGACCGTGTGGCAATGCTTCCCATGTTAAGAAGCTGAGGTTAGAGCGGGCTCCCTTGGCGCAGGGCTCTGCTCTTCACAAAGGAGAGCCCTTCATCTTTTTGCTTTTTGTTGATCTTTTGGGGGAATTTCTGTGTAAAGGGGGCTTTGAGAATAGAGCAGTGAGCTGGGTCTGCTTTCTTCCAGTGCTGCCTGCTGTAGAATTGCTGCTTTTCTGCAAAGCTGGTCAAGTCAGACATACACACGTGTTGTATTTACCGTTGTCTGGGCTAGCTCTGTGCGTGTATGCCTGTGGGGTTTTGGGGCACACTTCTACCTCCCTCTCGAAAGAGCTTCTTCCCCATGATCCATTCTGATACGTGGAGACGGGAGGTCTTCTGGCAGCCCTTTTTCTCCAATGGAGATGTTCGTCAGGAAGATTCCTATCTCTGTACCTCACAGTGATTAATCCTTTTAAAAGTGATTGTTCCCAGCGGAAGAGAAAATTTGACAATTTATAGCTCTGGTTTTACCCTCTCTAAGGAAAATGACTTTGTTTTATAATTGCAAATTAATATGCAAGGAGGCAGAACCACCTGTTCCTCAACAGGGAGAATTTGCGTTGTCTTAAAAATAGACACCCTTTGTAAGAGTCTTCCCAAGTTAAAATCATAGGTGAAGAATGCATTTTTTAAGGTGACTTTCTCAGATAAATTCAGTTTCTCAGTTCAGATAAAATTCAGTATAAACAGTTACGCTATTTGCATATTGCACATCAAAACTTAAGTGTAAAAATTCAGTTGTTCTTTGTATAGAATAAAAAAGATTCTTGTTCTATTTAATGCATTTAAGGCCTCTTCTTCCAGTTGTGTCCTTTTAAAATATTTTAGCATCTTTTAAGCAAGCAATGCCACAAACATTAGTGTAAATTGTACTTTGCAGAATGTGAACAGTTCTTCCAACTGTAGATTCATCTTTCAAGGCTACTGAAACACTCTTTGAAACTTCACCCACCGCTGAGTTTCGTCTGATTTTAGATATGCTGCACAAAGGACAAACTGTGCAATAAATATGCAGTCAACTTTTCGATTCTTTTCGGTGATGAAAATCCGAAGATTTCATTTTCATGGTCATCTTTGGTTGAGAGCAAACATCGGCCATATTGTGGATCTGATCTCCCACCCCAGCCAAGGACTTTGTCGTCTGTTCTTTTGCTTGGATGTTTTAGCTCCCACCCAGTAGGAAACATTCACCACCTTCCTGATGCAACAACAAAGATTTACAGACTCTAATATTCTGAACTCGTTACAGGAAAATAACCCTTTGCTTGCTAAAGGATGAATGCAAGGTGTGGTGTGTTGTCACTGCATGTGTTTTTCAATGTGTTGCATTTTGAACCACTCACTGTTATTCTCTGTTCAATGCACTTTTGCTGCTCTTCTGTGAGGGGTGAAAAACTCAGTGGTGTCGGTCTAGGCTGGAAGGTCTGTGCTGGGACTGATTTTTCTATTGCTTCTCCCAAAGCTGCCGCATTCTGCTTGAAGCAGCTCCCCAGAGGGGTAAACTGCTGCATTGGCCTGGAGTCCCAAATAGGGACTTTGGGAAAGCACAATTGGTGTGACTTCTCAAACACCTTCAGTGTTCAGTACCAGAAAACAGCAGTACTCTACTGGAATCCCAAAACAAGCGTTTTCAGCTTGGTCTGAGATTCAGGACACGTAAGTACTACTTCAGATGGGTACAGTCAATGCCTCATTTGCAGAAGGAGCGCTTCCTTCGGCTGTGGAACGCTGATAACGCTAGAGAAACCCATGCTGTGTACTGAGCTTTAGCCAGCAATTGCTGGTATCAAACCCTTCTCAGTCCTCAGCAAACCCCAAGAAGTTAACCAGAGGCGCACCGCTAACTCATAGCAGAAAAGAGTTTTCTGCGCTTGGTAGGACCTTTATCCTAAGGCTTACAAACTGTGTTTCTTTTTCTACGTATTTTCTTCAGTAGCTCTGGTAAGTGTTTTCCCGCCAGTAGCCCAGGAGTGTAGGAATTCGTACTCTTGTTTCCTGGGCGTCTGCAGCGCTTGCCGTGGTGCCCCAGGTAGTAATCGCTATGTCACTGGAAACTGGTAATGGCCAGGAAGGGAGAAGCAGTGAAATGAGCCAGCAGTTTTATAATGAGGTCTCACGAGGCATAAGCACATCAACACTTAACTCCTGTACGTAACACCAGCTGAGATAACCTGTTGGACGAAGAGCAGTGGGCTGAAGCCAAATCTGATCACAGGTTTTCTTGATGATCAGAAGAGGTTTTGATGAAGTCACAAACATAATACAACTATTATCGCTTGGGCACACCCACGTAGGATTGCTTAACAAAGCCAGGGGCATAGGAACATGCTTTGATTTATTACCGATCGGCGGTTCTGTTACGCTCTGCAAGTACGGCGTTCTGTCACGGGTGCTTAAAGACTGTCCCCTTCAGACAGTGCCCGGCCTCCGGTTGTTTATGCTGTGGCAAGTCAAAACTTTTACTTGGGAAACTTGCCTTTTATAAAATAGAGCAGCATATGACAGGATCATATCAAGCATTTCCTCCCATTTCACACTGGTTTTGGCATTAAATTCTGTATCAAGTGCCTTAGTATTTTTAGTTGATCTGTGGCCTGAGTCCAAGACTCCCAAAAGCTGATGGGATGACAGCCTTGACAGCCTTCATGCCTCTGGCCCAACAGAAGCGCCAAGCGACACTCCTCTGTGTGAAACGAGGCTTTCCCGGAGGTCAGAGGTGGAATGCAAAAGGCACTCCCAAGGGTTTTAAATACAACGCACTCAGCCTCCAGTTCCACCTGCGAGATGCATTTCTTTTGCTTTCTCAGGCATAAAAACACAGCAGCAAAGCAAACGTATACGAAATGACCAAAGTAGTGCATTGCACACAGTTCCCCCTCTGGGAGGAAGAGGCGAAGATAAAGAGGTGAGTCATGTTGTTTACTGCTGTGCAGGAAGATGGTTAATGCCTGGAAACGTCGCTGAGGAACGAAATAAGAAAACCTGAACAGACTAGAAATGAACTTGCTCATTATGCTCTGCAAATACCTTTTTGTGATGGATTATATGCGAGGTGTGTACTGGCAAGTATTTTAATTGAATGATTTGTCATCATACAATATGGGTTCACTTTAGGTGTTTAAAAAAACAGAACACAAATACTTTCATTTAAAAACATGCCTGGTCAATTCCTGTCTCCAAGATTAATGAACAGCAACAGAGCTAATAAGTATCTGCATCACACTGTGGTAAAATTCTGTATGGTATTTGCTCCAAATTCAACAATGTTTTTGTAAGACTGGGCTGCGTTCCATATTTTCTGGGTTTTTTGAAATTTCTGGACCTACTTCCTTGCATTGCTGGCTAAACACAAGCAAAATGTTTACACAGAATTATGCATTGCATTGAATTCTGCTTGCTGCTTTCTCTCTCCTTTACTGTTTTACAGACAGAATACAAACCAGTGGTCACAAACACACACCCCTCCCTGCCCCACATGCTCTCTTTATGGGTTGCTTCAATTCAGAAGAGAAAAAATACTCGGAAAAAAATTATCTCAGGTTAGTCAAGCACTGTGACAAGTTTCAAGTCTGTGGCTGAAAAGCCACCTGGTGAGAAAGCGTAAGTAGAAGCTGCAATATTCTGGACAGTTTTCATCTCTCCCTGTTCCCCTTAGCCGGCAGCACAGGCTGGGGAGGTGAGGGACAGCTTTGGAGCGCTGGAGCTGGACAGGATGTTTGTCAGCAGTGCTGGAGCCACGGGGCTGTGCTGGTGGTGGTGATAGGGTCGTAGGAGCGGTTTTAGGATGAGCTGGTGTTTTGTTTGTGAATCCAGAGCTTTTCCTGATGCTTTGGGTGAAGGAGGTGGCGTGAGATGCCTGGAATTGCCTCTGTGCCTGCTGTCCAGAGGTGCAGAGCGGGGACTTCATCTCCGGCGGTTAGCAGAGCTCAGGAAATCATTCTGGGGAAGCCGGGCAATGTTGTTTCACTCCCGAAGACACAATACATGGATCATGTTCAATGTCATCTTCATTGGGGCACAGAACCCAGTACTGCTGTCCTCACTACTGAGGTTACACAGCCTCAGTGGGGCAGCTGCAAAATTTTGGGTTCTTTTAGAAGCAGTCGGCAGGGCAAGTTACAGTTTGGGTATTTCAGTCATAGAATCTTAGAATGCCAGATTGGAAGGGACTTCAGGGATCACCTGGTCCAACCTTTCTTGGCAAAAGCGTGTTCTAAACAAGATGGCCCAGCCCCCTGTCCAGAGGAATCTTACCAGTGTCCCTTGTTGGGGCCTCCACCACTTCCCTGGGGAGATTATTCCAATGGCTGATTGCTCTCATTGTGAAAAATTTGCTCTGGTTTTGATTCTCGTGACTCGTGGATACCTGGCTCAGGTTTCTGTTCTGTGATGCAGGGCTCGTGGCTGGTACAAATAATTCCTGGTGTTTCTAAGGAACAGCAGGAATCTCAGTATAGTACTCACACATCCTGGTAGCAGGCTCTGTAGCCAAAGCTTTATAAAAAGTTGTCCCAACTGTTTGAACTATTAAATTCGGCACATAAAAAAGAAAAAAAAAGTTTTGACACCTTTTCAGCTGATGGCTGAGGAAAACGCAGGGAGGGTAAAGGCCTTTACTAGTGGTTTGCTGGGGCATCATAAGGGAGCGGTGCAGTACGTAGCTTTGTACAGGGAGAAATCCCCAAACAAACGGGCAACTTAGCAGGAGCCCTTCAGTGAGGTAACCTCACCATAAAGAAGTTTTAGGCTGGAGAGTTGAAGGGCATCAGACAGTTTTTATTCTGGAATGGCAGAGCTCTGCCTCAGCAGGACAGCGCCTGGGGACGGCTCCGTCCTGCTCAGTTTTGGAGTGATTCATCTTTTTCCCCCTTGAATTTCTGCCTTGTCTGTCTCCCTCGATCTGCTTACCCAGTGTGAATTCTTGATTAGACAGGCAGCTACCACTAACGTGGCAGAAGGGTAGGGAAAAGATGCTAAAAAGGTGGATGTTTGCTTGTCTTTTCTGCAGTGAGAACCCTGGTGAAAAGTGCCTTTAGTGAGTAAAAGCAGGGCTTGTTGCATCCAGCAAAAAATGCTTGGCGGGGAGAGCCAGGGCGCACCTAACGTGCACTGATTTGAACCTTTACTGTTGCGTGCAGAGTTGGGTGTTGAAACACCTTTTTTTTTAAAATAAAGACGAAATGTTTCCTAGGGGTTGGTGCTGCAAAGAATTAGGTTTATGAAGTTATTGCTGTTTGTTTTCCAGCTGAGCGGACAGAGGAGGTTTGAGGCTGGTGGTTCGTTCATAGCATGGTCGGTCGGTGCCTTCTCGCTGGGTGAAGCACAGACCTGTGTGCGGCTGCAGACATGTAAAGGCATTTTTCACAAATGTTTTCCTCCTTAGAGCTTCCTCTCTGCAGCTTTTGCTTAGCAAAGTGTCAGTGCAGACTGCATATTGTAAGAAATCAGCTGCCAGCATGCAAATACAGTTCTTTCTTCTGCTTAAATCAAAAAGATGCTTTTCCAGAGTATGTTTAAACTCTTCTTTTTATCAAAAGGCATTAACTTTGAATTTCATACCAAGAACGCCAAAGCCCCTAACTCTTATCCCAGAACAGGTTTAAAACTGAGATAATCTGCAAAGGATGGTTAGCATAAATTATGTGCTTCAAAGTTAAATGCTATGTAAGAGGCAAAAATTAATCCTTGAAGCTAATTTTTATCCCGGGTATTAAGAAGGCTTCTTCTGAACAGATTTTATTCATGCTTTTTATAGGTTATCAACCAGTATGTATATTTTTAATAAAAATGTGTCTGTAATAAACTGTATTTTGTAATCAACTAGCATCCACTTTGTTTCTAAGTCCATTTTAATTGTGGATTTAACTGATGAGAAGCCTTGCATGCTTGGTTTCTGCCTTCTTGTTATTTATTTAACTGACATTCTGACTCAGAAGAATTTTCACCTTTACCAGATTGCACAAGGACAGGAAATGTCAAAGTTTTGAAACTGGTAACTTAAGTAAATTCAGGTATTTCATAATCCTTTAGCCTAGGAATGTACGTGTCTACCACCACGAAGAGAGGACTCAGCCTTCCAAACATGTAATTGCTTTCAGCCCTGGGAAGCTGCAAGACAGTAGGAACTTTTAAAATCTTATGATGGTTAAAGCTTCTACAGCACTAGCTCTGCACAAAGAAATTCTCCAGGCTTTTTTGTTTTGTTTATGTATGAATTACATGGTTCTCTCTCAGATTTATGTAATGAACTGGCAAAAAGTAATAAGGATTATTGTCCTTAGCTGTAAAATGGCTAAAATGGTAATTCCAGTAGCATGCAAGAATTCTTAAGCATTCTTTATAAAATTGAGCATTCCTTACATCATTGCATCTCTCTTGCCTCAGATTTGTGGGAATTTTGTTTTCTTCTGTTGTATGAGACAAAATCCATTTCCTACTAAAATCTGCAAACGTAACCTAGCGCTTTCGTGGCTGCGCAGGCATCTTGGATGTGGGCGATGCCCTTGGCCCCTGCCTGCTCTGTTTCTGTGGCCCTTCTGCGGCAGCTCTTTGTGCTTACGTGGGACCGCAGGCTGCTGCGAGAGGCTGTGGTGGCCAGCAATGACATGGGCTGCGGGGACTTCGACACTCGAGGTCTCTTGCGTTGGAATTGCAGAGGACTGAGTCTGACGATCACCTCGACTATTTCTGGGTCTGTGCCAGGGTTTTGCCAGTTGCGGTTCTAAGGTACAAACAGGGCAGTTGTTGCACAAACGTTTTTCATCACACCTTGTTGTCCCTACGAAATGCTTTAAAGCCACGGGCTTTTTTTTTGGTGGCTGTTAATGCAGCTACAAGCTGCAGCAGCTGCGAGAGAATTTCGTCTCTTCAAGGTGCTTTTTGCAGGCGTTTTGCTCTGAACCATCCAGCCCTGGTGTAAGAAGGGTGATGGCTGAACTGGTCCAGCTGAGTAAGCTCCAGCCCTTTCCACTCGCTGAGCTACAGAAGAATCCAGTTAGGACTGAGCTGTGCTGAGACAGGACTGGTATTTCTGAAGTGTAAGTAATTTATTAGACACCTCTGAGACAGGAGGGGAATATTACCTTCATCTTACAGATGGTGGAATTAAGACACAGATGTGGTTTCACAACTGTAGCTAAAATTCGAGGCTACATGTTACTTTGTGTTCAATTCAGCTCAACTACTATTTTTTTTTTCCAGTTAGAAATCATCCAGAACAGCACTGCACCTAAAACTTGGAAAAATCAGTTGATTTATTTGTTACATTTACACATTTGTCTTCAAGCTAAAATTTTAACTTCTTGGAATGTTTCTGTGTAATCAGCTCTAGTTTTAGCCCTTCACACCTTTTTTCTCTTTAACATGCATTTTAATAAAAGTAATTTTTTTCCCTTAGCCTGGTAGCTTCTCAGTGTTAAAAGTTCAACTGTACAAAGTGCCTGGAAAAGAATTCAGCTGAGTAATTGGTCACTTCATTTTTCCCTCAGAATTTTCTTAATCAAGTCTTGTAATAAATAAAGACTAATACCAACATGACAACACTGTTTTTTTTTCCAAATTGTTCATTTGCCAGTTTAAACAAGATAAAAGAAATGAATACTTAACGTGGACATTGTTTTACCAAAAAAAAAAAAAAGGAAAAAAGAGAATACCCCCAAAACAGACAATAAGAGGACACAAAGCAACACACATGGAATGATGAAAAGGAACAACGATATTGCACAACTTCAGGTCTCTCTCCCCAGCTTTTGATCCATGTAAGTAGGTACGTATGAATTCAGCCAAAAACTGTGTCCAGATAAATGTGTAGCAATTTGAGTGAAGCTAGAACTGTTGACTGTTTTCAGTTCCTTCTGACTGCTACGTGGAGTTCTTCTCTAAGAGAGCAGGTTGCTGTCAGCTGCAGGAATAATAAATAAATCAACACGTTGATTCTACATTTTGCTGACCAGCCCTTCACAAATTATCCATAATATGCACAATTCTTCTATACTGTAAATACGCTAAGTCTACTTGGGTCTTTAAACACAACTTGGTTTATCAAGTACTCAAACTACACATGAAAACCAATCAAGATCCGTTGTGGTTAACTTGAGATTGCGTCTCATTTTGCAAGACCGGGACTACTCCATGTATCAGCATTGCGCTGAATGTATAAAAGTCATAGAAAGTACATTAAGGGGGAAAAAAACCCAACCAACCAAGCAACCCACACCCCAAAAAAAGAAAAAAACAAACCCAACATGCTAAGTAGATAAGAAGTCTTTACAAGCTACAATCTTTGCTAGCCCATCTCTTAACAAGCACAGACTTTGCTACAGAAGTCAACTAATTGTGTCACTCTGGCTATAGCAGTACTGGTTTCCCCCTCGAACTGTGTTTATATAAACTTTGCATTTATGTGCAGAACAAAATATATTTTTTTCTCCTATCTGATTTCATACCTGTTCGGTGGACTGACGTGTCAGCCAGAAGGGCTTAACAGATACATTTAATACAGGAGACTGAGATACAGTATGTTTATTCTTAACTTCTGATAACCTAAGAACTACAAGAACGAGAGATGCAGTATCCATTTACTATGATCCAAGACAACCATTTTTAGGGAGAGGAAAAAAAAAAAAGTACAATAACCCTAATGCTACGTTAGTTCCAAATATTTAATTATTCCCCCCCCAGTCTTGGTAGCTTAACTATTTACTGTCCATCTGGCCCGCTTTTAGTCTGCTCAAGTTAAAGGTGACTGTTGTTTCATCAAAACCGAAGCAAGTTGTAAAAAAACCATGAAACCATAATTTCGCTGTAGGACTTGTTTCGTATCTTCATATTCCGCATCACTTGTAGAAAAGGGATAATGCATCTCAGTTTGCTTACAAGCTAGGAGATCACTTTGAAGTCTGCATATTCCTAACTGCAAACAAAATATAGCACTTTTAACAGGTTATAAATAAACTGGTTTTTCAAGCATAGAGCCAGCCCAACAATAACAATACACTATTAAAAAGACCTAAGGCAATGAATTCCATCTCCAATGGAAAAAAAAAAAAAAAAAGAGAGAGAACTGTGCAAACAAGCTTAAAACTATTTCTTTGTGCCAGTGTTATAAAATGTAGATTTCAATAAAGCCTTGACCCAAATGCCAGGACTTGTGAAAAGAATCCGAACAAAACTGGTTACTTTATTTAGGAAAAAAAAAATACTCTTATCTTGCTGCTAATAAAATTGGATACACGCAGTTTAAACATTTACAGTTGCTGTAACACTTTACACAATTCCTATATACGGGTGTAAGAACAAACATTAAAAGACAACGGTGGGTCAAGGCTTTACATTAAAAATAACAACCTACTTTTCTATAGTCTCTAAAATACTATGGGGTTTTTTTTTCCCAATAGTTGCAGCCATTCAGGAATATTATTTTTTTTTTATTTCTTTATTAGGAAATGTATATTTTGTGCATGATCTTAATTCCTAATTCCTGGCTCTTTGGGCTGAATGACAAAAGGATCAAACCCATGAAAGTGGATGGTGGTCTCCTCGAAGGTTCAGTGGAGAAACCCTGGCTCAGTTAGTCTCATACGACGAAAGCAGTGCTGCATCCACTGGCTCCATGCAGGAGGGACAGGTAAAGGATCGCATCAACCAGTCATCTATACAGTCCAGGTGGTAAATGTGCATGCACGGCAGAAATCGGATAGGGTCCCCATAAACAAAGTCCATCATACAAATGACACATCTGGGGAGGGGGAAAAAGAAAGAACCATAAAGATATTAAGCTGCTGTTACCACACTGGGAAAGAAAAGTAGCGCAATATCTACTCCTGGATATGTTTGAGTCAAACTTGTAGGTACTGTGAGGAGTTCCTGGCTCTGTCAGTGCGCGTTCCACCTAACAGAGGTGGGTTTTTTTGGTGTTTCCTTTGTAGTGTGTGTGCCCCATGGCTACAACGTCAAGGAGGGCAGGAAGCCGCCTGTAGGCACAGCCAGGCAGCTGAGCTGGAGCACATGAAATTAGAAATGGGAAAAGGAAGCCATAAAGGTGAGGAAGCAGCATGGAACTACTTCCCCATGAAGAGAGAGGATAAAGAGGTTAAAAAAAAAAAACAAAAACCTCTAAGGGCATGAATTACATGGGTCAGGGAAGTGAGTTTCAACTGTAACAGGGAAACAAGCGAGGAGAAAGGAAAAGAGCCACTGCATGGTCATTTTTTCAGAAAGCTACCTTAAATTATCATCCCTGAAAATTAGGCAAAACCAAGACCAAGTTTACTGGGGCAACAGCGTAAACATATACACTGATTATATACATAAAAACAGTATACTGCAACAGCAACCTGCGTTCAGTGAGGCTTCTGTAACTTACTCTCTGATCTTCTTCTCGGAGCCGTCTCTCCCAGGATCATAGACTCCTTTAGGTAGATGCTGAATAAGGCCTATCCTCTGCGCTATTCTGATCTGCTCCTCTTCGGTCAGCTGCGTCGCTAGCCGAGTCTGGCTAGGAGTCGGGTGATAAACAGGAACAGGGACCTGCTCCTAAAATTAAAATATTTCAGTTAAAAAAACACCAAACCAAAGCCACGGAGGCTTTCCTAGCATTTCATAGCGCAGTACAGGCAACGTATTTAACTCCTCTGCTCTTAGTCCTACAAATGTCTGTACCATCTCCCGCTCCTACTATGCAATTTGAGGGCTGTAATTATATCAAGAGTGGGATAAAGAATTGAGGCCAGTATCTCGAGCGACGAGTTGTCCTCTGCAAAGGCTTTTTCTCCCCAGGCATTGCTCATACATGAAATAATGCACAGCAGCCTCCACGTGACAGAGGGCAGAGAAACCTTACACACACCTGGTGAACCACAAAGACACCGAACTGAACAGCGTAATGGCTGAGGAAGAGCCTCCACTATTTGCAACAAAAATCATATTTTTATTTTTTTTTTAATGAAGAATTACTTGCAAAGATGAGGACAGTGCTTCTTCTTAGGAGTTTTAGAGAGGAAGGTTTTATTGGTTCAGTAATAAATTTATGTGATCTGTTCTGGGCGACACAAGCTCCAATCCAGAACTGGAGATTTCATTCTTGTGTGGTTAAAAAGTGTCACCCAGACAATAAAAAGAAAACTTTAAATAATCAATCCAAGTTCTACATTTGTTCTCATACATCAAAATGATTTTACAAGTTCTTCCAAGCTGGACTTCAGCTGCTGTATGTTTAAAGCATGTATTTCCCAAATAAAAGGCAAAGTGTAGGTATTAAATAATCCTTCCTCTGCCACGTTCTTGGAAACTTCTTCTAAATCTTATTGAACTTAGATTATTTTCACTAATACTTATATTAGCATGGTACTTCTTTTACTGGCTTTTAAAGCAGGTTTTTTTTGGACATAAGCGCCAATTTTGAACAGGAGATGATACCATCAGGACAGCATTGGCCAGTAGCCATAAATCTGATCTTAACAGGGACACTGTTTCTTGCAGGAGGCCTATTTTAACGGTACTTCTTAAACACCAAAAAAAAAAAAAAGCAACTTATAGATGCATTCCGAAAATAAACCCAGTCCGTCTGAGACACAACAGCATCAATTCAACTGCCAGAAAAATGCAGAAGTTGGTGTTTTGGAGGACGCTGCTGCCAAACGAGCCGTCTGCAGGGGTGCGTGAAGCTGCGCCGCAGAAGCAGCCAATGCAGCACCCATCGCCGCCGACACACTCCTGCTCGCTCGCCGCCAACACCGGGCTGGTGGCAGCTTTCACCGTCCGTCAGAGAGCGGCCACCTTCTGCACCACACGCATCCTTGCGGAGCACGGGCTGCTGGGGGCATCTCCAGGTGTTTCTGGAAGCGGGACCACGGCCGCCTGCCCCTCTCCTGGTCCTTCTCTGCCTTTTCGCTGCGCCGGCAACGGTGCCGCATTCGACCGACGCTGACCCCTGGCAAAGTCCCCACACGGAGTTTAACACGTGTAATACTGCGCTTGTAAAGCCCCGCCACGCGATTCTTCTTTCACTGCTAGAAGCATGGCAAGTGGAAAGACAAGACAGGACGGTGGAAGGCCAGGAGAAAGCAGCCTCTTGTCAGCCGGTGCCGGGGTTGCCCAGCAGCAGAAGTCCTTGCTTAAGAGAAACGCCAATAAAAAAATACAAGCCTGCCTGGCAATTCTTCTTTTAACATGGCACCTCCCATTTGCAATGCAGCTGCGGGGTAAAATTCTGTCTTCTCTTAATTTAGTTCTGCTAAGGATTTCCCCCTCTCATTTCCTAGCAGAACTCGGAGGAATTATGAGAAGGCTCAAAAGGGAAAATGTGAGTCGTTCTGTAAGTTTGATTAATTTCCTGACTACTCTGAGCTGTATTTCACAGAATTCTTCTAGATCAGCTATCTTTTAATGGTTTAAATTATCTAAAGTATTATCTAATCATCATTTGGATAGGGAAAAGCACCAGCTGAAGCTAGGAATGACCTATGAGATACAACAGTATTCATGAAGTGGCTCTGCAACCTTTGGAGCCAGCAAAATAAAGCATTTTTTCTGATCCCAAATGCTGTAGACCATCTGCACTGAACCTATCAGTTCCAGGCAGAGCCCAGCCCTGATTTTATGTTTCGAGGCCTTACCACCACAAACTATTAAGTAACTTTTTTTTCCCCCAAGGATTTGCTATACTTCCTTGTACAGATTATTAAACCAATACCAGAAGACATTACTTCTGGCTCCTTTATTTGTTACAAAGACCTACAGAACACTGGAGAGATGATCCAAGAAACTCTCAGAATGTCTCTAAGTGACAACTGACAGTGAACACCTATAGCAGAAGAACAGCAGACTGATCAGCTTAGCAGAAATTATACAGCAAAAAGAAACTACGCTTGAGTAAGAATCTGTTGTGAGTTAAAACTGTCCCATTTGGACATCTCTGAAATGAGAAATCAGTCATGCTATCCAACCGATGACTGCTCTGGTTACGTTCTTGACAGTAAAATTAACAAAACTTTTAAGGCTGTAACAGGCCAAACAAAACCAAAACCTCATTCCCTTGTTCTAGCCGTGCAGGCGCTTGCTGCGAGCGACCGCCAATGGACCATGTACTCAGGGAACCCATTTCTGCATGACTGCAAAGCCCCTCTCCCTTGGGTGTCGTCCTCCCTGTGGAGACCTGAAGAAGAGGGGCCTGATGGACCCCCCCCCAGGCCCCCCCCTCCCCTTCCCAAATACCAAAACACTCTCCTGACTGCCGGCGCTGTACAGAAACACTCCTCCTGTCTCAGGTTCCCTCCCCGCAGAGCCACATGTCTGACATCACCAATTAAGGCAGGAATTTATAGCTGCCAGCTGTGGGCTTCTACAGTTTCACATACTAGACCAGAATCTCATCAGATGAGTAACTCTGGGTGAAAACAGCGCTGTCTTCTTTCACCATGACATCTTCGTGCTTTTGAATATAAAGAATTGGGGTTGGTGTGGCTGCCAAGCCGTTGTGAAAAAATGCCTAAGTTGTGCCACTGTAAATAAAGAGTGACTGCTCCATACCCATGACCCCATGCGCTTCCTTAACACACGGGCTGGTGGCACTTAAATCTTGCCTCCCGGTGACAATTTGAAGCCTGCCCAAAGTGAGCGATCAGTCCCCTGGATACCACCGTACCAGCAGAACAGCAGAACACAGCCACACACATCGCAGAGACTCAAACTGTAGGGTACACAGCAACGACCTTTCCAAACCAGTCCTCTCCCCTCCAACAGGTGAAAAGGTGTGGTTATACCTGTATGATTCTAAAAATGTTTTAAAAATATTCATTCACGAGAATATGGCAGCCCAGATTTCTCTGACTCGGTTCGCTGAAGTGACACTCAGCATCCCCAAAAGAGGCCAAAGCAAGAGACTCAACCCTGACCCCCAGCCGTCGGTGGAGCTGCGCTCCAGCAGCGCCCCCACCCCACCATGCCGGCAGCTGAAGCCTCTGGTTTCTCCACTATCCCTGAAGCATTTTTGGAAGTTTGGGTCATCCGACAATCACTTCAAGCTGCCTGTAAGGACAGCTGGAAGAGCGTAGCTTTGGACTGGATATAAGGAAGACGCTCTTTACTCCGAGGGTGGTGAGGCACAGGTTGCCCAGGGAGGTTGTGGATGCTCCATCCCTGGAAGTGTTCAAGGCTGGGCCGGATGGGGCATTGAGCAACCTGATCTAGTGGGAGATGTCCCTGCCATGGCAGGGGGGTTGGAACGAGATGGTCTTGGAGGTCCCTCCCAACCCGAATCATTCTATGATTCTATGACAGCGGGCACAGCCCTGCCTGTGCGGGTTTATTAGTTTCTAACGGCTACTTCTATCAACCCGCTTTAAGGCAAGGTCCCGCTCACGCTGCCGCGGATATTTGAGGGTAAGGGTGTGAGGATTCAAGACTTCAGTCAACTTACACGTGTGGCTAAAGGCAAACCAACACGTATACACATATAAAAGATTTTATTACCCAAGCAATTATTTTTTTACTCCAAAGATGAGCATGAATTTATTGCTCTGGTGTCTCATTTCTCCCTTATCTAGCACAGAGAATGTTTTTGCAGACAGAATTACGAAATACTGAACTTGTAGCCAAAGTTCGTGTTATTTATCATTTGATAAAGATGTCAGGCGTTTCAAACGAAGATAAAATTTCATGCTAACTCTATTACTCTATGCAAAAAAAAACCCTAAAAAAGGCCAAAAAAATAATCAAACCCACACATTAGTGTCAGGCAATGAAATAAAAATCATTTTCTGACACTTAATTTACTTTAATCAATTATTTTTTTCCCATATGAATTTAGTAATGCTGAACATCTCGGATGGCCACACTCCTGGAGATACACAACTTTTTTCGTGTTCACAAAATAAGTGGTGTCAGCACAAGTTTCCCTGGCTTTCTGTGCAGGGAAATCATTCCTTCCTAATGTTTATGTAGCCCTTAAGTAACAACATTAATTTGAGGACTGCAGCAGCATTTGTGTCTCCAGCTCATCCTGGTTCCTCTTCCTCTGGGATGAAAAAAAAATTAGTAAAAAAAAAATAATAAAAAAAATCATACAGGGCATCTAGAGGTCTGCATTTTTCACTTCAGTAAACATTTGCACACGCGGCTTAAAAGGCCCAGACACTCTGTTTCTGCACACAAATTCCCAAGCAGGCTTTGGGCTCTCACTTAAAAAAATGAGGTTTCATCAACCACGATTTTTAGTTTGAAGGCTCCTCATCAATGCAACTTACCTTGGTCACTTATGCTGCTGTAAATATACTTTTCTCTTGTTTTACAGCATTTTCATCTTGTTTTTGCAAGTGCAATGAATTTGTAATACTCTGAAAACAGGTCAGTGGTAGATCAGAAACTCTTAATCCCTGGATAAAGATTATTTTAAGATCACTCTACACCACATATCAGCAGTATGTTATCAGGGCTTTTGTTTGTTGTTTTTAATAATTGCACCAACATGCACAAATTATCCTGTCGGGAAGGTCAAAGGTGAGATGAATAATTCATAACATCTAATAATTCCAGAGGTTAAAGCTTCATTGCTGTGCCTGAGATCCTGTCTAGGGCCACCTGCTGCCCAGTCCCGACTGCTTTGCTCAGGTTCTCGCTCTGTGTTTCCCTCCTCATCTATTCCAATGTTCTCAGCATGTCTCACCCTGGGATATTTATTTGCATTTTAACACCAGATCAACAGCGTATCCCTTAATTCAGTCCAACAAAGGAGACAAGCATCTTCCTAGCTATGTTTATCCTAAGTCTCTTTTATTTTATTTTTTTTTTAAAATACTACTAGGTGCAGCGCTTACGTGCGTTGCGGCTGCTGCCTAATTAATTACTGCAAATATAACAGTTCGATTTGAACTTCCCCAGCTGTTCCCACAGCTCTTTTTTGAAATCCCTTCGATATGCAAATGTCTGTCTCGAAATGTGTTGTCTGAAAGCAGCTGTGCCGGTTCTCACACAGCTGCAGGGGGGCTGCAGGCGCTTTGCCGCTCGCCAGCCCTCCCGCCCCGGTCCCCGAAGCGGCTGTTGCGCAGCTCCAGTGGCCTCTCAACTTTGCTGCCCGTTACGACGCTCCTCGTCACGATTTGGGTCTTTCAGCCTTGCTGCTTCCCAGTTTTCTCACCTCTGAGGTGAGATGCTTAGCAGGAAGCCTAAATAACTCATCTAGAAAAGAGCAACATCAGTTTATAGATGTGAAGTCAGGAGGTGAGAAAAAAGATAAAAATCACGCTTTGCGGGTTTTTTTTTGCAAAGTTCCCCACTGAATTTAGTGAAATTTTCTCACTAGTTTATTACTCATAAAGAACTCGCTGGGAGGATGGTCCAAAGGCCTTTTCTGTGAATGCCATTCTGATCTGGGTGAAAAGACTCAAACTCCATCTGTACGAGAATACATATTCTGAAATAATATCCTCCCCCAAGACATATTAATGTAAAACCACTCACCATTATACTGTGCGTTATACGACAACTACAGCTTACTTTAATAATCCTCAGAATATTACGAGCAGTCTGCCAACTGTAAAAGCCTTGTTCTGACATACAGAAGGGAACAGTTCATTTATAAAGCTGAAATACCATTTGCTATAAAACATCACGCAATGCGATCGTTACCCAATCTTTTATATTCCTGCTTCCAGGTAGCCAGTCGGTATAAATAACCGTGACAGCTGAACACTTAGGCTAAGAAGTTCTTTTGAAAGAAAAATCTCCTCTCCTCACCTCTCCCATTTGGAGGGGACACCTGGGACAGATGACCAGGCCGTGAGACACACGCGTGTGCCCAAAAGGAGCTGTTCTGACACAGGCTGGAATCTAAAGCATGGATTTATCTAGCAGACCTCATTCACTTAATGACAATACAGTCAGAAAAGAGATTAAACATTAAATTAGCACCGTATTAAGCAAAACTGATCCTTTACAAATTTTCAAGCTTGCCAGAGACTGATTCCCTTTGTTTATGTGAGAAGTGTGAAGATTCAGGTAGTTCTCTCCCAACAAATAATAAATATGTTTCAAAACAGATTCACTGCACCGCTCCACTCTATACAACACTCACCTGTGTGGTTCTGAGTTCTTGCATTTCTCAGGATTCCCACATTCCTTTCTAAGGAGACTTGATCACACAAATTTTGAAAGTATATTTGATTCATCTGGAACTCATTTAAGGCCAATAAACATATTCTTCATTTTTAAGACTTATTAAGATATTGTTCTGCTACCACCATTTGCCGGAGAGAACTTACTTTTAACTGTTCGTGACTATTTTAAAACAAAACCACTTTTACTTTCCTTTGTTTGATACATTCTGATATATTCTTTGATAGGTGTGACCCTGAAGGACAAAAAAAACCCAAACCCACAAGACAAAAGTTTCACATCTTTGTTTTTCCTTTGAGGTTCTATTAGTATCCCAATTATCATTTAAATATTAAATAGAGAATTTTAATGCAGAAATAAACGTGTGCACTAGCACCTTACTAGTCCATAGTAGCAAAGCAATGGTCCAAAACCCAGCAAGGGGTCCCCTGCACCTGCGGTGTGTTCAGGTTCATACAGGCTTCTCATCAGGGCACTCTTCCAGGAAGATCAATAAGAATTCTGGCAGTGTAGGAACTGGGCATTGTAGACATGGTCAGTAATGAATGTAACAACAGGCTGAGGAAACAGTCTGCAAGGGTGGAGGGGAACCTGCAGAATCTGCACAGCGCTCCTCCAGCTGCTCACACCGATGAAGACGCAACACCCAGTGTGAGTCACACATCGTTGCAGAGGGAGATGTTTTCTGGTGAAAGCCACAGCGGTTCTGCAGTGATGGCGCAGCCTCCTTTAAGCTATCGCTAAAACTGTAAAATCGTCCTTTGCATTTTTCACAATTATTCCACTGAAATTACTGAGTTGGAAAAGACACGCAATCATGAGAGAGTGAGTCTTGGCTACCAACTCTTAAAACATCACCTGTTCCCTAAGTTCAGCTTTGCTACCCAGAAAAGGGCTGGGGCAGAGAGAGAGAGGAGGTACAAGCTAGATGCATCCTGCCTGCTCTTTCCTAGATAGTGACAGGGGCTAGTAGAGAAAGGGACTTTGTTTTCAAGCTTTTTACCTGTGCTGTCACACAAAACCACAAAGGCTGCCTACTCCCAAGACGAACAGTTGACGGTGCCCTTCTCAGCTTGGCGAGTGCAAACCCAGCCTCACCTGGCAGATGGACATCACCCGCTGCTCCGTACAGTCACCTGCTCTGAAATTTGATTAACCATCAATGCAAACCCAAACACAAAAGATTAGCAAGGAGGAGTTGCAGAGGAAAAGCAGTAATTAAAAAGCAGTAATTAATCCCTGGAAGCACGATCTCCTGACACAACCAGACAATTTTTACATTTCCAGGCTGCAGAGCAGGTTTCTCTGACTCAAGGGCCATATCCTCAGGCACAGTTCCACTAACTGAATTCATGTTCACCACCTTGATGTAGGTTTTAGCTGTCTTTATTCCTTTCTCCAGCAATCCCATCAAACATCAGGGTGTGAATTTCTTCAGGCAAGTGGATAATATACACCAACACATCCCAGACCATCAAACTGCTCATGAGAGAACTGACTCCAACTCTCCAGAGAGCCCCACTGACAGCATCAGGCCACGACTGCTGAGAGGTAACAAAGTCCTCTAATTACAGCTCCTAGTGTCTTTATTTTAATAGTTTGCTTTTTATATAAAAGGCGGGGAAAGATACATAAACATTTTACAAAAAATCATGCTCTTCTGTCAAGGTGCTGCAATGAGCAAAGCCAGGAAAGAAGAGTTGCCGCTAAACATTAAACTAAGGACACTCAGGCACAAAATGCAGCCTCCTGAGACTTACACACCCCAAGGACTGCAAAGCGAAGCAGCTGGGTAAGGAGAAAATCTATCAGGAAGAGCCAACAGTCATTTCTGCAGCTGAGAGTAGAACAGCACATGTACGTGGGTCATCCTACCCCACAAGCAAACCACAACATCTGCGTTATTGGTACATGTTCTGTCCTACTTGTGCCAAGCACTTGTCTTTGCAGAAACCCCTTCTTAGGCCTGGCAAGTGCAGACAGTTATTACAGTGCTATGGCTATGGTAAACACAGCACTTAGGTTTAAGCAAGACAGCTGCTGGAGAAATGAGGAGCAGATTTAACAACAAATAAAAGCTTGAAGCTTTAGGAAGAAGATGGCTCTGTAGCAGAAGAGGTTGAAAACAAACCTCTCACACTGTCTCCTCCGCTGAAAGGTGTAAGCTGAATCTACTGTGTCCCATTCATTTACCGCAGTGGAATTTTTGGCTAGCAGGAAGCAAAAAGAAAAAAAGAACACCCCAAACAAACTAATCCAGTTAACATTTTTTTTGGAAGTTGCATTTGAGCAGGAGAGACAGGGGAAGCACTCTAGAGCTATGACGGAGAGGCTGACAGGAGTAAGAGAATTGTTCACACTTCCTTCAGACACATATTTACCTTCTTGAAAGGGTAAACGTCAATCAGTGCAACTTGTTTATAGTATAAATCAAAGGGATAACAGCTAAAAAGCTAGTATTGATCATCCTGGGTAACACGTAAAGACTGTGGGCAGCCCGGACTCTGGCTGTGCCAGGCCCCACAGGCAGCGCAGCGAACAGGATTGCTCACACCCTGCCCCGCTCGTCCCGTGAGCTCAGACACGTATCTTCTGTCCTGGACACCGTCCCGCCCGCACACCCACCCAAGCCATTCACTCCAAGGCTTTGACTCACCTCAGGGCACTGCAGACTAAAAAGCTCAAGCTCACACGTGCTTTTGCTTCCCAAGACGTGAGTTTGGCCCAAATCTACCATCCTGTAACCCCCAAAATGTTGCACCGCTCGGACAAGTCTGTGCAAGTCCCTTACACGAAGGGCTTGACGTGGATTACTGGACAGGCAGGCACCCGACGGAGAGTTCAGGCAGAGAGGTCACTTTGGGTGGGCAACGTAACGCATCCAGAGTGGGTAATGCCACGCGCTATGCCCTGACCTGCTGACCCAACCCACAGGCTTCAGCACACGCGGCCCCTGCTCACCGCTTGGTGCCATTCCAGGGAATTTGGGGATTAGGGAGCAGCTGACTCCAGCTGGTCTAAAACCGCGCTGCCTCTGAACCCCGAGTCCTTCCACTTCCCTCATGCTGGCTCTAAGGACGCTGCTCCAAGCGACTCCTCACCTCATGAAAAGCAGACAAGCCATTAGCATCTACTGTGCAATCGCTACAACCACCGAAAGGGCTGGGAACAGGCAGCCAAGAGGAAAATGGAGGAGTGCCCCTGTTGGGACTTCAGCCAATTGTGAAATCCTGACTCCAAACACTTAAAAATACCACGAGTGCTAAAATGTATCTTTTGGCATGAATTATGAAAGCTTGAAGGCGATTCTAAGAACAAAACAGCCCTTCTGAGTACTTCAAGAACAAGGTAGCGAAATTACAGAAATCGGCCCTAATTAGCCAAGAGGAAAGGCTGGGGCCAAAGAGCCAAAACAGGGAGTAAACGTGAAAATGCACATAAGCTGAAGACACGAGCAATCCATCAGAGGACTGCTGAGGTGTAAATACAGGCTATGCTTCTGTGTGTAAATAGATGTGTACATGTATATTTAAATGTGCCAGTCTGAACTAATGGGAACTTAATAACATACAGCAGAGAAGTATTACATGTTACTAGGGATGTATTTTAGAAAAAGTATATAGTGAGAAGGGTATCAAAGGATCAGTGAACCCAAGCGAGGAATGATCTCATCTCGAGGCTCAGCGTATGGTGTTATCTTGGTGTTACCACTCAGTGACACGGAGGCACCTTCCATGGGCAAAGAGGACTAATCCAGAACGCAATTTAACAGCCTTGCCTAAAGCGAGTTTCAGCACACATCCAAAACCGTCGTACTGAATGCAAGTCCTCACAGACCACATCCCTAAAACAGGGCTTTAAACAGACACAACAGCCCCAGCTGGAACATCACTCCCATGTATGGTCTTCTGGGAGGTGTCAGTTTAGCTTCAGATAAGAGGCAACACAGATAACAAAACCCAAGAGGCAGACCAACAGCAGCTATCTCAGACCATCTACCCCTACGTACGACCCTACACGACGACACAAAATACTTTTCTGCAGCCACCCAGCTGTAAGCAGGCACCAAAAAAGACCTTTGAAAGAGGACACGGTAGTTCTTTTTGTAGAGTTACAGTCTGTTGACCAACCAACTGCTGCCAAGAGGCAACACAGGAGATGACTTCTGCAAACCTTGACAGGGATCTTCCCCACGGGCAGGGAGCTGAAGAACAGCTGACAAGGCCGAGCACCACAGCCAGCTGCAGTGGCCCAGGACGGTGGGCTAGCAATGGGCTCTCTTGGGCAAGCCAAGCAGAAATCTCAGGAAATTTCCATTACACCTCACAGTAAACAGGGACTCAGCAGAGCAGGACTCTCAAGACAGTGCAAACCTCTGCCAAACCATAGAGATAGGAGAGAAAACATTGTTAAGGATAAATGACATGGGGGGGGGGAAGTGGTAACAGCCCACATCCTATTGCAGAAGAGCTTCAAAAAGCAGCTGGGGCTGGGGAATGAGCTGGGTCTGCATAACCACATAGCAAAAAAAAAAAGAAACTGAAGCAGAGAGACTGCTGATGTGGGGCACCTGCTTTGAGACCATGTCAGCAAAGCAGCCCATGGCAGCAGTGTTTGCTTCAAAACTCGGTAATCTATGTTATCCTTCACTCAACCGTAACTTGTACTCAATCTGAAGGATTTTAATTAGCTTTTTAACAAACCCACCCTCAATTACAAATGCTTGCTCAAGCAGGAAGCTGCTACACCTTGGCAGTTTGATGGTACACTCAGATCCACAGGTCTTTACTATTTTCTTAAGGGCATCTGAACTTGTAATGCAGTGTGGATGCCCCTGAGTTCCAGGTACACGACTCGAGGCCTCAGCCGAGGCAGCGCAGCAGGGGACCGGAGTGTGCAGAGGCAGCCAGGAGGCTTTCCGAGGCCAGTTAAATGACATCATCAATGCTGCATTTTGCAACAGCTTTTATTTTAAGTGTGTTTCTCCCTTAGCCTGCTAGGAAGCCAGAAAGAGATGCAGTCTCACCTACACCTGCCATACATTAGGGCACCTCAAACGTGGCACCAGCCTGTGCGCAGCCGTCCTGCATATTGCCAGCTTGGCGAGGACATCCCCATCGTCCCACCCTGTCAGCAGCTCCTCTCTTCCACCAGATCTCGGGCAAATGATGGTGGATTTCTGTGATTTCTTCCACATTTTAAAGCTGGAAATTGGGTTTGGATCAGGGGGGACCAAGAGCACCCAGAGCTGTGCAGGGAAGATTTCAGTGCAGCCCAGCATGTGGCATCATGCAGACACGGTCACCTCTCCCACGCACGCTCGCTGCCGTCTCCCACTCTTGGTGGGAATGAATACACACAAAAAATGTGATTCGGCTATTTGTCGGCGTCATTTGATAATAACATTAATTATTTCAACTTTTGAGTTAATAAGCAGCAACTGTAAACAGCCAGAGGTACCGATCCAGGTTATCGGCTCATCTAAGCGAGACATTTATTAATCTTAAAGGAATGTCTCAGGCATTAAACAATTATTACTAAATCTGTGTATTGGTGTGGGTTTTTTAAAGCAGTGCTCTGTCTAACAGTAAGGAACGACTGTATGAGTATTAAGGCACACTAAAGCTTGATGAAGCTCCACTTTTTGATGCAGTATTAGCAGCGAATGCAAGGGCAACGCTTCTATTTTTTCCAGCGAAGTCTTGTCCTCACAAGCAGTGACTCTGCGTTTTTAGCTCACAGGGCACAAATCCAAGTGTGATCTCATGCAACTGTCAAACCTCTTCTAACAGAAAAAAGGCCTGTGCCAAGAACAGGTAGAAAAAAAATCATAAATAGCTCTCTCAGGAGTTGGTTATACAAGCAAAATATTTCCAGAACGTGTTTTTCCTACTTATTCAAAATTTTAAATGCATAGACAGTTCAACGAGCATCTGGCCATTTCTTTAATCTCTTACCAGAAAACACACGTTCATTTTACTGCTACGTATGAAAGGTACAGCCAGTTGCTGGTGCAACCAGCCACAAACGTTTGGCTTCACAGACGAACAAGGTACAGTGCCCAGTACCACTGGATAAGCAACCACCACCTGTCTAATCAGCACTTTCGGTCTATGCAATTTTTGGTTTTTTAAGATATTCTTCTTTGCATCTTGCCTGTGCTGGTTTTACAACAAAGATACTTGTGTTTGTTTCAGCACAGGTGCTTTCAGAGGAGGTGGTTTGAACCAAAGCAGGTTTGAGGCTCTGCAAGGGTGAGGGGTGAGACGACTGAAGCGCAGAGCCCAGCACGGCCACCACAGCTCCCACCTCACCTTGTTCAGCCCTGGCGGGATGAAGAAAAACCTCTATTTGGTCAGGCCATTCCCCTGCTTACAGCCACTCTCACGGAAGGTGGCAAAAGCTTTGTTTACATTGAAATTGGCTTTCTGAAAGAGAACTTGAGGCTTCCACAACAGATTTTCATCTTGCTGACTGCAAGTATCAGGCAGTAAGAGCTACAACTCTCCCCGCTACTACCCCAGAAGCACACTTAGAAAGGATTTCAAACACTACCAGGGACGTGGCACTTGAGCACCTACTCAAGTACTTGCCTGAATTAAGGGTCAGGCTGCTACAAAATCTCAGAAGAACAGAAGACTGTTTGAGAGGAGGGACATGAAAACAGAGAGGTCATTTTTCTGAATATGGACTGACTGGTTGGAAGACAAAGCCCCATTTCACCCACACACACCCGTACAAGAGCAGCTGCGAAGCCCGGAGATCTCCAGCCTTAGCTCATCCACCCGCGACGAGGGATCGTTCAAGTCGTGTGAAGTACACCAGAAACCCTGAACACCTACTACGGGGAGGGCTGCATGCAGTTCTAGGGCTGGAGTTGAAAAGATCATATGACAACACAAAGGTTATCTGCACAAATTTAAAAGCACTAATTTGCCAATTACCTGTGACTTTCAAATACTCCATTTTAGACACACGGGTACAAGGAAATTGCTCAAGCCCTGCACTGATATGTAACCACCAAAGGTGAGGTACGTGCTACTTTCAAGGCCCTTCAGAGTCAGAAATGAAAGCCTAGTGTTGATAACACTACTGATACTCTTTCAAGCTTTATGAAGATAGAAATACTTCCACTTATACTCTCATTAATGTTTAGGGTGGAATAACCACATCCTGCTACAACCCACACGATTACTAAAGTAAGTTTTGCCAGTTTATACACATGCAGACAAATTGCAGTCACAATAAAACACGAGAATGGAGTAACACCGAGCTTTGAGGCAGTAAATCTGGGGGTATTTAGTATGTGACTGTGTCAAAAAAATACACACAGCCACAGCAAAACAGCTATCAAGAAAACCTTAGGAGTTTTTTTTAGGGTTATTTTATGATGCTTAGCCCAGAATATGCCTTGTTACCTTGGGAGTCATTAGGGTGTAACTGCGGAGGGAACTGTAATAGGTAGATAAGCTGGAAGGGAAGAGAGAAAGAAGCTTCTTCCTCACATTTTAACTCCACGAGCAGTAATATCATCACTCAATTACTAGAGAAATATTCCAGCCATCTTTCTAGGCTTTTCACCTCACCGTATGGTCCCCGAAAGGACACCTCTCCAACACACCTCTGAGAGGCAGTGGGTGCCGCAGACCAGCCGGGGAGGCGGCCGGTATTTAGTGCGGCTCCTCCAAGTCCCAGGGCCCACAGGACTAGACTCGCTTCGCCTCCTCACACACGCCCGCCCGCAGTTAAGGGAGGCCAGGGAGGTGCTTCCCTGGGGACAGGGCAAGATTTGCTGAGTAATCTCTGAACCAAACAGGCAAGATGAGCCTGAACTCCCATCTTTATTTGGGATACCTTTTTTCCTACAGACACATCTCCACTGCAGCAAAGACACAACCAGAAAATACTGCAACAAACAATTTTTTCTCCTTCAATTGTTTCAAAGCAGACAGCAGAAGCAGAAATAAACTGATCGTTCTGGGAGATGGGCAGCTCCAGACGCTTCCTTGGGGGCAGAAAAGGGCTGGGCACGGCTTTCTCCATGAACTTTGGCAAAAACTAGTCTGATGTTTGTCAGATGAAATCTGCTGAAAGCCATACAGCAAGTATCCTGTGGAGCAATTTCAGACTGGCAGATCAGGTTAAAGAAAATTTCTATGTTCCACTGAAGCTCTGTACAGAAATTAGCCTTGAAAGAACTTACAGGCCTGGTTCCAATTTTTTTTGCACCCCTTCATGCAATGCTGCGCTCCTGGCGAGGTGTTCAGCATTATGGAATGCTTTACCCCAGTGAGAGAGGATAATGGCTAGTGGTGCATGAAGAGGTGCTTGCCCCTTGGACTTCTGAGCTGCGTGTTCTGCAGATTTAAAGTAAATATTGTCTATGACTTCCATTATCAGTCACCGTGACAAGATTGACTGCAAGATGCTGAGCAGTAAATGATCCCTCAATCACTTTGCCCTGTTTTCATCTTTTTTTTTTTTTTTCCCTTAAGTTTCACTGACTGTGGATGAGGCAGATTTTGTTTTTCAGGAAACCAAGTTGCTTGATTATTATACCCACTAACAAACAAAATAAAAATAGAAGTGTTAACCTAGAAAAACAAAGGCTGAAAGGGATATACGACTGATCTCTAAATAAATTAGAAGAGTAAACATCAGAAGAACAATTGAGGATCTGTTTGATACAAGAATAACAGGTGCAAGTTTGCCATACATAATCTAGAATTGTGAAATACCTTCTTGAGCCTTAGGTCTCAGCTGATAAAGATAGGCTCACTGTAGAGGATGGGCAAAGCTTAACTAGTGTCTTGTAAAAATTATACTTTATCTGCAGAAACTAACTTCACTGAGTATACACTAACTACTCATGTATCTCCTTGCTCACCAACATGAGAAAACAGTCCTTGGCAACATGCAATTTCCAACACTGCACCGAACAGCATTGTTATAGACATTAATATAATCTATGATGCAGTGTTGTAACTAGCAATAATGCTTCTCATATTTAACTCAAAGCTAATTTAAATAAAATAAGGAAGCTAACACTCATTAAATCTGAACTCACTTCGTGAAAGCGATTATAGGTCATTATATTGTCATGTCCAGCTGAAAGTTTAAGATGCTAACAAAATAAAAGTTTTAAAAGTGAGAGAATAAATTTTTGGATAAAAATGGTTCCCATTAACAATTCTGCTTTCATGTCTGCTGCATTTTCAATAGCTCACTGCTGGAAAACACCTACAGCAGAAGCACAAAGATTCCTGGCCAAACCCTGTTTCCTACAGCACAGGCTACAGGTAGGAGCAGGAGAGAAGGCAGGGCTGAAAAAAAACCTTCATGAAGCTTATTCTGCTGACCATATGCTAGCTGAAAGTTTCAGCACATTCTGAGATCTCCAGCTTTACAAACTTGCTTGTGGTGACTGAGTAGCAGCTGGCAGTGGCACTGCTGAAGATTTGGCCTATGGCAAGTGAGACGTAAGGTCATCAGTGAGCGAGGAGATGTGGGATTACTGCACTCCATGTTAAGATAGAGGTACTTTATTGCTAGAACACGGTAACCATTCTGCACCTAGAATTTAAAAAAATACGTATCCTACTTCAGTTTGATGTGTTATTTAAGTCTTTAAGGGAGAAAGAGCAATAGGTATTGGCCTACTTTAAATGGTTATATTCTGTCCAGCTGAAATGCGTTACTGTATTCAAAGTGAAACCTGGCCAGCATATTGTTGTGAAATAAACCAAGGAAACATCAGTATCAGCAAGCAGTCTCGTTCAGAAAATTACTTTTACAGCTTTGCAGCGTCCCACAGCCCAGCCAACGTGCCGGGCCATTTGCTTACTGCTGACCAACGAGGGTGTCCCTCGCTGCCCCTGAAGCTCCATCTCCTGCTGCTTGGGAGCTTTATTTGTAGGCCTCCAAGCCAAAACTTAAGCTCGACTTAAGTCAATGAGATCCAAGAAGCTGTAAAGATGGTATTTACTGCTCATGTTCAACACTACTGGTTCTGAATTCAAAAAAAACTAAAGAGAGTGGTACTGAGCGAAAGGCTTTGAGCTATGTAAGAGCACGGCATTACCACAGAGATGACACCAGCCGGTAACACTGCATAAACAGCCCCATAAAGAAGTGGCAAGATTTGCTTCTCAAGTTTATTTCTTGATACAGGCTTTTGCCTCTCAATTTGCTTTAACTAAGATTGGCTCCAGTAGGAAACGAGTGGTCTCCCTTGAGGGAGCTAGAATAAGGAGTCACAACATACAAACCAGGACAGCCGAACTGAGGTGACCAGCTTAGCTTCTGCTCTTGCCTACTTACAAAATTTCTTAATTCTAAACATTTTAGACAACAGGGAGGCTGTTTTATTGAAAGCCACATACACTGGCAGTCCTCACTCACACATGCACAAAGGTAATCAAACTCCTAACAGCCGTGATGAAGCTTGCCAAGTTACGTCCAGGCTTTGGAAACCATCCACGGAATCATAACTGGAAGGCTTGTGTGAGGAAACAGGCAGAGCAGCACCCCACGACGCAGCTGAATGATGTTACTGTAGTCAGTCATGTCCCAAGGGATACCACAGTCTGCTGCGCAACACGAACAGGCTGTGAAAGTCTTCACCCATTCCTGTACTTAACCAAATATACTCATGAACTGTTAGATAACATTAATGAAGCTTCTTTTAAAAAGAAAATAGTGAGGAAAAGCATCCTAGCATCTTTAATAGTAGTTCTGGTAGACAGATGTATATTCTTTTATTATGCTTTATTCATTTAAAAAAAAAAGAAAGGAAACAAATAGAAAAAAAAAACATTTAAAACAGTATTAAGGCTTGGTCTACATCAGAGATTTGTCCTGCAGCAGCAAAATCCCTCCAACTGAAACCACCGTCCCACTGAAGTTTGAAATGGTACCTCTGGGCTGCATTTCATGTACAGACCATTCCCAAGTGCACTCACTGGCCAACCAGTATCAGATATGCATTCTGCGCATGCACACTCCGTTAAGTCCGAGTATATCCTTAACTGCAACATGAAGAAGCCAAAACTCCTGTAATATTTGGTAGTAATAGCACCCACCTAACACCTGACACCACTAGACCTTTCCAGAGACGTCACAAAGTGAAATGAAATATACAGATGACAAAGAGCACAGACAACTCCAACCTCCACCTGGAAGTCTCTTTGGTTCACTAACGTGTCAGAAGGAAAAATAAGAGCACAAGAATCCATTTCAGTCATTTGAAGGCTGCAAGCTGACACAGTGAGGGATCAAATAAGCACCAAAGCCACCACGAAGAGACTGTGGAGCACATGGTTGCAAGGGCAAAATAGGGGGGAAAAAGCAAAGCAATCTCTTTTGGCAGCCGCAGGTGGCTGGATAGCCCCCGAGCCTCTCCTTCGGCCTCGGCCACGTTTGCTCCTGAGCAGCACCTGTCAAAGCCATTTTTTTTCAAGTGCTGGTGCAGAATCCTGCCTCAAATCAAGTTAAACGAACGCAGACTGAGTTTCCCCGCATGTCAGAGGTGTACGCGTCCCGACACGGTGGTGCCCATAGGTTCCGTGTGGTGAAGGCCCCAGGGGAGGAATATGTGGTGTCAGCAGGTGCCAGCATCTTCTTTAGGGACACGGAAAGAATCCTCTTCTCCCCAGAAAGGCTGCAGAAGCCCAAATGGCTCAAGTTACTGATGCACTACTTCAGATAAACTCCCCTGTATTTAAAAAAAATGCCTTATGCTGGCAAAGTGATGGACAAACTTCCCTCAGCCTACTGTACTCTCTGCCATTTGACTGGGCACCTGGAGGTGGAAACGTTTGTCTGATCCCTCAACACCAACAGCCTGTTTGGTAGCATCTGTTACGTAGTTGTTACTACCATTTTCCCAGTTTTTGCTTTCCAGTAAAAATACCACTGCACCAGCAGCACTGCTTGGAGGAACCTTCATCTGCATGATCCGACCAGAGCAAAGAACACGCTGACCCCAGGATGTCACGTTCAGAGTCTGCTGCCGAAATTCCTGCCAGCACGAAGGCCAGATCCAACTCTCTTGTTAACCAAGAGCTAACTGGTCATTATTCAGCCACAGCACATTGAGGAGACACAGAGACACGGAGTTCTGTACGCTGCAGCTGGGAGTTTGGCTGTCTGGCCTTCACCATGCTGGAATCCAGATAGTGGCATACGAATGAGATGTATTTAATAGACAAAAAAAAAAAAAAAAAAAGGAAGGATGACACATCCTCCTTTCCTATCTCAACCTAAAACCATATCCCTCTTTTTCTAGGCTTATCAGCTCAGAGTAGGTGACAGCTACATAAAGACACTTCAGGAGAAGCTATATATAGGGTGAAGTGAACTTTTCCCCAGGAAGCTCTAGATCTAGGTCATCTTGATGCTTCTGGGAAAAACAGGGTACTCAGTGAACAAGAATACAGTTTATAGAGGGGAAACAAAGACTACTTTGAGCATGACATTTTGTGTGCATACTATTTTTTCTTTCCTCCTAAAGGATTTTTAAATGAAAACAACTAATTAATCATTAAACATTGTGTCTCTCGATATCTGACTCCATCAACTGTAAATCAAGAAACCCAGTATGTTTACAATAGCAATAGGCATTATTTGGTAAACTCATTTTAATAGTTTAGCCACAGAGTAAAATGAACACAACTTCAACTCTTCGAAATTGCAGAGTTCATCTAAATTCAGACCTGATGCAAAATTCCTCCTGCCGCCTCATTTTTGGATCTTACGGACAACTGGTTGAAAGGATTATATACAGCCCAGCAGAGCTCCAGGCAAGTTATCATGTGAATCCACTCCAACGAATTAATCACCACACCAGCGCTTCAAATCAAGGGCAGGACAGGAGAGCAACTGAGTTCTCTCACTCAGGCCATGATCTACCTCAGTCCAGCTGCTGGAGGGTACCTGGCCATCGCAGCCACTGTAGAATCACACAAACGCCATCACCTAACAAGAGGTGTCATCTCTATCAGGGCAGGTAGAAGAGTTTTCTTGGCTCAGAGCTCAGAGTAACATTACCTGTGCAGGTCTTCTCACTCGTTTCCAGTTTGCAGATCCCTATAAATTGTCAAGCAGAGGTGTGGACCTGTATTCTCAGTTTAGTGAATATGGATGGGACTTTATTAGCTTTTGTGAGCACTATAAAACCAGCCTATAGAGCCTCAGAGACCCAATAACAGAGGTGAAAGAGCACTAACCCAGAAAAGAACTAGTTTAAATTAAGTATTTTTGCTTGAATTTGGAAACTGAAATTGTTTCCCTCTGAGAAGGGCAATATGCTTTTCAAGGATGTCACTCTCCACAGGATGACCTGTAACTCCCTTGAAATCTCCAACGATATAGATAGCTACAAAACTCTGTGAAGCTGACACTAATGCAATGACTTAGTTCTATTTCGTAAGCTAAATTGAAGATATATGGATCTAACTGCAATACAAATCATAATACCTAAACACAAAACAACAAAGACAAACCCCAAAGTATCAGAAACTGTCAATGGCAATTAAGCAGATACTTTTATAAAACATAAAAGTCTACAGGTGTTAAAATATTAATTTCAATGTCTTAACTAAATCTGAATTTAGGCCATTAGTTTGCTGATCTGAGCCTTTTATATGGCTCCCATTTAATACAGCAGTTAACTCCTTTCACTTAAGCAACAGTACAGACCAAACCAGTTTAGCAGTTCGGTACGTCTGTAGTCAAGCAATGCTGGCACCTGTTTGCTCAAAATATGAGAGCAATCACTTCTCTTTCTAAACTTTTATTTAAAGTTATTCAGGCGAAATAAACACGAGTCTTAATCCATACTGCAAAATTATACTATGTCTGAATTACAGATTTCAATAACGGTGTTAATAAATTGCTGTGATTAATGTTCCGTGCAAAGAACAAACTCTGTATCTGGGTTTAATTACAATGATGAATAAAAGTCAGACACAGGCATCATCCCAGAGTAGTCATGCATTATACTGTCCCACAGACACTGAAATAATGGAATCTGATGCACTTTGATCTCTTAGATAAGTCCCTCGCAGCTCTGAAACAGAAAGGGCAAGAGCACCCAGCCTCATCCAATTCTGCAACGTTTGCACACTGAGTCATAAGAGATCTGTATCCCCCACTACTAAGATGCATCTTACAGCAATAAATAAAGTCAGATAAATATCGCTCCATTTCCTTCTGGCCAGAGCTTGTACACAAATCATCAGCAGAGCCCTACAGAGTGATAGCGGTGAGAAGCACAGGGAAACCAGCACAACTAGCATCCAAGCACATATTTCTGGGTTATATTCTAGTCTGACTTTTTTTTAAGTAGTTTTGCCATGACAAAGATTAGAGACAAGCAGTATCTGATAAAGTTAATGGTTTTAATCATGGCTGCGGGATAGCACATTCTTTGCTTTCATCCAAACCAGCACTGACTGAATGATTTTTTTGCTTACCACTGGATACTCACATGGCTTCCTTAAATATTATTAGTCATAAACCAGGCATTTCCCTTGATGCTTCTAGGACCTGTCTTAGCAGCACAAACTCTAATGGCATCTGGACTAGCTACAACCCCAAGCTCTGGAAAACTAGGCCCCATCAGCCAGCTAAGATTTGGTTTTGAGGATGAGGTTGCTCCTGCTTGGGCACTTGGCCTTGGAGCTCAGTGAACTACATACAAGGACCGCTTCCAAATCATGCCTCTAGAAATACAAATTGCTCTAAGTGGGGAAAAAACAAATCAGAGGACAGAGAGACCTTTCCAGTGTCCAAAAAACACCATCAATGGGAAACAAGTTTCAGTATTGCAGGGATAATAGTCTGCACGTTCATTGCTGCATGCTGGGGCTAAGGGAGAAACTGATTTTCCTGAGTCACAGTTTCTCTCATTCCTCCTCCAGTTTCAGTCCTCCCCCAAGCACCTCAGGCCCACATCATCCCTAAACCAAAAACAGAGGCAAGATGAGAACGCTCAAAAACGAGCCCAGCCTTTCACACGATGGTATGGGCGTGCGCACGTGTGCGAAGCAGAGAGCATGCGTAAGCGTTCTGGTGGATCAGCAGAAATGCCCGATGCAATAAACCAGCTGGTTGTGATTTGGCTGACGCAACTGCAGTTGAAAGGACGGTTCTTTTATCTCCTCCTCCAGTTGCTGCACGCATCTGCTGTTTGTCCGTGTCACTGAGCGTGGATCGTGGTCCAGCAGCTTTTATGCCAACGGCAGTCTGACTTTCTTCTGCACTGATGAGAAACAGAGCGGCTGGCAGATTCCTATGGATGACTGGTAAATAAAACAACCACTCTACATAACTGTTTGGCCTCTTGGAAATTGTTTCATTAGTTCATAGGAAAGTCACAGTTGACTTGCTTTAGTCCATTCCACAGATCATTATCTCTCCAAAACATAGAGCTAGTTTATTTTCTGTGGTTCCGAAGCTGAAGTCCAGATGTGTGGCCAGCAACAGATACTGATCACAGAAATGAACCAGTGGAACATACGGGAAACATGAGAGCTTCCTAAACACACGGTGGTCCTAGATTTTGGGAAGGGCAGTACTGCTTGTTTGGGTTGGCTTGCCCGAAAACGCACAATTTCCCAGCATAATAAAGATTCATCATCCCGATTAGGCAAGATTTCTTGTTACCATCTCCACGGCCTCTTCATTCCTACCAATCAAGCATCTGGAATGCGGGTTGCCAAATAAACACTGAACTATCAGATTCCAAACCAGATTTTAGGAGACTTATCTACTGCCTTAAACGGATCTCCTGATAAAGCTCCCTCTACAGCAGCAGGTTTGTCATAAATCCCTGCAGAGGTTCATTTTATAATGGAGGAATAATATTTTATTAAAATCAGATTATCATGGAATACTTTACAAACATGAATTAAATTACTAAGCATGCCTGCACTACAGATAAACTTGATTACTCCCTTACTCTTTCTTCACTTTACAGTGAGGAAACTAAAGCACAGGCCAGTTAAGTGATTTGCTAAATGTTAAAACTGAACAGAAGACTGAACTAAGAATGATAATGGCGTATGCCAGGGCTGCTCAAGTGATTTTTTTGATGGGTCTTCTTTTGTTTTGTTCAGTGTTGGAGGTGGGTTTTTTGTTGTTGTCGCTAAGTCGACAGTGCAGTTTTACTCAGCAAGAAGGCACCCATGACTCTAACTCTGCTGGGACAGGTCACGGCTGCAGTTGCCCCACAAGAGGCTGGCAGAATGACAAGAAAGTTAGCGTCTTCTACAAAAACACATCCCACCTTCGGGAAGCAAGGCACATCTTCACTTTTGAGACCTTCGCAATGTCAGGGCAAATTTTTCTTGCAGTCTAAATCAAGTCTGAAGCTTGCTTTGCCTTTTAGAGTCTAAGAACAGTGACTCTTCAGCTTTCCCCCTGAAGAGGTTTTATTTCAACCCAGCCATGACATCCCTAAAAACCTGCTCATTTTGTAATTCTTTGGTCTCTTAGGAACTGTTTCATTAGCTCATAGAAAAAGTCAGGGCTGATTTGTTTTAGTCTATTCCACAGACCATTACCTCTTCAAAATATAAATACGTTTCTCTGTGTGTCTATGGGGAGGCAGTAACAAGGACAAGCACAAAGATTAGAAGATACAAGTCTGTCACAAGCAAGTGGTGTTATTTTTAGTTTCTTGACCTTACAGTCTGTAACCAGTTTGACTACACCATTACCAAAGTCTGCAGAAGTGTTGATTAAAGCAGGCTTCTTTCCTTTGCTGAAGTGATGAAAAGGGAAACAGGAAAACACAAAGAGATCTTGTATGGCATCTAGATCCAAATTAAGATATTTCTCACAGAAATCCACGTAAAACAGCAAGCAGTACTCCAGCAAATGTGATTATAAACATATTATCTTCTTTTCAAAATTACTCTTAGAAAATCTTCCAGCCAGAATAGTTAGGAACAGATCTTCATCAATTGCTGACTCAACAACAGTCAGTCTAGAGAGCAGCTCTAATTTCCGTAATAGAAAGATAACACAGAGGACTTGAGCATCAGCATACATTTCCCATTTCCTCTAGCCATCTCCAACGTATTTATAACCAACTAGAGTTAAAAATCTATTTTAAGTAGGCAAGGAGTTACAATACTCGGCCAGTATTGACTAGAAAAAGCTTATGAATGGGTATTTTCAAACTTACAAGCTACTTAACTCTGTGATACCATCTAGTATCCTTTACTTTCAGGTTTGCCTTCCTTCCTCTCTCCTCCCTCTGCCCCCACCACTTTTTTCACTAGCAGTGTCACCAGTCATCCAGCCCTACAGGCTATGCTGAAACCAGTATGCATTAAGACAGAAAATACAGGTGCACATTTTCTTCTGTTATCTAGAAAGGAAGTTTGATTTAGCACCCTCAGGAAACTTTCCACCTAGCACTTAGTACCAGCTACACAATTCTCTAGCCAACTTGCGAGTTCTTCAGACATGGAAGGAGAAAGAAGTGTCATGGCATATTGTTCACCAACCAAATAATCCTGAATGCTATTACAATGAAGTTTGATACATATATTTCATTACTGCCTGGATAAATGAACTGTATAACCCTATACAGATGTTTTAAAACAAAACAAAAACGACAAAAAGCCCACAAAAAAGTACTTTTTTATTGCTTTGCACATACAAGTAGTTTACCAGAACTACATCATACGACACAAAGGGCTTACAGATTTTCTGAATGCAGCCATCTAAACTGTACCATTACTATTCATCGTGAACGACTTTATCACTTGGTCCTTGATCTTTCCCAGTTAGAGATATTATTCTAGCATACTACTATAGCACTTGTCCACTTCTGAGAACGAGTTATATAAGGTAGCTTAAGCAACCACATTCTTGAAAGGAAGAAAACGTGAAACACCACTGGCTTACCCTACATTTCCTATCCACGCAGCAAACTCCCAGCTTCATCTTCTCCATCACTTTCTCTCTTCACTGAAGTTGATTCCTACCCCCCCTCCCCAGCACTGCTGCCAGAAGGCACTCGCCAGCAACACACCAAAGAAACACTCTTGCTTGAAGCCCTTTGAAGTTTCCACCAGACCGAGGAACTGTGGACTGGAGTGGTATTTCAGTTCAAATGCAATCATAAAATCACACACGTCATCACCAAGATGTGCAGTACAAGCAGAGAAAAGGGCAAGACCTGCATAGGTAATTTTTAAACATACTCCCTTCTCTTACATGAAGGTAAGCTTACTAGTCGGTTTGCTTTTTTCATGGATAGCTTTCAGTATGTAATGTCTTCCCATCACATCTTTCCTCCTCTTAGGCTCCTCCAACATACACCAACAGTTCTAGCTTTGCACAACCACTCAATGTGAAATCATAGCATCTAACACTGCCTTCCTTCTTGTACAATACACGCAATCGCAGGTGATAAATCATCTCATCCATGGCCCAGGAGAATTTTGTATGGATGTTTCTACAAATGGGTGCAACTCCTACATCAGAATTAATTTGGTTTGTAATTTTTAATGATATTAATTACCATGCCTTTGAAAAGGCAGCATCAGAACACTAATGTAATACATTTCTTAAGCAGTGATGAGAGCGTCATAAAAAGTTTTGTTTCTCTGTTGAGCAAAATACATGCAACACAGGCATCCCCAGGGGCAAGTTTCATACAGAAATGCAGCAGATCATTTAAAGAAAGTTTTCTGACTGTTCAAACTGCGCACTTCTTCAATGCCGTGGACAAGCAACAGAGAGGAGGCCCGAGGAGGTTACAACTGCAACCTCGGTTTAAGAGAAGCCAGGAAACATCCTGAGCTATGCTT
Source organism: Trogon surrucura (assembly GCA_020746105.1). Classification (NCBI taxonomy): domain Eukaryota; kingdom Metazoa; phylum Chordata; class Aves; order Trogoniformes; family Trogonidae; genus Trogon; species Trogon surrucura. The sequence continues at coordinate 20,335,357 of CM036624.1, forward strand.
TCAAAACCCGCTGTCCCCAACAGCTTCTGGAAGATTATGGGAGCATGACATTGGGTTAAGCTCATGTTTGTGATTTCTCATCTCATTTTGTGCCTACAGCCTAATCAAAGGAGTGTCCAGGTCAAAAGGTTTTAAATTAATCCCTCAAAATAAAATTAAAAAAAAGAAGAAAATCCCCTAGATCCACTGGAACATTTTAGCTGGGCCTGTAGGGCAACACAGGGTGGTATCGCGTCCTGGAGCACACTCTGAATCTCTTCAGGTAAGGTTTTATCAGTCTGTCTGCCACATCAACATAGCACACATGCTTTTACAAGCTCAGTATTAATACTAAGAACTTGTGTTTATTTCTCATGATTTCAGCTTACTAATTTAGCATCTTTTTTAGAAGACTGCATTGTGTTTTGTCCACGGTAGTATTTTTATGAAACGGGGAGAAAAGATGAGGTATTCTGTACTTGACCGTGTAAAATTCCAAAGTTTCATAAATTGGGAAATCATTTCCCACAACTATTAAGGAACTATTTAAAAACAGAAATAGGAGACAAGGATTAAGAGAAGGGGCACATCTGTTCTGCAAAATAAAGCCTTTGAGAAGAACTACTAAAAGTTAGAGAAACTGGAAAAAAAACATTGAACTCGAACAGAAAAACAGCAGAAGGCATATTGCCAACACATGGCAAAGAAGCCATACACAGAAAACAAACTTGAAAGCATACCCAGTTTTGAGGAATTGAGAAAAAACAAAACCAAAGCTAACTCTTTCCTAATCACAGATTCACTGGTTAAAAAGGCAGTTGCACGTGCTTGCCACTTAGAAAAACAATTGTAATTTCTGGGTTCTAAAACGGAGGCATACAAAGTTGGCATCTGTCTATGAAAATGTTGGTCCAGTCTGAAATCACTTCTTTACCATCCGACATTATTTCCCGTGGTAGCTTTAATGGATAACTTTCCCATTAACTGAGACACCTGTTTAAAAAGTTGCTTATTCTCTGAAGCCTTTCTGCTCTAGCTTACAACACATACTGCCACAGAAACTGAGAGCAGAGATGAACATACGTAGAGCCCTGAGTGGAAGTCATATTCCCCATTACTCCACATGTTCATATTGCCAACTCAATTTTCAATCTCGCTTTTAGAAGCAGGAATTTCACACAGCCGATTCAATAGCACTCACTGGTAAAAGGAATCTGACAGGCAACACTGAAATGATTACTGGGTGTGCATTTTGCAGGTATAAATAAACAGCTAAATAAAAGTTCTGGCTTAACAAAATTCCCACATGGATGTCCATGGCACGATCCTGTCAGAACACAAAAAAGTATTTTAAATGTCAAAATAAAAAGTATTTAGTTACAAGAGACATAAAAGTAATTTTTTACAACTGTGCTAACTTCACCCAACAAGCTTCCCCTTCCTAATTTGCGTACCTTGCAAGGTCTATTCGGGAAGTTGACACATCACTTCTACAAGAGAAGCAAACATACCAGATTTTGTTCTCTTCTAAAATATGTCCGTTCTATGGATGAAATGTCAGTAGCTAGATTTCAAATTGCTCATCTCCCAGTTTCCTGCATATATTGCCAGTTGCCACAAAAAAGTTATAGTAAACTCATTTTATCCTCTTCCCTGCTTTCCCTCCTAATGTCTACACATTATACACAGTCTAATTCTGGTTATGACACTGTGAAAGCAGCAACTATCACAAACAAGGGCAAATTCCCTCAATTGCCATTTTTAACACCAAATCCAAGCCGCCACTTGAAAGTTAAAATGAGAGTGACCTATTGCTACAACAACGGCAATAACTGAGCATAAGGAAGTGTTCACATTTGGAGTCTGTCTTGTTCATCTTGTAAACCTCAAGTCATTTAAAATTATAAAACCTTTCAACCCCAAAGTGCACGAAATGCTGCATAATATTGTAGATAGGGCTTTTTTTTTTTTTCTCCCCCCAATCACAAACCATGGTAGTTCAAAATTTATGGAAAGAGTAGTTTTGAATTTTGACTATATGAAACACAAAATGCTTTAGGAATCGCTAGCATCAGCAGAGGAGCTTTCAGGACAGCCAGACACATTTGAGACAGCAAAGCGCCTGTGGGCACATCACCGGATGCCACACAGCTCCATTCAAGTGAGGAAAGTTTTGCTATGAATACACTTACTCGACAACAGACACCTGTAGGTTCATTTATTTTACTGTCTACTGCGTTCTCAGTCAACCATCAACATTCAGATGTTCTTAATCAAGAAAAAATACATTAAAAAAAAATTACAGAGGAAGAGTGTGCTTCCCTCCACAAGATCTATACTGAAATCCTCAAGAGAAGGCCTGCATAAGGCATATACTCGATTTGCGACTCTTGCAAGGGCTAACAGGTTGTTTTCAAAGTGGAAAAAACCCACCCTCCACAAGTCTTCATGGAATCACAGATTAAGAAATAGCACAAATAGTCATGCTTCATATATTGATTTGGTAAAAATACAACGCATTCCTAAACCACACAGCCAATTTAGGCTCAATTTAGAGCAACACAACCTTTAAAAAACTTTTTCTACCACCAGGTGCTTTCTGTTTACTGGACTTCAGCGGAGGTAGTTCAAAATCCAGAAAAAATAAACAAACAAAAAACCCTCACATCATGAAATTTATTCTAATATTAAGCTTTTGCACCCAAGCAAAACAAACAGGCACGTTCCCCAGCACCACCAGCGCAGCTTCACCACACCAGCACGGGCTGCTAGTGTGGGCCTTCAACACTTCGAGGGTTTCCCATCAGGACTGCAATTCCCGAACCTGTTAAAGCATTTGTCGATTACGCGTCTGCCCGATTAAACACTTCCTCCTGCCTTTTTTTTTTAATTGTATGTCAAGGCCTGCAGCTATTGATGTCTCCCACCCCTAAAAAAGAGAGCTCTGCGAGTCACTCCCCCAGGATTTGTGTCTCAGCTGTCATTTCTGTAGATTTCTCTGGAACATACCCCACCATCTCAGACAGGAAAAACACTTTTAAGAACTTGTATGAAACGTGCAGCTTTACCATGGTGGAGGGGGGGGAAATTTTTTTTAAAAAATCATTTTTTAGCGGTTTACAACCATTTACTGTAGATGGCTTGTTTAGCAAATACACATTTCTGTCCATGAGGACAGAGATGCAAGGAGGGACAAGTGCAGCCCCAAGTCCAGCCTCTCCTCCCCCCCGAGAAGACCCTCAAGGCCATCACCCCGCTATCCCCCGCTGGGAGAAAAGCGAGAAAACACCGGGATTTTTTTGTTGGGTTTTTGTATTTTTTCCCCCCTCTGAATCGTCACCAAGATGTAAATTAACAGATTCTCGAAGAGACAGGGGGGAAAAAAAAAGAAAAAAAAAGGAAGAGAACAATGGGAAGCACTTCCCTGCGGGCGCCCCACACGACCGAGGGAAATCGGATCCGCCGCGCCGGGAGTTACTTACTGGGGATCAGACGCTGCTAAAAATACGGGAGCGGGGCCGCGGCGGAGGCGCCGGCCCAAGCCCGGGTCCCGTCCCGGAGCCGCCGCCAGACGGTGATGTCACCTCGGGCAGGCGACAAAGGACGCGGCCACCGCCTGCCCGCCGCCTCCTCCTCCGGGACACCGCGGCCGGCAACGGCACCGGGGCCGCCCCCCTACAGCCGGGCCGCCGCTGCCCGCCGGCGGAACCCCGCCTCCCGCCCGCCCGGAGGCCCGAGCTGCGAGACTGGAAGAGACAAAGCGGCTTCTCGCCCCCCCTCCCGCCCCGGTACGCGTGAGCGGAAAGGGAGAGGTCGGGGCGGCCGCCCAGCGCCGGAGCGGCGGCGACGGGTGGGGTAGGGGGGGCTGGGAGTCGGCGGCGGCCCCCGGCCCGGCCCTCAGGGCAAGCGGCCTGGCGGCTGCCGCGCGCCCCCCCTCTCTTCGCCGCCTTCCCTGGGGCCCCGCCGGCCGCCCCCCGCTCCCTCTGTCCCCGCTCCAGCCGCCGCGGCCCTCCCCGCCCCCTCCCCTACCTGATATGGTGGCGGCGGCTCCTGATCCGGCTCAGCCCCGTCCCCGTAGCTGGCTCTGTCCGACTGGGACTCATGGAGCAGCGAGATGTCATCCGAGGTGGGGGACTTGAGGCAGTTCCCCATCTTCCCCCCGGGGAGCGAGGCTCTCCCTCCGCCGCCGCCTCCTCCTCCTCAGGGACGGGCCGCCAGCCCCCGCCGGCGGCGGTTCCGCGCCCTCAGCCTCGCCGCCGCAGCGCGCAGCCCGCAGCCGCCCCTCCGGGGAGGCTCATGCCAGCCCCGGCCCTAAGCGGCTTAGCAGCAACCCGGCCGCCTCCCGCTTCGCTTCTCTCCGCTCCGCGGCCGCCCCGACCCCCAAGCCGGGGGGGGGCGGCAGGACTGGCCTCCCACCCCCCAGGGGGGGCGGCGGCGGTGGGGCAGCGGGCTCCGGTGGGGTCCGCCCGCCCCACGGCAGCCCGGCGCTGTTCTGCTTCCTGGTCACCAGCTCCCTGCGCACTGGGCTTTGTCGCACAAGCCGCCCTGGCTCCTCCTCTCACTCCTCCCCGCCGGGCCAGGTTAGCAGCCGCCAGGCCTGGCTCCGCCGCTCCCGGCCCCGCGGCGGGGGGAGCCCTGCCCGCCCCCGGCGGGACGAGGCGAAGCGAACCGGGGAGGGGGGGGTTGTGTGTGTGTGTGTGAGCGCGGAGAGGCGGCCCCTCCGGCTGCCACCGCCCGCGGGGCGGCGGGTTCTCCCCGGCCTCCAAGATGGTGGGTGCCGCTTCGCTCCACCCCCGCGAGAGCTTTGTTTTTGTTTGTTTTCCGGGCATGGCGGCGCGGCCGGGGAAGGAAGGGCCGCCCCGGGCCGGCCGAGAGGCGGGTGGCGGCGCCCGGCCGGCGGCATCGGGGCTCCGGCGGCTGCCGGGACCCCTCACAGGCCCCCGCCCCGCCGCGGTGTTCTGCGTGACGCCGAGGATCCTTCCCCGGCGTGTGGTTCCCCCTCGGGAACACCGGGGGGTCCCTGCGGTGCCCGCGGCCGCCGATACCCGGCGGGCAGGGCCTGCGGGGGGTGGGGGGGGGCGGACTTTGAACTCCCCGTGTGGAGCTAAAGGGGCAGCAGGCGCTTCTTGTGTCCCTTCTGGGCTTCTGAACATTCTGAGATAAACCGCGTATTTAGCTCGGGTTTTTTGTCTTCATAAAAAATTTATTCAGGCTTGGATATACACACAGGTTTCAAGGGGCGAGTGCCCCTCTCTCTGCAGTGCCGTGCTAGCCAAGACCCGCGCTCGGGGACAATTTTTTTTTCTTTACAGGATGGTGATCCTGTAAGTGTGCTTTCCAGCTTTGTCATCTAGGACGGTGACAGTTCCTCAAAATCCCTACTTGGCTTTCAGGCTCTTTTAAAGCAGGACGAATTCAGTGTGGATGAGAAAAGCCAGAAAGCGTGTGCAGAACGGCCAGTGCTTACTGCCAGGTTCTCACCTGATCCGTGTCACTCCTAGACTTTCCATCCTGGGTCAAAGCATCTACAAACCAGTTGTCTGCAGTGACATATTTGTCTCTACCACCTTTACCTGAGTATTTGAAAGGACCTGTGGTGGACCCCTCGCCCTGAGAACGGACTTTCTGTTGGTTAGACATACAAGTTCTTCCCTGAAGTTTTCATTTCACTGCTGTTCAGGAGGTTTGCTTCGCTGCTTCTCAGTGAGTGACCTAAACGGCCTCAGTGTAAAATGCATAGCAATAATAGAATTGCTACTGGCATTTATGTGGTTCAAATACAGTTTTAGGCCTTTCTAAGAAACTGAGAATAGAAATGGTTCATGAATTTTGAGTGTTGCTCCTGATGGAGAGGCTTTGCAATGGAGTACTGTAAGTAATAATGACTGTTGTACATTACTTGGTGATTTGTGTGTTTATCCTATGAGTGTGTTGACTTGGTTTAATAGAATTAGGCAAGCAATCATTGGAGAGAATCCAGCGAACCATTGCCTCACCCAGTCATGATTTCAAGGTTAAGGCAATGTCAGAGCTGTCAGCTGTGAGAACCTTGTGGTGAGGCTTCAGCTCTCTTACTGGTATTTTCAGTTCTGCTGTGGCCACATCAGGAAAGAAGTTACTTTTAACTGGAAAGACTTCTTTATTCAGGTGAAATTTCATGATTTATTCTCTCTGTGGGGCTTTGGTCTGTGTCATCAGTGTAGCTCCTGTGTAGACTGCAGGCATGTGCTGCAGTCTGCAGTCCTGATCCTGGACAGTGTGCGGGTCCTGTGGGAGCACGTGGGGCCTCCCCGCTGGCTGGCGTGTCAAGGTGTCCTTTCTCTGGAAACCAGCATGCAAACGGGGGTCTCTGGCCTCATCCTGGGACGTACCCTGGGGTCCCACAGCATGGATGTTGCGTTTATTTACCTTGAAGCACATTTCTGAAATGAGTAACTGCTGAGCCCAGTCGAAACTTTCCCGTTAGTAGGTGCAGGATGCTCCAAATCTGGGCTCCATTTAAAAGATGGAGAGTTGTCACATGCCAAATAGAGATCTACGTTCCTGGTGGACTCACAGAGACCAAAGAGGAAACAGCAGTTGGCTTTGCAGCACAGCAGGCTCTGCACCTCTGACAGCTCTGCATTAAGACGAGCTATTACCAGTCATTACTGGGTTCTTCAAAGTAGGGATGGTTTAAGCCACTTGTTTTTCCAAGCGATTCACTCCTGTTGCATCAGGTAGGTGGTTTTTGCTTGGCACCACCAGTTCTAAATTTGTACAGCGGTCCAGGAGATGCAGAATGGAAAAATTCTTGCCTTCACAAATGCACAAGTGTTGTCCTTTAATATCCCTGCATGTGCTGCGCCTTTTACTACCACATTTTTTGCAGCCTCAAGACAAGAAAGCAGCTGGAGAGCTCTTCAAGGTAGAAGTTGGTTGTCTGTATTGCTCAATAACCGTTTGATGTGAGTCTTTTGTCCAGAGAACGCAAGCTGTTTTCACAATTTTTTAGTATTAAGTTGCAGAAAATTGAACAGACCTGGCAGGCTGCAATGTACCTGCTTTCTGTGGATGGTATTTGTAAGTACAGGGGGCTGCTTAGAAGTATCTGCTTTTGTGGAAATATACAGCGGTGATCCTTGCACATGCAGAATAGTAGGGGTGACTATGGACAAAATAAAGGGCAGGCAAAAGAAACCTGGCTCCTGTTTATGAGCTGTTCATGCTGTAGGAGATCCTTGTTCAGTATAGATTTAGAGCCTCACAAATAGGTTTGATATGGTCTCTTTTCTGAGAGGATGTGATTTGCAAGGGCAGTTTCTCTGTTCCAGCAGAACCATAGGACAGTTTAACTGATTACTTCAGTTCTCTCTGTTTTTTTACTTCCTCCGCTTAGTTTGGGCAACAAGTAATTTTCAGAGTGGATGTTATAGAGCCTTAAAATGATCCTATAGATGGAAGAAAGAGCCGTGTAGTAGTTTAGGGCTGCATATATAGATGTAGATGCATATATAGAGGTAGAAAAGATAAATGCAAATACTAAAATTTGTGTTGGACTAATATCTATGCAGAACTGGCAACCTAAGTCAGTGAAACTTTTTCTGATCTGTAAACATTTAAACAATGGGCTATAATCTCTTGTCAGAGTGGGAACGGGTTAGTCTGAAATTTGCAAGTGCACAGGATTAGTGTTCTGGTAAGTCTCGATAAGGCAATGTCATACACAGGTCTGTTCTAATCGCTTTTTGGCAGCCAGCGTCTTTTGAGTGAAACATGTTTTTAAAAACAAAATGGAAAATCATGAAAAATGTTTTTAAAGGATGCAAACAATGGAATGCCTGTGTTTTATTTTGCAGGGTATTGGTATGAGGGGAGACTAGTTACGTAATGCAGTATTCTTAAGGCTCATGTGAGCTCGCCAGAGATGATAAGCTGTCTTACTGGAAAATCCCTTTCTTTTTGAGTTAAAAATCTAAAAATCACCAAGGATGTGGGCAGTCGTTCTTGTTAATGGTTTCTCTGCAAAATTGACATCATAGATCGCCTAATTTATAGATAAAAGACCCTTTGGGTGCTTCGTTTTACACGATCCATGGTCATGTTATTGTTGGGCAACATTTTGGTTATGTTTGTATGTCATGCTCAACAAAAGTTCTACAAAGGACTTTTCCCTCAGCGTGGAAAAGTTTTTCACTACCTTTTCTTCCATCAAGCTTATTTTTCAGCACTTATCGTCTCTTATTATGTCTTATCTTTCTTCTGGATAAGATTGTTTTCTCACTTCATATACAGAAGCCCAGTTAACTTCTGAGTGCAATCTTGCCATGCCATGGTACCCATAGTTTCAGAGACAGGGCTGTTTGCTCAGGTAACATTGTTGGATTTTGAAACTGTTTTCTGGAAAAAAGGCCTTTTATACCTCTGGAGAATGGAAGCAAAGGACATTCTTCTATTATATACATGAATGTGATTAAGGCAATGACAGAATTAATTTATCTTGTCATGAAGAACATAGCACCTTCCAAAATGCACGTGATTCTTTTTAGTTTTGTTGATTCTAGCAGAACCGTAGACATTCCTCAGTCTGTATTACAGTTGTGTATCATTTTGCAAGAGAGAGTGAGTGCAGCACTAGAAAGCAATTACGGAACTAATCTACTTCCCTGAAATGCACTTCATGATGCAGCATTTTGCTCATGTTTCTAAAAATTACTTAAACTTCTGTTTTGGTTATCTTGGTATCACAAATACCACTGAAATCACTTCATCCCATAGATACCATCTTGGTAAGGATATGTTTTCTGTTGTTGGCATGAATAAGTTGCATAATAACTGTTTTCTGCATCTCCAAAGTGTTTTATCACCAAGGAGCATAATACCTAACTACTCCATGCTCTGAGGTACCTACACTGTAAGTCACAAAGAAGAAAAGGGACATGTATTTTGGCATTAAAAAGAACAGCAACAAACAACAAAGCGGACAGTCATCATGCAAAAGTAACCTCTTCAAACAAACTCTCTGTCACCCACCTTCATGGTGAATTTTGTGTAGGAGTCAGTTTTCCTTTTTCTCGGTGAACCAGGTATTACCACAGTCTCAACTTCAAGAATGATCAGAGACCTAGAAAACACGATCTAAGAGGAAAGACTGAAAGAATTGGGGTTGTTTAGTCTAAAGAAAAGGAAAGTGTTGGGAAAAGTGGCAGTGATCTTCAAAATGTAACAAGTTTCTCTGCAGAGGGAAGGAGTACTTTCTTCATATTCAGTGCGCCGAGGGCAAGGGGTGATGGACTTTGAGTAGGAGTTTTTAAGGCAGACAGGAGGAGATTATTTCAAACTGCAGAAGTAGTTTAGCACTGGAAATGATTACCTGGGAATCTCGCTTACTTAAGGCTTTGAAAGGCAGATTAGGTCAAATGTCTCAGGAACGGTTTTAGTTGTGGTAGATCATACACAGATAACCCCAAAAGATTCCAGACTGGTTTAGATTGTTTCATAACTCTAAGGTGATTTACAACAGATGCATTACTGCTTTGTTATTTTAGTTCTCACTCTTATATCCTTAGAAAATGCGAGGAAGAAAACATGGTAGTTGATTGATATTGTTTCATCTGAATTTGACTTTTATCTGGAGACGTTTTGTTCCTCACAAAAGCTTCAGTTCCCTGCAACAGTAAGGTAGTATCCAAAATTATTTTTCCTCATTGAAACAGAATTGGGGCATTTCTCATTTGTCCAAGCTTAATATGCTCTCTTCTGCACAACTTAAACTGCCTCTTGTTCATCTTCTCCCTAAGTCTATTGTTTTTCTGATTCTCCCTATTTTTCCTGTAGTCTAAAATCTCTGTTTTATTCCTGTAGGTAGCTACACGTCTTCTACAATAACAGAGTGGTAAAATGACATGTGGGAAGATTCATGAGAAACTATGAAATGTGACCCTCTGACTTACTATTCTGTTCCAGCCCAAGATCACCTATATCTTTGTCGTTCCTTGACAGAAAACTGTTGAAGCTGTTTCTGGATACCGAATGACATCTGTGGGTACTGTGTTCTAATCCCTTGCAATTTCAGAATTTTTCCTAAGATTGCTACGAGTCAAACTCTTTATTGCGTGTTCTGTTTGCATTGCTATGAGTCAAACTCATTTATTATGTGTCTTGTCTGCATTCTTGCAGTAGTTTTAGATACCTGAAGACTGTTATGCTGCTTTTTCTCAGTTTTTCTTTATGGCTCATGATTTGTGAACCTTCCATGCATTCCAGTGTCTTGCAGGTTCTTTCTTTGGTCCACTTTTTCAGTATGCAAAGCTGGACAGAGTACTCCAGTTAAAAGCTCAGTGTTGAGTGAAGAGAATATTATTTAGTATGTGCAAAAGTGCCATTTATCAAACTTACTGCCCTTCCTTTTTTGTAATACAACATTGCTGACTTCAGTTTGTAATGCGCTGTCACTTCCTATCCTTCTCCATGTAATTTCTGCCTATACAGATTTTTGTATTTTATGCTTCTCCAGATTATTATTCTGAAAGGTACTGTTTTGCACTTCCTGGTGAAGCTCTGGTCTGTGACAAGTTAGCTAGCTGAATTACAGAAGACAAGTTACTGGAGATTGAACAGAAGAAGCACGAGGAGGAACCACGGAAGATTTTGTTCAAGAAGTATTAGGTGATTGTGAGTGACTGCCTCTGGCGCCAGGAGGGAGTTAGTATTTGCGAAATTAATTTTACCATCTGGCCAGAGAGTTTCTTCTCCTTAAGATTCAGTTTTGAATAATCTGTGTGTTTACATCCTCCTCTTGGAGGGAAAGCAGACTGGAGATTTGTACCAGTATTTGCTTTTTGCATGCTCAAACACTTCTGTTGTCTGACGGAATAGTGTGCTTCCAGCAAAAACTTCTAGAAAACAACTCCATCATGCAGAAAACAGGAATGGTCGTAAATGAAGTCTTCCTGATTTCTCTAGTACTATGAGAAGGGATACAAGAAAGTAGTTGTACGATCCCAGATAGTTTGTCTTGGTTTTGGTTGTGTAGAGATTCCTTAAGATATGAAAGTCTCGATTGTTTAAGCTCACTTATATGACAAAAGAGGAGAGAGGCCTTTCTTTTTTTAGCAGAACAAATCACTTACTCTTCAAACACTTCCCACCCACTGAAACAAGGCAGCTAAAGGTACTCTTAAGTCCGTTCCTATTTTTTAAAGAAAAGTTTCAAAATTATTGTGTCTGTTATTTTTTATTTTGAAGTACATGCCTACAGTTAGTTTTTGCAACAGCAGACTTTTCCATCTTTGTTAAATTTATAGAAATTGCAGACTCTGTGGAGCTGCTTTCTCTAGCTTTTTTTGGAGGTGTTATGATCTTAACAGGAACGTCCTGACAGCGGACTAGTAGATTGATTTAGAACTGTGTGTATTAGGCTACGTGTTGACTTAGGAAATGTCTCAAAACAACGTACACTTCATTTGGTGTTTTGGACTGTGTACTTTTCCACAGAAATTTGTGTAGAAGTAGATGACCTTACAGAATCTCTGCAAGACCCAGGATGATTGTAATGACATGTATTGTCTCTGACTCATAAGCTGTCCACCAGCACAGTGCAAGGGTTAGGGACAAGGTAATGTCACTTGTTGCTCGTTTGATTTCCTGCAGGATGGTTTTTTTTGCACGAGAAACGGGGAGTAGGGTTCATTTTGTGAGGACTGTTCCTGTGCCAGAATTTGAGTGTGGGCTAAAAGTGTTCCTGTCATCTGTGATGCCATTCAGAGCTTTTGCATCAGAATCTTAAATTTGGATAAGAAGATCTCTGTTGTAGAAGCCCCATCTTGTGGACACCCAATCAATGACTACTTCAGCACAACCAAGATTTGAAATACTTAGAAAATCTGAAGATGTTTTGGTAGTCTTTGCATAAGCTGGAGGGTCTTCATGTTGCTGGAATGGTCCCAGCAGGATCATCCTAAAGTCTTAAAATGAGTATTATGTTATTGTGTTCGTTATGTTTGTTTCTCAAGAAATTGTGTGGAAACCAGCATATGCTTTTTGAGGACTATTTTGACAGATAAGAAACAGTGAATTACAGAGAGGTGGTAAACAGGGATAGAAACAACAATGTTGTCCCCAGAACTCTGTTTTAAGCCTGAATCAGCTAAAACACTAGCAAGCCTAAAGCCTGCCCTGAATTCCCAGAATAGTTTCCTGTAGCATTTGTATAGTATAAATGAGTCTTTGGGTGGCAAAATCATGTAAGGGTGGAAGGACATCCTTTGAAAAAATTGTTAAGACAAAAAGAATAGCAAAGTGTGCATGAAAACTCAATCTGCAATCGCTGGAAATAGCCTTAAGGAGATACTTGGTTACAGCATGAAGTAATGGAAACAGGCAGGCAACTCCAGGAGCCAATATACTTGGTCAGAAGAGGGTTGGGAGGTAAAAAGAACACAAAAACAAGCTGTGATAAAAGCTACTTTCAAATTTCAGTATGATATTAGTAGAATATATTATGTATACAGTCCATTATATAGAATAATATAATTGGGTTACTATATGATAGTTCCCTGTTTCTTCTGTATGAAGAAATTAGGAAACTGTATGAGTTTCCCATTTAATAATGAAGGCTATAATAAAGTAGCCAGAAAGTGTAGCGACACCTAGGGAACGTTTGGCAGAAGTGCCTCCATGCTAAAGCAGCTGCGTCTCCATTATTTTACTTCTTGGGTTGATGTTTGACAGTTATACTCCATGCAAAAATAATCATGTCTTGAGCAACATAACCTCTCGAAAACCAAATGTAATTAATACGAGAGTATAATCTTTATTTTAATACTTTGGCATGATCCTGGTAGGGGTCTTGAGTGGGGATAGCACTCAATCTAAAGACTTCGATTTTTATCCTTCAGTAGTCTGGGAATTTCATAAACCCCACTCATGTGTAACATAAATAGATCTAAAAAAGTCACTATTCTTAATAAATTATCAGATAAAACTATAAATTCACATTACCACCATATCTTTAAAAAACTGATAGAAATATCTGTGGATGCTTAGGAGTTCCTGACTGACTCCTTTTGTTTCTCGTAGCTGTTCTTTTGAAACAGAACTCTACGGGTTTGGCGAAGGCCATCTTGGAGGAATTGCCTGAGCTAGGGCAAAAAAAAATTTGATAAAAATGTGTATTCTCAGTTTTGGCCTCAGTCTCCTTCATAGGGAAGGTCACATTAAGACTTTAGCAATGTACAGGACAAAAGTTTTTACTTGGGAGCAAATTCTGCTGGAACCAGCATGTGCAAAAAAAAATAAAATCAGACCCCAAATTTTTCTTAGTGTGAAATGAAGCCATGAAATGAGCTTTGTGGCTCCTTTCTGTGGAAGGTGTTTCTTCCTCAAGAGACAGGGAACAGCAGATGCCAGTTCAGCCCTCAAGGGAAGAGCATATGAAGTGGGAACAGCTACTTAGAATTCCCTGCACTTAAATAATGAAGCATGAACAATTCGACAAGAGGAGTACAGACAGATATTAGTATGGTGTGAAATCTAGAGGAGAAGCTGTAGCCTACGAGAAGAAAAATGAATATGTAAAGCTTGTCATAAAAGGGCGTTGGAAAGCAATAATTTATTCCAGAGGTGTCCAGGGAGGGGATGATTGCTCAGAATCCCTGCTCCACTGAGTGAATAAATTGTAGTACAGGGAGAGGACAGCCCCTGGTGTAAAGGACAGACTATTTCCTTATTCTGAGCAGAAGACTCTAGAAAAAAGCCAGTGTTGGTAAAAGCAGAAGGCTCTGGAAGGCCATAAGACCAAGGGAAGCATTCAGTGATAATTTTTTTTATAGTTACCTGTGTATGCCCAAATGAGAAGGAAGTAAAGCGATGCCATCAAGACACTGAAGAGTAATCTGTTGTTCGTTTCCCTGCTCATACATACAATAAGATGATACACTTGCAGGGTATCATAAACAGGAGGTTAATTGCTGGAAGTTGCAGAGTGATATGAATCTCTTGTACTAGTAGATTTTATCAAGACAATGCAGCAGGACTGAAAACTCTAAGTATAAACTTGCAGCAATCCACTGGCAGAAAAGTTGTGTAGGTGTATAAAATTGATTCAAAGGGGAATGAAGAGGTGTGACTTGTGGATTGCTACTTTTTAAAGACAGAAAATTGGTGCACATGTAGGTCATGTTAAAAAAGAAGGTAAGTCTTCATCCCTGTCTCTTTATTATGCACATCTCTGTCTATGTTTTCTTTGGTTGTCTCTAACCTTTCTACTATTTTAAATCTTGGCGTGTTAAATTTTTACTGATGTAAAAATGTCAAGAGATGTAATAGTACTGATATATCAAGTGATCTAGCTTAAAAAAGACAAAAAGATTTGCAGTGGCCATTTGAAAACAAAGTTCAGTATGTTATGTTACCACAAAATTAAATATATGCAGTTGAACTCTGAGCATTTGTGAACATAACGTATGAAAGTGTTCTCTTAAATCTGTGTCTCCATAATGACATTTGAATTCCAGCTTTGGTATGTAATTTTAGCATAGTACTTTATGTCTGATTTTCAGCAGCGTAAGTTTTTGCATCTAGGTGGCTTATGCTTCGAGCAGATCCTTCTTTTTAATCTAGTGGAGGAAAGCTTTTGCTCTACCTCTTTATAAATTTGCCAGAGCCAGTCCTTCATACCAAATTTCATGTTTTATTGACCTGACAGTGTTTTGTCTTGGCAATTAAACTCTGCAATGATACCGTGCTGTAGAAACCATTCAAGAACAATATTGACATTACTGCAGCATTTTACCAGAACAGTTATTTCAAGTACAGAGTTTGTTACTTCTATTTTCATGTCTGTGGTGCCAGCCTGTTCCATTACTCTGCACCTGTACCGTCTCTGCCTTGTGTCCCTTCCTTTTGCAGCCCTGTCCCCCTCTCTGGAGCTGTGGTGGTGCCGTGTCGCCGTAACCCCGCTGCCACTTGCATTAGTTGCCACCGCAGGATCCACTTCCCCAGAGACAGATCCCAGTCCCTGTGCATAAACAGAGCAGCGAGGTAAGGAGAAGGAAAGGCTGCCGTCACCAAAGACAACTTGAAATTCTTCTAAGCCTTGTCTGAAAGCTTCAGTAATGCTACAGTTCCTTATGGTAAGGCACTTTTTCTAGTATTAATGTCACGAACATTTTATAATGGCATCAGCCATTAATTGCTATCACAACTTCTAATCCCATGTTTCTGTTTCAAGTTTTCCCCAGTTCAATCAGAACCAAAAGTTAATGCCCGTTGGCTAATTTCCAGTGCATGCCTCCACAGAACAACTGTTGCTTTTAACTGGTGGAGATCAAGGCTTGAACTGACAAAAGACATCTGTATCTTGGAAAACAAATTAATGTTTATGTTTTAATTTATAAGTTCCTGGCTCTTTTAGGGTTCCTGTTTTTCAAGTAATGTCTCTTTGGATTCCTAGCTGATGGAGAGTCAAAATGGAAAAGACCCATGAGAGAATTATCACAATACAACATCTGGTCTGCATTGGAAAAAGCTGAGAAAGATATTCAACATCTCTGAGACTGAGAGGCAGCTATGAGGCACTTTGAAAGTTACTCTTTGAAAAACCATGCAGGTTGTGGCCACCTGGCCTAATCTCGTGTTGCTTTGGGAAGAGCTACTCTGCTTCCTAGCATCTGAATTTTAATCTCACTTCAGCACAGATAGGTGAGAGCTGGAAGTAGTATGAAAGGTGTTTGTTTTTCATAATATTAATCTGAATCTCAGCTTTTTCCTAATTATATGGTGTTCTATTGCCAGTCTCACAGTTTCCTTGTGAGCATGTTAGCTGAAGAGTCAGAAGGCTTTCGCAGGGCTTTTTGGCAGAGCTTTGTAGGAAAAAGGATGGAAAAGACTTTGTGTATTTTTGGAAGAATATTTTGCATCCTGCTTTAAACTATTCCATAAGGTAAAAGGACATTAGCTAGACTGCGTATTGGCTTATGTGCTGGTATGTCACTAATGGCAAATAGTTTTGCTTTGCCTAATTGTTCCTGTTTTTTGTGGTCACAGACTGTGAGAACTGCAAAAAAAACCATGGACTAACCCGAGTAGTAAGGGTACCACTGGATTCAGAGGGAACAAACTCCTTCCATCACATGAAACTTTGGTTCTTTAAGTCATCATAGCTCACGCAGAACAGAAACAATTTGACATGTTTAACAAGAAACACTGCAAGTTGTTTGCCAAACAAAGACATATACTGCAGATGGAAGAACTGATGAAAATTGTTTATAGATGAGGAACTAAATGTAGATTTTTCAAGAACAAGGTTGCTCTCTTCCTTGCCAAAACAAACAAATCTGATAGAACATCTCGTTGCTTTAGGCTGCCTGAGGACTTACTGGAAAGTCTATGGACCTTTTGTCACAGAAAATTTGTGTGTTGTGAGTACATAAGTGTATTGTCCACAGTTACACTGTGACAGCTGCAGAGGAAGTGGAAGGTTCTCAGGAATACATGAGGGAAAACTGGATTTTTGGCTCCTGAAGCGGTATGGAGTGGCTTTGGAAACTGGAAGTTTATGGGCTGGATGTTACTTCTGCAAAAGGTTATCTGTAAATTAAACATACTGCTAATTAATCTGCTGTCTTTAGACTTCAACACTGTCAACGTGATGAAATTAAGAATGCCTATTCTCTAGAATTGTGGTTTTCCAAGATGCCTTCATTCCCACAAAGATACCCAAATTTGCACTTCAGTGGGTTTTAGCGTTATTTTAGAAATCTGGGCACAGATGTTTTTACAAGGCAGTATGTAGTCATCTCAAAGAACACGTTACGTGCTTTTTTTCCTCACTAGTACTGATATTAACAGTATCAGTATTGCTCTGATTTATCACTGTAATTATTCATAGTTAATTATTATTTTTAATGTCAACCCAGCTGGGGAGGGAAGAGGGACCATTCTCAGCAAGAGAAATATTTTGATCCATATCAGTATCAATAAAGATTTTTTTTTTTGTATCTTGACATATTGCTTCCATAATAGGCACATACTATGTCTCAAGGAGTGGAGAGTATCATGATTTGAGGAAGATAAAATCAAAATATGTAATTATATTGCATATTCTGTGGCATTAGGTTAGTAACTACTCTTGCAGCACCTTCAGAATGATAAAAGTAAAGATGAAATTCAAAAATGGCTTTCATATTTTAGTAGATATTAGATTTAAATGGAAAGACAGAAATAATGTTTCTTGCAGTATTAAGAATTCCTGAATCATCCTTCTTTTGAAAACTCTTTGTCTTTCATATTGCCTCTAAGAAAAAGGGAGGGCACTCTGGAAGACAAGAAATTGAGGAATGTTGCACGAGGAATTAGAAAATAAATAGATTATAAAGTGTTTGATTTGGGTTTGTTTTTTTTCACTTCAGCAAGTGAAACGGTAAATAAATAACTTTTTTCTTTATTATCAATATGTGGAGTCACATTGGGTCTGGCAGACATAAATGCAGAAATAACACCTGTGACAGTTATTAGAAGGCATCAAACCTTGCTATGGGTGAACCTGAGACCGCAAAGTTGAGTCTTCAGACATAAATAACATACGAAGGTCAGATACACTTAGTCATGAGTTTCCATCTTCTGCCACCACTTTTCCCTGACTTAATGCTTTTAGAGCACATTTCCTCTCATTGCAGTGGTCTCTGCGTGGGATGGATTTTTTGGTGGGAAGGGTACTTAAATCACTGCCTCTAGCAGCAGCTCCCACTTCTACTGTTTTTCTTTTATAGGTTTATGGCCTGTTATATCTATCCAAGCCTGGCATAGCTCCAAGTCATCCATTTCTCAGTAATACAGGAAATTAAATCTAATGTCCAATCAACATAGAGGCTTATGCAACCTTCATTCGCTGAAAACAAAAGTATTGAATAACTTACTAATGTTGCCTTGGCTTTTGATAGCTGGAGAGTTGTGCGTTTTGATTTTCCATAGACCAGATGGGTTCTGCAGTTGGTCTTGAGGAGTCTGGGTTTATGCATCACTTTCTGCAGACTTTCTGAATGGCACCTCAGTGTTCTTCTCTTGTTGAGGGACTCCCTGAAACTTTAATGTCTAGGGTTTAGGGCCCTTCTTCACTTCTGTGGCAGGAACACCCTTTGTTCCCTGACGCAAGGGCTGCGTACCCCGCAGTCCTACCCCAGGGCTGCTGGCTGCTTTCTCACTCATTCTCTTCCCCACCCCACCAGGATTTTCTCCAGCTTGAACAGATTTCTGCTTGTTCCATCCCATTTTTCCTTAATATCCACTGTGGTATAGCATTTAAAGAAGACATACAGATTAGCACCATAATTTCAGGAGCTTGTCTCCTGCATGTATCAGTTTAATGAGTGGATTTATACTGAAAAATTTGAAACTGTTACGGCCCTCTGAAACTGTTTCTGTCTAGCTTCTGTAATAGATAAAGTGGCAGGAGGTCACTCATGCTGTGGAAATTGGTTTTGCAGTTGGTATGCTAATTCAGCAAGAAATTGGTTCTTGCAGAAAGCCAAAGAAAATTATTTTAATATAGTGCCATGCTACTTCGTTGTCTTTCAGGAAAAAGATAATTAAAACATTCAAGGGAGTTTCAAGTCACTGGAGAAAATACCATTATGGAAATACAAGGTTATTTTTACCACACAGCTTATTAGCTTCTTTTCTGAAGCGAATCAACTGAATGTAATGGTCACAAAATAACATTTTTGCCTGCTCAAGATGAGAAATAAGATAATTTTTATAGCCCAAGTTCAATACAAGAATAGACTTGGCACAGTTTCTTCTCTGTCACTCACCCTAGGTTTAAGGGAACCACTGCTGCAATTTTCTGGATAAAAACTTCTATCTAAATACGTCCAGGGACATTAATTAGGCTGCACTAGTGCAACACCCGGCAATCACAGAATGTTCAGGGTTGGAAGGGACCTCGAAAGATCATCTAGTCCAACCCTCTGCCAGAGCAGGATCACCCAGAGTAGGTCACACAGGAACGTGTCCAGGCAGATTTTGAATGTTTCCAGAGAAGGGGACTCTGCGACCTCCCTGGGCAGCCTGTTCCGGGGCTCTGTCACCCTCCCAGATCCTGCTCAGTATTCTGTTCCTACCACACAAGATGTTGAAGTTCACCATCTCATGGTCGCTGCAGCCAAGGCTACCCGCAACCTTCATCACTTCATCCAGACGCTCCTTGTTGGTGAGCATGAGGTCCAGCAGAGCTCCTCTCCTGCTCGGCTCATCCACTGTTTGCATCAAGAAGCTCTCACCGATGCACTGGAGGAACCTGCTGGACTGTGGCTGGCTGGCTCTGCAGGCCTTCCAGCAGACATAATGGGGAACAGAATTACATTGCTAGTGCCTTATGAGGGGGAGAATCTCTGCACTCGGTCACAAATGCCTTATTTTTTTTCAGAAACAAATAATTAAGGTAAATTGAAGATAATTTTAATAGTCAAACTCTAAGAATAATCACTAAGAATTTAGAAGCTGCATATCTTTTATCCAAACAGTGCACTTACAGTAGGGAATTACTGATCATAAAAAGCAAAATAACTGTAATATTTACCGTAGGAAAATACCAAGGGAAAAAAAATTGACCAGTATTAACTGCTTCATCTTTCTGAGATGAAGAATAAACAATTTTATTTTTTGAGGGATAAACAAAACAGAGTTTCAAGGAAACAATTCTATAGATATCATGTAAAAAATGTATTGTCATGCTTTAAAAGATAATTTTATGAGATATTAAGGAGACAAAAATTGCATTTTACTCTATGTTCTTTCATAAAACAGGTACAGTACTGCCATTCCCAAAGGAAAGATGCCAGTTCCAACAGGAGTAGTGTCTGTTCTAAAATGGAGGGTAAATCATTTGAAATATCTACATAAACAAGAAAGTTCAAAAGCTTAATGTGAAAATAACATTATTATGTGTAACAACATCCAGTGTTCAGACTATTCTGTTTCAGATGGCGCAGGAATGCAAACAGGTATGACATCATGTCGGTTTATGTCATTAATGGAAGTGTTTTCTTTAAAAAGTACATTGCTGTTTTCTGCTTAAACTTTCTTTTATTAATTCCAGAGTTCTTTTGGCCCTGCGTATGTTTAGCCATGTTAGCTAAAGACGATTTTCCAGTGTTTTCTAATATAGTCTTTATACTGAACAATATATTTATTTGCATTACAAGACATTTTAATAAACTGACTTTCAGAAAATCTGTATTGATGTATATTCTGTTCTTTCCTGATAATCTCTTTCAGGGTGACATTGTTATGGGATGGGCTACCTCGCAGCTTGCTTTGGCTATTTTAACTCCATTCCTGTAATCCACTCCAGCCTTCGTTTTGCAGCTGGTAACTTCTCTGGCAATTAACATTATTATAAAATTGGTTATTTAACAAAGGGTAAATTTGACTCTGAATTTCATTGTCATCTAGGTTTCTTTCTTAGTGCAATACCTGGAAATTCATCTAGTAGAAACTTCAGAGGCCATGTTAATTAATCAATCAAGAAGGAACAAAAATGATTTTGAAGGCTATGAGTCTTCTTGGCTGATGCTTGGCTGATGAACTTGGAAGAGTTGGTAAAAACTGTAAATACAACTGAGTACAATGATTATAATGATTATTCTAATTTTATTTCATAATTGGATTCTTAGGAATCAGTTTTTAATTGTTTTTTTAACTCTGCTTTAGCAAATCTTGTGTGACTGTAGTTGTTTTTCCAAAATGCCTGCTTTATTTTGGTTGCTTTTACTGCCGCTAGTCAACTTTTCATTCCGTGTGGCAGTGTCCACAAGGTGGTGCCACAGCTAAAAAGTTAGCAATAAATAAGAGAAATATAACTTGATAGTTCTGCCTGCTCTTTATAACTGACTAAAGTATTTGCACCATTAAAGAATTAATCACTAGTTTATAAACATAGTATCATCTGCACTTCTAACGACATCACAGGTTTGCAAGCCGGTTTTTTAAATCACTCATGTAAGTAGAGCTGGGTCTGATGTGACAGTCCAAAATCATGTACAAAAATGAAGAGAGAGCTCAGGGTTAAGTAGACAGGCTGATGACGGATGAAGAGCTGGATCCACAGAGTCTAAGACCGACAGAGCTGTGTGTGTCCTGGCAGGGTTACCTGTGCAAACGCCGTGACCCACGGATGTGTCTTCTCGTGGAGAGGGCAGGATGTGTGGCTGGGTCACTTTGGCACTACCTCAGGGCAAGCAGAACAGCTCATCCTCAGCTTCAGCTAAATCAGCTTCCATGCAGTGACCCTAGCGTGGCTGTGGCACATTGTAGCCTGATTTTCAGATTTTTTTTTGCAGCCAGGCTCCCCATTTCCCTGTCATGTGATAATGTACAGGGGACTATTAGTTCCAAAAGGGATATGAAGTGCTTACAGAGGGACCTAGTATGAGAGCGGCTGGATTAATATAGAGAGGTAAAATGTAATCATAGTCTTTTTTCTTCCATCATGGTTGAAAAGGCAGCCGTCCCAACCTGTGTTTAGTGCAGGCAACCAACTTTCTGAGCATCTTTCTACACAAGGTCGGACTAGAGAAAGCAAAAGGTAATAATGGGGAATGTAAAATGAGTACATGAATTAACCACCCAGTATAGAAAAGACATTAAAATTTACAGAGAAAAGTACTTTGCATGGATCTCAGTGGCTGCACCGTTTTAGAGCAGGCTTGCATGTCCCAGGAGAGCTCAAGTGCGGAGGGGCTTGGTCAACCCTTGGTACTCGTGTGCTCAGTTCTGCAGCTACTCTTGGCCACATGGGCACGGTCACTTCGTGCACCCCTGCCCTGCTCCAGTCAGTGGCCTCTGCAATGCAGGTATGCATGCTAACACAGTAAATAGTCTCTACAAACTTCTGCAATAGATAGATTGAGGTGTTTATTCATCACATTTTGTACCAAAAGCAGCATGAAAAAGGGATAATTTAAAACACCTTTCAAGATAGCACTGCATTGATTGTCCCTTCCTGCTAGAATCTCTTTTTGGTGTGATAGACCTGTATCAGAAAAATAAAAAGAATGTGTTTTGCAGAATATATTTTCTCTAAATTGCTGTATTATTGTTTTAAAACATACTAAAATTCTGGTGGCCTGTAAGAGAGTCAGTTGATGTTATATGGTGAGTTTTTTATATATATATATATATATATATGAAAAATGGTGAGTCTAATTCTAAAAGTTGTCAAATAACACAAGTGCCACTTTTTTTTTTTTAAGGATCATATTTTTAAATTATATTTTTAAATGGCTTACAGTATTTTAAAATTTTGTGTTGGTTTTAACATCCGTTTGGAAAAGTTGGAATTGAAGAACTAACTAAATGTACAGAATCACTGAAGAGGTCAACTAGATTTAATTTCTAAGTCTGTCAGTCCAGTTAGTTAATTTGGACTAACTGGATCATGACAGTGACATTTAGTCAGAGTATTCGTGTAATACTGTTCTGGGTGTATGGCCACAGTGTGTGTTGCAATTAAAATGTAATGTTTCTCTTTTAGTTTGAACTTTGATGTTTCTCTGACTTCATAAAATTACTTTCAAAAATGTATATTTTTCAGATATTTTACATAGAGAAGAAATAATGCTCTATTCTAAAGGGAATGGCAGAACATCTGAGATCATACATTTAAGTCTCCACTGTATGTAAAACCCAGGTATGCATTATTTTAGTAATTTAACATCTGCATTTAGTCCTGGACATTTGCCCTTGCAATGTTTGCAATGATTTTGCATTCTTGTTGGAAATCCCGTAAGTGTTCTTTGTTTTCCTGAAAGTCTCGCTTGCCGTTTAGGCGATCATGAACAAAGCATGCTTTAGCTCTGTGTCTGTGTAAATACTAGAAGAGGTGTTGTAATTTAGGAGTCAGTCTGAGCACGGCTGAGAAATCATCCTGCAGATGCACAGCATTAACCGGAAACAATTGAGCATGGCAGTGGTATCCTGCAGGATGTGTGCGACTCATTCGGCTCTGTGTTGAGTTACACAGGACTACATTATAGATTATACGTTCTGGTAATTGCGGTATTGTTACTGCTAGGCTGTATCTAAGCACAGGAAACACATATACGCACATTTGAAGTGATAACATGCCCTCCTGTTTAAAAAGCAGTATTTTATTCCTGTCAAAGAACTCGTACGTAATACGGCAGTTGCGAAAGAAAATAGACTGTTTCCTAATTAGTAATTAGCAGGACTTTAGGGAAAAAGGTGATTCATTATGGGAGACAAATAACCAGCATTTACAAATAAATCCTCCTGAACTTTTATTCTTAATCGCTTTAAAAACTTTTTTTTCAGTATGGATTCTAATCCAAGGTGGAGAGGGCACATTGCCATCTGAAGATACGAGAGATATCAAAATAGATTTTCAGTGTGTCACCAAAACCACAGTACTAGGTTTCTATTAAGCAGAATGAGTAATACCATCCTAGCTCTGTAGAATGCTGTGAGTGGGTAATAATTCTGATAGGACAGATTACGTATTCTGCAAGAAAATTATCTTACCTAAAATCGTGCCCTATTTCTTCAGCTCAGTAAGAAAGTCTGCTCTCCTGGAAGAGTATATGGATCTGTCCATAAGCAAGAGGGAATATCCATCAGATTTTGTATGCCAACCTCTTCTCCACAAACAAAATGCAGTTAACATATGTGTGCTATGCCTATTTCTTACTTTGTTTCACCGGGTACAATAGACTAAAATGTGCATAAAGTTTCCTCTCGTTCTTCCCACCAATAGAAAATTACCAGGGAAGAGAAATTAAGACAAAGATTGAACTTTGTGGAGTCATTAGAAGAGAGCGTATGATATTCTTTCAAAAGGCCTACTAGCCTGCTACCCTGCTAGGGTGTATTTTTTCAGTGTTATAGAACATTCTTGCTGGTATCAATACATGAAAAAGGTAAGAGTAGAACTGTGAAACAAATTAATATATCCAAAAAATGTAAGCCCGTGGGCCATAGCTAAATCTTTATCTGTACTGCAGCATAATGTCAGTTACAGTGCGAGCTGGTGATATTTGATAGTGTTCCTGTTTGTAATCCTGAAGCTTGTAATACTGTTCATATCAATAATATCATGCTATACATGTAAATTGATTAGCTGAAATGATAGTTAAGAGTGAAGTTCTAAACAGATGCTGCAATGTATGATAAAGGATTGACCCACTAACGGATTTAATGGTGATGTAGTAAACAGATAAACAAAATAGCCTAAAGCCTGTGATTTGCTTCACGATTTCATGAAAAGCTTTTTACTGCTTCCTATGTGTATTATTTATTATTTAACATTAAGGTTACATTCATCTTTATGAATTTATAAATGCTACAGGCCTGAAATTTTTGTGCTGACAATCAAATCAGCACTGAACAGAACTTGAGTTTTGTCAGGTCTCATATTAGCAAAATTCTGAAATAATAAGGTGGCTGATGCCTCTAAGTTAATATGCCTTTGCTTCTTTGGGGGGGGGGGGTTTCACTATGATTAGGGCTCACACCTGCTTAGGTAAGCTTTGATTTACAAGTTAATATGAAAATACGTTTAATTTTAAATATGTTCGTACAATCATAGGGTGTCTTAGGGAAGGGACCTTAGAGATCATCTAACCCAACCTCCCTGCTATGGGCAGGGATGCCCTTAACTAGACCAGGTTGCTCAAGGCCTCATCCAACCTGGCCTTGAACATCTCCAGGGAGGGCACGTCCACAACCTCTCTGGGCAACCTATTACAGAGTTTTGCCACTCTTGTACTGAAGAATTTCTTCTTAAGATCAAGTCTAAACCTATTCTCCTTCAATTTAAATCCATTTCCCCTTGTCTTATCACTGGACACTCTTGTAAAAAGTCCCTCTCCAGCCTTCCTGTAGGTTGCTTTCAGGTATTGGAAGGCAGTTATAAGGTCCCCCTGGAGTCTTCTCCAGGCTGAACAATCACAGCTCCCTCAGCCTGTCCTCATAGCAGAGGTGCTCCAGCCCCTGGATCATCTTTGTGGCCTCCTCTGAACCTGTTCCAACAGATCCATATCCCTCTTACCGTGGGGACACCAGAACTGGATGCAGCATTTGAGGTGGGGTCTCACAAGAGCAGAGTAAAGGGGAAGAATCCCCTCTCTTGATCTGCTGCCCACACTCGATGCATCCCAGGACAGGGTTGGCCATCTGGGCTGCATGAGCACACTGCTGGCTTGTGTTGAGTTTCTTGTCTGTCAACACCCCCAAGTCATTCTCTTCAGGGCTATTCTCAACCCACTCTGTGCCCAGTTTATGTTTGTGCCTGGGATTGGCCCGACCCAGGTGCAGGACCTTGTATTTTGACTTGTTGAAGCTCATGCAGTTTGCACTGGCTCATTTCTCAAGCCTGTCAAGGTCCCTCTGGACGGCATCTCTTCCCTCAAGTGAGTCCACGGCACCACACAGCTTGGTGTCGTTGGCAAACTTGCTGAGGGTGCACTCGGTGCCACTGTCCATGTCGCTGACAAAGGTGCTGAACAGCACTGGACCCAGAACAGACCCCTGAAGAACTCCACTTGTCACTGGTCTCCACGTGGACATCGAGCCGTTGACCACAAATCTTTGAGTGCGACCTTCCAGCCACTTCCTTATTCACCGAGTGGTCCGTCCGTCAAGTCCATGTCTCATGACCTTAGAGACAAGGATGTCACGTGGGACAGTGTCAAATGCCTGGCACAAGTCCAGGTAGATGACATCAGTTACTCTTCCCATACCAACCAGAGCCGTAACTTGACTATCAGTGAAGACTGAAGTAAAAGGTCGTTGGGTACTTCCGCCTTCTCCATATCCTTGGTAACCAGGTCACCTGCATCACTCCAGAGAGGCTCCACATTCTCCCTTGTTTTTCTTTTTTCTTTCATATACCTGTAGAATCCTTTTCTGTTATTTTTAATGTCCTTGGCCAGATTTGATTCCATCAGGACTTTAGCTTTTCTAACCTGGTTTCTAGTTTCACAAGCAATCTCCTTGTAATCATCCCAGGTTACCAGTCCTTGCTTCCACCCTTTGTGGATTCCTCTTTTGTGTTTGATTCTGTTCTTCAATATTTTTCTGAACAGGAATCTTTTCCCCTAGTTTAAACTTGTAATACCCTGTTTACCAAAGGAGCAGCTTCAATAGTACTTAACGTTATGCAAGTTTTCAAAGTTTGTTGCTGGGGTCAGGGCTTTAAAATCAAAGGTCAGGTAAAGGTCCTTTCTTGACGCACTCTAGGATATGAGCCCCTCTGTTTATTTTGTCTTTGTAAGTCCACTTATTAAATAGACCTATAATAACTTTAATATAACTAAATATATTTGTATTCATGTGAATCACAGAAAAGGAACAAAGTGAACAGCACACCTAACACTGCTGCAGTGTGTGTGGATCTTTCTGTGGTACGTTCAGATGCTGGCTTTTGTTAAGTGTGAGATGTTAACATAGAGATTAAACTTAAGAAGATGTTGCCTGCAAAAATATCTCACAACTTCAGAAAGAGATTTGAATGCCTGCCTGTTTCAAGTGGGAGATACATTTCATCAATCTTCTACATGACATCAAAATCATTGTGTCCTTCCTTAGTCATGACTATGGAGGATCAATTACAGTAGAAATGAAAATACCAGACTCCGCATGCCATGCGATTCGTGATTGGCTCGAGATATCCAGAGGAAATTCCATAAGTTAGTTTAGTCTCTTCATTTTGCCTTCTCTAAAATCTGTGTGATTTTATTTGAGTTTATAAGAGCAACTTCACACAGAATTTTTGGTGGAAATGCATATATTTCAGTTGAAGTACTCTAATTAAAGTCCTCATCGTTAAAATCCCATGAGGAATCACATGCAAGGAACCACACAGAGCCTTGGAGTCCTTGTGACTGTTGGATAACTCAGAAGCTTCCTCACCTTGCTTGGGCAGTATGACATAACTCTAAACCACCTGACATATCTTTAGGGCTTAAATGTTTGGTTTAAATATCTAAAAGATAAGAGTTTCTTAAACATTAGAAGGCGCAGAGTTTAAAGATCAGATTGAGCCGTGCCTCTTGCATCTGCTTCTTCAGTAAAGCTGTTGGGATGCTGGCCAACTAGCCTGCCAGGTGTGCTCATCTATATTTGGGGTAAGTAATCACTTGGGCCTGGTATCTGCTCCACAAGTCATGTCTGAACCCATTTGCGGTTGCTTTAGGGGACACAATAAAGTGGTCAGCGTAAACTGAGACAACTTTGTCCAGCACTTTGTCAGTGTGCCAGAAGAAAGTCCTTGAGATTCAAGGTCTAAGGTTTAATTTCAATTAATTGTCAGGATGCTGAATATTCTGTATTCCACACTAGGGCTCATTTTAATCCAAACTACTGTCAGCTAGCATCAGTGCAGGCAAAATGATATTTCTCCCTCTGTAGAAGCCCATCTAGGTACAATCCGGTTTGCTTTCCTGTCTCGAATTTGGTCTGCAAGGACAACAGGAATGGACACTGCAACTGGCCGAGGATTCTGTTGTGATTGATTGTGTGTTGGTAGCCTGATTTAATTAGGGAAATCTGTTCTTCCACAAAATAAAATTATTATAGACGACAACGCAATCATTTGAAAATTTCTCAAAGTTGTTTAGTTATATCTGGTTTTGAGAAGGAACTGTATCAAGCAGATACTCGGTGAGGCCGTGATGCCCAGTGGGCAGAGTGCTGGGCAGCAATTGAGAAATCTGGGTTTTTTCCCAAACTTTCCTGCCTTTTAAATGACCTTCCGCTGTCACTGTCACTTCTTTGGGCTTCAGTTTCACTGTCTGTATGAGGAGGATAATAATCCTCCATAATGATTTTTGGATTTACTGAAGAAAGGATCTGTATCAACACTAGGTATTTCTTGCAGTAGCCTGAGCTAGATGCAGCTGTGGTTAACGATGGCCAGGGTTTGGTCAATACCTCGGGTATTCCAGAAAATCTGGGAAACTTTGCTTGTTAGACTCCTTGCTTTCAGTTGCCTCTCAAAACACATTTCCATGTTAAAGGTCTTTTTTATCTTTCAGACCATTACAAAATAGCTCCAGAACATTTCAGATTATTTAGCTGCTGCATTAACACACACAGTTCTTGCTAATGTTACTGGGAATTGCAAAGTGCCTCTCAAGATCATACAAACAATAACACAGATAATGTATGTTTGACCCCCCAAAAAGTGTTTTGCAATATTATAGTCCACATCTGTGCAAAATTTTTATCAGTCAGTGTTATAAGATATTTCAAATGGACTTTTAGTTTGAAACATTCTATGTGAAGCTAAAAAAACTATGGGTTTTTTGAAATGATATCTTGATTTTACTCATTTTGTGTTAATAAACAAATACAAGCTCTATGCACAAAAAGAACAGTCTACTTTCAAAACTGTTGAATGCTTTGACCTCAAGGGCATAGAAACTGTTGACTCATTGTTTTTACTGCATATAATATTAGTCCTTTGTCACATCCAGGGAATGACATCATCTTCTTCATTGTTAGCAGCAGGTTTGAATAATAGAAAAAGTGCAGCAGTAGTTGTCTGCTGTATTCGCTCTTAATAAATGAATGGATATCTGGTACGAAGATTCAGATTAGGATTTCTGAGTAACATTTAGAACAAGTTTGTGCCCAGTCCCTGCAAGGAGCTTCGCATCGTCTGCAGGGCCGGCAGGCTGGCAGGAGCACAGAGCCTGCAGAGTGAATGTCACTGACGATACCAGCTCTTTGAAAGCAGTAAGGGGAGACAGGGAAGGAAGAGACCAGGCACAGAATGAAACAAATCTTTTCTTCAAGGTCAGTTTAGTAAAAGGAATCCTTGAACTTCTGGGAATCATGTACCTCTGGAATCTCTAACTGTGAAAGGTAATCCTCTGAAAATAAGTCATCTCTAGGACATGCTAGCAAAATGGGAACTGATTATCTTCAAAATGCACCAGGATGAGTGTTTTTTTCTGTTCCAAATTTATATTCATGTCTATTACTCTTCTTTAACTAAAATGTCTATATTACTCAAAGAGTAATTCCCTATTAGAAGCATTTGCTTACACCTGCCTGCTTTGTGGAAGAAGGATGCATCGTTATAGTAGTAGGCAGGCTAGTGGAAGTCTTCTTTGGGGTGACCACCTTCTTCTATAGGATTCTGCAGAACTCTGTCATGGCAAGGAAAATTGTAACTGTTACTTTCTGAACAATAAATATTCCCAGTGGAACAGAATTTGCTCAGGTAGCAGTTTCTTGAAAGTCTGATAAAATCCCAAATCCTAATCTATCTTCATTTTTCCCTGCCTTCAAGTTTTCCCAGAAAAAGTGATGTATTTAACCATACACCTTTGTGGTCTCAACAAGATTTTATGCCAAATATAAATTCCTATGTTGACAGACTGAACCAAACTGGTCTTTGAAAAGCTGAAATCTATACAGCTGTGAGAGAACTGAGGCAGCTGGCTCTGAAAGTTGCAGGCACTGGGTTAAGGATCCAGGATTGCTTAATTACAGAGGTCCACATACCAAACATGGACTCAGACAAAGGGGTACACACATGGAAATACTTCCTGGAATACCAGAGCTAAAAAAGAAAAAATGATGCTGTAGAAAAGAAAATAAAATCAAATTCAGACCCACTGACTCAGAAGCAAGAGGAACCCAGTATATTGGCTTTTTCACAATGGACTTACCTGAACTTCTGCAGGTAAAGGCAGCTGCCTTGCAAGCAGATAGCTCAGGTTTGAGCAGGTGCATCTTATATTGCAAATTTCAGACCCACCTGTTGCAAGAAGAAAAATTGTTATGCTTTCTTCTTCATGTTTCATATTCTTTTGCCATGTGATGCCTGACTTCTTTTCCCAGGCTTATGTTCCTGTTCAGTCAACATTTCGAGAAGATCTCAAGTAGCGTGAATTTTGGTGAGGCTAAATTGCTTGATTTTCCCTTCCCCTGTTTGGAAGAAGCTTTACTTGGACAAAAACAGTAATGCCAACCATTTCCCTTCATCACCTCTGAAGAACTTGGTCTCTCTTTTATGTCACTTTTTGACAATTTGTCTGAGTTAAGCAGGTTGCTGTGGCCAAATTAAATGCTTGGGAAATAGACCATACAATTAATTTGCAATAGTAAATTGTCTCAGTATCATTTCTCTTCCTCTCGAGGGGAATGCTGACTCAAGCAAAAGAAAAGATTAATGTAATAAAAATATTCTAAAGACATCCTGTTAATTGTCCCATTCAGATGGTATTGTCTATTCTTCTGTTGTACATAACCAGTAAACAGTGTAAAATTCTGAATTTCTTCCCACCATGGAAGTGAAGTCTTCAGTGCAACAGGATAATCTCTGCCTCCTGGTAAGTGAAAACGTGGTGTGGCAGAGCTTTGCTTTGGTTTTCACAGGTGATCTCAAATTTGCACCATTTATGAATATAAAAATAGGAGTTATTAATTTAGACACATCAACAACTTCAATGAAGACAATAAAGGTATGTGGACAAAAGGAAGATTGCAAGCAAAATAACAAATTTTGGAAAAAGAATTTTTTTTTCTCTGAATGTGCAAACAAGGTTTCCTGTGGTTGTTTAGGGACAGAAAAGACTTGAGGTTTTAAATTCAGCCAAAATAGTAACTTCCATTTACAAGTACATTTGCAATTTTGACCTTGAATATCACACTCAGTGACGGCAAATCTCATACGGAAAGTGAACATATCCAATAAAACTCAGAAATATGCACAGATGACTGGCTGAAGCATAGCTTACAGAAAAGTTAGATGTAACCAAGTCTGTAATTCTCTTATTTGCTCTAAAATGTCCTTTCCTCAAAATGGACAAAGTCTGATTTAATGCTTTTCTGCTTATATGAAAATAAGTAAGGAAATACAGGATGTTATTTGCTTCAGTTCATGTAAAGTAATCAGGCTGAATGATCAGAGAGTCTTCCTGTAACTCGGAGCACTGCTGAATTCTATGCATGAAGCAGTGTTCCTCCCCTCATAAATAGCTCAAAATTTACATATGTATCGGTGTAGAAAAATAAGTATTGACTTATTCACAAATTACTGTTTAGGCACTGGATTCCCAGAAATATGTTTGTACAGCAACATCTAGAAGCAGATGAATATGTTCATAATTTAATCAGTTTTTCTTTCATTTTAAGGCCTTAAAGACACCTTGATCTTAAAAAATTATGTTGATCATTTTGAAAAGCAGAACTTTTATCTGAACTCTGATTGCTCACATCCTTCTTTCTTCTTCTAATATAGATTTTTGACATGGATTCAGTATGCCCTATTTCATTTTCTTTCAGACTGCCAATTAAGGTGTTTCTTAATATTTTATCAAACAGATTTCCTGCAAGAGGCTAACTTCTTCTGCTGCTTTTGTTGTTTATGTGTAATTCCAAAATGAAATATTTTGAATGTGGTACAGTGTTTTCACATGTGAAGTATGGAGTTTTTAGATTTTGTCATTCTGCAGAACAGTAAGGAGAGAAAATAAATTAAGAGGGGATTTTCTGTTCTCAGAAAGAACAGCGTGGAACTTCACTTGTTCCACAAAAGGCATTTTTAGTTTTGCAAATATTTTAAAGATATCTCAGGAAAGCTGGACCCAATACTAAGAGTGGGGTTCTTCTCATCTTAAAAAAAAAAAAAAAGACAAAAAAAAAGACTCGTATTGCTTTACCGTGGTCATATCTGACCATTTAGGATCTCCTGGTTTTTAATCTCCCTTACATGAATTGGGAGAAACTTGTTAGTAGGAGCCACAATATGGGCAGAATTTTCCCCCACCATAATACACTGTCCATCACTGACGTGAGTGGGCGATGAAAACTGCCTGTAATTGTGCTTCTGGGTACCTCTTGATTACACGGCAACCTAGGAAATACTGATGCTGCAGGGTAGTTAGGTACTGACATGGGAGAGATGTGTGAGCCTTTCCGTTAGGGAATTTGCGGTTTGAAGTATAAATCAAAATTGGCAACGTTAAGTGGTAACTTCATGGTGGCCATGGAAGTCTAAAGGTTGTGGTAGGACTTGTGTCTTTAGTAGACAAGTCAGAAAAGGCAAATGGGGTTTTGGGCAGAGAAGAAAGTAATAATGTCCTCCTTGTGTGATACTTCTGCTGCAGGCAAAGGATGACACAGGTTTGTTCTGAACATTAAGTAACCCAAGAAAACAGTAGGACTGTGAAAATCTAAAAGTTAGACTTGAGTCTCCTTTATTATTTTCTCAAATTACACTGCAAAGATCCAGAGCCTGGATCTCTGGGAAATCTCCTCAGTCACTGGGGAAAAGTCTGAGGAAGATGTTCTTCAAAAGTTTCCTCAGTATAGTAGAAGCTAGATATAGCTCTTCCGGCTCCTCTCAGTCCTCCAGAGATGCCTCCCATTTATAAAAAGCACTTAATAACAAATAAGCCTTTTTGAAATGTTTGAAAAACTTCTCAGTGCTCCAAGATATCTAGTGTTCTCATTATTTAAGATACGTACCCAAGCTAATTTCTCTCTTTGGGTGCCGCCAGTGCAAAATTATTACACTGTCAGAAATGAATCAAGTCGAACTTGTAGGGGGAAACAATGGGATTCCGTTGTGTGTTTCATATTGTACCATTATGAAAATGGTGTATTAAATACAAATACTTCAGTTTTACCATCAGCTGATGGTAATGTGTCTTGCTAATTGATAAGTTATTCAAATGAACATTATAATTTTAGACTTCTTAGAAGCATCCATATGAAGCATTTCCAAACTTCAGAGAAGTCAAATGAGTCTTAGGAAGGAAAAACATTTACTGAGAATGTTTCCTAATGCATGTCACTGAAAAATCATTACATAACTGCTGTGTGTGTTCCAGGACTTGGTGCAGTCTATTTTTAATACCTGGTATGAAAGAACTTCCTGCTACTTTTTCTCTTTGAAGGCTACTTTGTGGTTCATTAGATCATGTCATCAGGCCAATTTTTTTGCTATCCTTAAACC
This sequence comes from Trogon surrucura, assembly GCA_020746105.1. Classification (NCBI taxonomy): domain Eukaryota; kingdom Metazoa; phylum Chordata; class Aves; order Trogoniformes; family Trogonidae; genus Trogon; species Trogon surrucura. The sequence continues at coordinate 20,368,304 of CM036624.1, forward strand.
TCATTTTTCCTGCTAAAAAAATAGGGTGAAACTGTCAAATGGAAGAAAGTACTGTGCATAAAACACCCTTGAGAGTAAGGTATGTTCTGTAAATGTTGCAGTGGTCCCAGAACGAAGCACTGCCAACTCGGGCTTAATATTAAACCTGGAAAGAAATCTAAACATGTTAAACACATGCACTTTTAAGAAAAGCAAGAGAACTTGTATGCCATGCAACAGGACCTAGCAAGCATTTTTGACTTTGTGTTTATTAAGACAGATTTATTTATTTTTTAATTAGAGTAGTTTTAATTTCATACAGTTCTCTATGCAGTGTAATCACAGGTCACCATTTTGACCATAATGTGTATAATTCTGACTATTAACATAAAGCATTTTGCTTAAATGCAACTGAACTTTTTCAGACATAGGCTGTGAAAGATATTTCTGAATACTTTAACTGGACTGAAAGTTCACAGCAATGGTGTGATTTGCTGTTAAAATCCCAGACAAACAGAGACTGATAGAGATGAAATGGCCAGAGGGACCACCATTTTCACCATTTTCTCGTCTGACTTCCTGCAAAACAAAGGCCACAGGACTTCCTGAATTTCTTTCTTTTCAAGCTAGAACATATCTTTTAGACAAACATATGGTCAAGTGACAGACAGTCCATTAGATCTGCTGAAAGAATTGAAAAGCGTTTGTTTTATAGACAAAAAAAATAATGAATGTACTTGCAGATTAACAGGCAGTTCATTGTATATTAGAAAGCACTTCTGTGACTCTGTTCCTTTCATCCATAGCAGAGAAATGGAATGACAATTTTAAATGCAAAATAACATTCAGCAGCAATTCCTGCAACCGTTGCCGTGAACTTGCTCTTGACATCGTTGGCAGGGAGGCAGTGGAGCGTTGAAGTCAGATGACTGGAGCAGGTAATTCCCTCAGCTGCCACCCTGATATACATCCCTGCTGCCAGAAAAGGGAGGTTTCCACATACAGAGCAGCTCCCAAACTGCCTCGGTTTTCAGTTTGGTGCATGAAGGCAAGCAGTCACCTGTGGGACATCTGGAGCACCTTTAGGGGCTGTCAGATGATGCTTTCCCTGGGGACTGGGATGATAACCTGTGCTGGCACGGAGTGGGGACGAGGGCACCTGCTTTACTCGGTGGGTTTTGTCCATCAACACATGCAGGGCAGAGCCAGGGTGTTTAAGAACCCCAGGGCTGAAAAAATATTTGGAGTTCCCTCTCTGCTGCTTTGATGTTCTCCCACCAGAAGCAATTCCTTTCACCCCCTTCCCTCTGCTGTCTCCATAAAATTTCATCTGCACAGAATACTTTTTGATAATTTATTTCTGCACTTCCATGGATATTTCAAGTTGGTCTTGTTGCCAAAGGAACTGCTCCAGCCCTTAGTCCCAGTGCTCCCATTCTCAATCCCAGTGCGCTCCTCCCTCTCCCTCTTCCCATCAGAGCACTCTGGATCATAGCCTTTATTTTCAGGGGAAATGTCTTCACCCAAAAATGTGAAATCTAACTGAATTCTGCTTATTTCAACAAAATTGTCACAAAGAAATGCATTACAGGTCACATAAAAATCTTCCACATTTAGGCCAAAGGCATGGAACTGCTCTGCTTAATCTTGTCCAGTGCTTCATAGTAACATCTTGTTTTCAGTTGCTTGTAACTGTTTGGGCTGGTATTTTCCAAACCAAGAATCTGCCCCAGGTTTAATTTTTGGCAGTTTCCAGCTAAACCACTGTAGTCATTTTCAAGAACAAGGTTAAAAAAATATTTTGCCCATATTAAAAAATAATCATCTGCTTGTTCCGTTCAGAAGTGTCGGTATCCCCGTTTCTCTACAGAAGGAATTTGAAATGGAACACCATCACTGGTCCAGCTTCATCCATGTATTTTTTGAGCGGCAGCTTGGAATCTGGCAGCACTGTTGCTGTTGTTTCACAGATGTGCATCCAAATGTAACAAAGTTATAAAGGCTCCATAAAAATCTCCGCTTGCACGTGACGGGTTAAGAATTGTCAGCTTTTGGCAGCTAAATTTTCCAAAGATCAGCCCATGCTGATGGAGCCGGTTCTGCCTTTGACCGCCGTCCAATGTGCAGGCACCACGTGCAGCTTTTTCACAGAGCAACCAAATAGACTCTTTGCCTGATAGAGTGGGGACCAAGCAGCATTTCTCTGCAATTTCTTCCACTGTGTTCATAAGAGATGACTACCTGTGAGATCTGGCTATGCCCTCCTGTGTACATCATCTCCCTTTCCTCTGTTGCTGTTGAGGCAGTGAGAAAAGGAGGATAGGTCACAAAGATTAAAGAGTTTGGGAGGAAGCCTATAATGGGCAGAGCGTGGGAGGAAGCAGAAAGCGAGAGGCAGAAGGAGGAGATGAAGCAGGTAGATGCCAGGGAGGCAATTATTACTGACCAGTGCTAGGACTTCTCCTAGGACAACTGGGACCTCGTGGGCAGAAATCAGTTGTGGAAGCAGTTCTTCATGACTAGGGAAAAAAAAAGGGTTATATATATGTACATAATGAGATTCTGCTAGGCAATGCGGAAAGGAGATGATCTATTAGGTGAGGAGGTTAATAAGCATAATGGAAATAAAGATAAGATGCCAGGGGAAATAACTAAGAAAAAGTAAGGGCGTGGATGTGCAGATGAAGGAGAGGAAACTAGGAGATGAAAACAGAACATGAAGGGTGCAAGAAGGCAGGAGACAGGGATGGATGAACAAAGTATGGAAGAGCAAGAGCTGGGAGTTACCTGAAAACAGCACAGAGGAGAAAGAGAAGGCAAGAGCCAGCGAGGGGGGAAATTAGTGAGGAAAACCAAGGGAGAGGAGGAGTGTGAGTGCAGGCTGAAATGTAAGAATAAGCTGATTTTTTTTAAGTCAGACATCAGTGCAAATTGTGATTTATCAATAGTGGTTTAGGAATACGAATCAGATATGGCTGGCATCTATAGCCACGTTTTATTTCTTGTCAGAGAACTTCTTTATCAAATATTCTGGATCTCTTGAGCCAGAGCTCTAGAGTTAAGATGACCACATGTCACTATCTGTTTGCTTTCCAGGCTTCCTCTGACCTCACTAACAAACATTTGAAGTGCCTGAAGTGCAACATGCTGCTTTTTAAACCACAGTAAAAAAAATATTCCTGCAAAATACATTTGAAAATATTTTAAGTAATTTTAAAATTATAGGTAGAGCTGCCAGTAATGCCTCTCACTGGCAGAGCAACACAAGGCCCTGTGCTTATTAGCTCCATGGCCTTTCGCTGTGGGTGTTTGTCACCCAAAAGAGCTTGCTGCATCATCATCATCATCATCATCATCACAATAAGGCACACTTCATTGCAGGGATGAGCAGCACTGCTGCTTCAATTTTTTCCTCCCAGTTAGGAACAACAACACCTGGAGACATGGGAAGAAAGGTGGAGAGGGCTGGGTACGCTGGGTGGTCTCTGCGTGCCCATGAGCTGGGCAGGATCGGAGATGGTTCAGGCAGGAGCTGGGAAACGCAGCAGCTGAAGGTGGAGATGTGTCCTGCCCCTGGTACTGCTAGAGCTGCAGAGACACCAAAATTACACCCTTCCAGTGATGAAGTTGGGGGAAAGGGTGCTATTTGCCTCTGACATGATGATTCTCCTTGCAAGCTGGAATTTTTCTACTGTGACTTGCAAATGCTTCCCCACAACCAGCACGTTTGGTCGATTGTGTTCGCTGTCGGCTGGAAGGCAAGCTTTGCAGAGCTGAGCTGCTGTACTTTCCTTTTGAGAATGAAAGTAGCACTGCTGTCACAAGATTAAGTTGTTGGTGTGTATCAGGTGATAGGAAAAATTACTCTGAAACTGCAGATGGTCTGACACACGTTTGTTTTTATATACTTGGGAGCTGCAAGTGTTGATTTGCTGTCTGTTTATCTGTTTGTCATACCTATAGCTTAAAAACACAAGTTACACTCCTAAATAACAACTCCTAGGGGTAAGGCTTCTGTTACTACTTGGTTCCTCCTAAAAATTAAACAGAGCTAAGACTTGGCACATTGACCTATTGCTTCTCGAGGCAGATGTCTCTCCAAATTCTGACCTACGTCCCAGCTAAAAATGCATTCAATCTTTTCTTAATTAGTGATAGACACTTGTGTACATTACAAAACTGTCTCACAATTTGACAAATTAAGTTGTCTGTGGTTGGCTCTGCAATTGCAGAGATATTGCAGTGCACTGCAGCATTGCATAACGAGCTCCCCCAGACTTTGCCTTACTCAAGTGAGTAACAGTAATCCTTATCTCTAGCGAGCATCAGATTCATCCCGTTTTTGAGAAAAGAATTAGTATCAAATACACGATGGGCATGTTATGCCTTGTGGCTGCAATGTTTTTTCAATTAACTTCTCTGAATATACCACAATGAAAAATGTCAGCTTTTTGCCTCAGAGGCCTATAATTAGATTAAATGAATACAGTTAATTATCTACTACCTTCTTTACACAAAACAATATGTTTCTATAAATTAAAATGCTCATACAGGAAGGAAACTGTTGTTCACTCCAATATGTGTATTCGGTGCTGGGTTGTGAATACTGTGAATATATCATGGTGTAGCCCAGCTTTTTGTCTGCAACCCTTGTTTTACAGAAACTAAAACAAATTACACCTGAAAAATCCACAGACATCACACTGTTTAGAGCATGTATGTCACTGCAAGGAGGTGATATTATTAAAAGTTACAGTGCTTGTGAAACAAATATGCTTTTCTCTTTCACAGATGTTCTCCATAAAATTCCCTTAGAGGGATTAAATACAGCTTTGTTTGTGTACCTACAGTCACGCCCTCAAGGACTATGGTATGTCCAGATATAAAGCTGCTTTTTCTAGCAGAGTGTACTTCTCCTTTCAGAAAATTTTTTTTTTAAAAAAAAATCTGTTCTGTAGGAAGTATTTACAATTAACAGCTCAGTTTCCAGGCCTGCTTGTGTTCTAGCCTGTGTGGACTGGAAATCTCTGCCTGTTCTCCAGCATTACTAAATATAAGCAAAAGGTCGTGACCGATCAATGCACTCTCATCCTGGCACGGCTGGTTTAGAAGTGCAGATATTCAAATGGGGGTACATAACCCCGGTGGCAGCACATCGGAAGCAGAAGGCACTCTTTTTGGTTTGACAGTGTATCCAAATGTCCCTCTTTCCATCAGAACAGATGTTAATAACTTCAGGCCTAAACATGCAATCCTTCCTCTCCAGAAAATTACAATTAACTTGAGCAGAAGCCCTTATTCCTTCCTGCAGTATATTCTGCATGTAAATGTGATGTGTACCCAGGATTAGTCTTGTGTTTCATTAGGGTCGAACCCTGAAAAGCTTTTGAATACTTAGTGTTCCTACAGAGCATTGCATTTTATCGTGGTTTCTGCTGTGTATCTTCTCCTTTAAACGTTCATTAGCTCTGTGTAAAAAAGCGTTCGTTAAAATATCATTGATAATAATCTTAATATTGAGGAGTGAAGAGGGCTGTGTTGCTGTAAAAATGAAAAATGCTGCCCAGTTTCCTGCTCTCAGGGTGTAACGGGAGAAAGAAAGACCATCTTGATAGGCACTATCTGCTGAAGGAAAACTTTCACCAGGAGCTGTGAATTGACTTTAACCTTTTAGTGGCTGCACTGCGAAGCAAAATGTTTTATGTTTACTACAGTGAATGAAGGGATTTTTTTATTTAAAACACTGATAAATGCCAGTGCCCCCCCCCCCCCCTTACTTCTACAAATATCAGAAAGCAGTTACAGAAGAAAAAAAGAAATGCAACTGGAAACAGGGTTCAGTGGTCTTGTACTTCCCTGAAAAGCTGATAATACTTTTGGCTGATTCAGTTTCTTTCAGAGGGAATTTACCCTTTTTGGCAGTTTGAGATGCAGCGGTGCTGATTGGACTAACGGCAGAAAATGCATCTTGGGCTGAGGAAATTAACTCAGGGTCCCGTGTGCGACCAACTGCATTTTGCCAGTGAGCTCCAGATTTTGTCTTTTAGCCCCTCAGTGTCCTTTGTTTTGTAGGATTCAGAAGCCATTTTAACACTGGTTTAAAAATAGAGACGTTTCATTTATATTTTTACAGGTGCCTTGCCCAATTCCCTGCTCTCCCTGTATGACTTATCTTTTAGGATAAGCACTAATGAAAGGTCAAGGTTATTCTGAAGTATCCAATATAGGAGAGTTCTCTTCCTTGTAGTTCCTTAAGATGAACTTCGCACAATTGTATCTGATACCATGCTGAAAGGTAATTCAAACGTTCTGGGAAAAAGTACAAAATGACAAGCCGTAACCTTTAGCACTGTAAAATGTCCCTGGTGATTTGTATTTAGTGCTTCTTCGAAATGCAAGAAGCCATCTTACCACTCAGTGCCATGGCAGAAGTTACTTTTTTTTTTTTTTTTTTCCGAGCGGTGCTCTGTAATTTGGGTCTGCGGAGCAGGACTTGGCATATCTGGCCATCAGAAATGTGCCATGTAGTTGACATCCAAAGATCATTTCCTCGCCTCTGTGACACAGAAACCAAGAAGCGCGGATTCCTCCCCCCTCCCCCCCCCCTCCCCCCCCGCCCTTCTTCCCCCATCTGTAATTTTCAAATATAACAAGAAAAGCTCTGGCTGAGAGATCCACCTTGCTGCCCGTTCCTTAAAGAAACCTGGAGACAAACATGTTTCTTTTTCCCTCCTGCATGGGCTGCGCTGGGAGGAGATGCTTCTGCATCCCTGGAAGCTGGGGGTGGGGAGGAGAGCCCCGAACCGCAGCGGGAGCGCCGCAAGCCCGGGCAGCGGCCGCAGCCGGGTGTCACAACCAGCCCCCCCGGCAACACGGCGGGTCCCTTCTCTGTACTCACTGCGGCCCAGGGGCTGCCACGGCGTCGGGGTTACGCTTGAGGAGGCTCCGGTCCCGACTGCGGGGAGAGGGAGGGAGAAAAGGGAAGGGGGGAAAGAAAATAATAAAGAAGAGAGGGGAAAAAAATAGAAGGGGGGGGGGGGGGGGGGGGGGGGGGGGGGGGGGAAAGGCGCAGTGCAAGTTGCGAAGACCCGCGGCGGGGAAAAGGGGAGGGTGGCGGGGGCGGCCGGGCCGGGTGGGGAGCGCGGAGCGGGGCCGGCGGCCGCCCCGGGGCCCCTCCCGGCGGGGGCCGAGGCGAAGCAGCGGCAGAGCCCGCGGAGGAAACTAAATAAATAAAATCAGACTGTTATTTAAGGCGCGTAAATTTAAAAATATTTGGACAGGAAGAGCAAGGGGAGAGGAACCGTAGGAGACAACCTAACGGTTTCGGAGCCGGCCTTCCCCCCCCCGCCGCCTCCCCCACCCGCGCCCGGCGGCCCCGCTCCCGCCCGACCTGCCCCGCACCTCCGCCGGCCCCGACCCCCGCCTCGCCCCGGGCATCCCGGCAAAGCCCTCCGGCAGCACCGACATTTTGAATGCATGAGTTGTGGGGCAGGCTTCTCTGAGACTTGGTGAGAAATCTTTCTCTCTTTCTTTCTCTCTTTCCTTCCTTCTCCTTCCCCCCCTCCCCACTCCACCGCCCCCCCCCCCCCCCCCCCCCCCCCCCCATGCACAGTGTAACAGCCCTCGCAAAGAGAGCAGAAGCTTTCCTCCCCTCGCTTTTTCGAGGGAAATTTACCACTTCAGTAAGCAGCTGATAACGTATTACTGCTTCTGGCTGCCCAGTGAATTGCCAGGTACGTTTGTGGAAGGGACCCTCTTCTTTCTCTTAAAGGCTAAAAGGTGATGGTTTTCTACTGTTTTAACTCTTTCTTCACAACACCAGTGCAGTGGCGTTTCCTACGAAGCTGCTTTCTTGTCCCACCATGGAATAAAGCATTGATTTCATTCCTCTCCCCACACTGAAAACTGGGAAGAAAGTCTCTTCGTGTACTTAAATATACAGTCATTTATTGCACCGGCGACTGAGATGAATTCACCTTCAAATACCTTATAATTTACACTCCCCTGTGTAAGTTAAAGGGTCAGCTTGAAGTGCCCGCGGTAGCCGCGCACCTCTCCCCTTTCTCCCCAAGCATTCAGTCACAGACAGGCTCCTTCACCCTCCCACGGTGCTGCTGCCACAGATCCAGCTCTGTTCGTTGCCTGTAGGATCCCTTTAGGGTCTGCCCCTTTTCAAAAGGAATTCAACAGCCCCCGCCGTTGTTCGGAGGATGATTTGGAAACAAAGGTCAAGTGTAACAGCTTTGCTCATCCGTGTAACTGAAATAGGGGATAGGGCTCTTTCCCCACAGCTGGACTCTCACGGAGCCTTGCCAGTATGAAGCCTGGTACAGCTACACTTTATACTATATTTCTTCACATTTTTCTGTGCTTGTTGTGTTTGTTTCTGTTTATACATCTCATCTCGATATCACACTGTTTACTGCTGCAGGGCAACCTCTGCCCGGGAGACTTACTTTTCAATTGGTTTATGTCTCAATAAAAGCTCTCAGAAACGGTTCGTTCCATCTCACACGCTGCAGTTTTGCACCTCCGGGTCGACGTTATTGTCGACATTTTCACAAAAGTGCAAATTTGTAAAACTGGATGTCTTGATGTTGCCAGACTACTGGGGAAAAATCAGAAAAGTAATTTCTGAAACCACATCCGATATTAAAATCCCTTTCTGGTGCAATGTTTCACTAATAATAATACATGATTTATATTATTTTCTCCTCTCTCAGTAAAAGTGAAAACTTATGCAGGACCCCCAGGAGCCAGGCAAGTCTAGATCACGTGCAAGCCTATAAGGTGCAAGTAACCCACCAGCTCATTTATTCCTTTGGTTTCCGAGAGGGTTTTTCTAGTAACTATTAAGTTCCTGGAGTAGTTTTCTCTTTCGAAGTACCTAACCAGGGATTTCAATTTATATTATTGTTTCCCATGAATGGAATGGCTTATGGAGAAAATGCAGGAGTGAAAAAAGCAAATAAAAGCAGACATCATCTGGCCCGTGACTCACCCGCTAACGCTATAGGCATGACCGTGGTGTAACACGTCCTGGCTTTAAACGGCAACTCCTGGTAGGCAATAAAAGCTGCTATTTCTGACTAGGCGGGGCATTTTTAAGACAGTTGTTTTATTAAGCCACTGCTTAAACTTTGGCTTAGTGTAAATTAAACCCTGATGGAGCTTAAAACGGGCCCGGGGTGAGGTTTGTTTTAGTAGCACAGGTAACAAATAAGTGAGAAAGTTGCCTATTTATTATCTTTCGGAGCTCACCTCTGCTGTAGCAGCGGGCGGGAGAAAATCCTAGAGGCAGCGCGGGTTTCTGCTTTGCAAGAGGAGCGCAGGGTACTGATTGTGGAGCAGGAGAAAGCTTGGAGCATCCTCCAGGACATGAGGAAAAGGAGATGGACAGCAACAGAGAGTGGTTTAGGATCACTTCATCTCGGGGACCTTCGGATTGTGTTGCTCGGTTTTAACATTTCAGATGGGTTTATGCTCTTTATACGGGGTATTTTGTGGGTTATTTCCCCAGTCACGCATCCCGTGTGCCGTGCTGCTTGAGTGAATGATCTCGAGGTTCCTTGTGAACAAAAAAAATGATAACAAAAGCGCGCAAAACTTTCTATTTCACAGAGGTTTTTAATCAGAAAACACAGCAGTATGACAGAGCTTATAACGTGACAGTTTCAGCAAATTACTTGAAAACGGCAGGAACCGATTTTGTGGGGCTAAGAATATATTTGTAAGAGTTAAAATCTAAACTAATGTACAACCTCTCTTGTTTTAAGTATCATTTTATGTGCTATTCATTTTGCATTGATTTAAAACTTTCTATTTTGCACAGTTAAAATTTAGACGACTCAAAGCACTTTAAACTGCCCATCTGTCCAACCACTATATCCTGTACAAATGTTAAAACTTTCATACTAAACTCTTTTCAATACTGTGATGAGGGTCGTTAGCTCCTGTTGTATCTGGAGAGGTAAATTAATTTGAGTCTGACGAATATACTCAACTGTATTGCAATGGAAAATTTTCAATGGTTAAATTGTTTTAGGTACAAGCAATAACATAACTTTCCGAACATCAAACGTGCTGCTTCCTAAATGTCACTGTATTCAAATATTCCTGGTTTGTGAGATGCATCTGTCTTTAAAGCAGTTTATTTCCAGGCAAAATAGAATAGTTGGTGGAAAGCCGATATTTCTTAAACAACATCTGAACTGCACTCGGTTTATGAAGCGACCAGAAAACTTGCACTGCAGCCTTCGTATCCTCTTGCCTCTGACAATGGCTCTCGGCTGCTTGTTTTGAAACTAAAAAAACCCTTCTGTTTCAGTGCACAGTAAACACGAACTACTAAACTGAGCTGTTTAAAACCTCTGGCAAACAAAAACCCACCACTTATACACTTTCTGGTAACTAAATTCAAAAGCAGCTTGGTGAAAGTTTAAATACACAAAGGGGGGAAAGTGTCATCTACATTAGAAAGTAAGTGACCTACTTCTACAAGCTCTTGTTAGTGTCAAAATGCAGCTATTTCTCAAAGCCCCTAAGCGCCATCCTCTGTCCTCAGGCCAAGCAGCCTTTGACTTCGAGCTCTGCCTGAGCTGGGAGTTGCAGGTTACCTCTTAAAAGTCTGTTTTAATGCAAAACAGGACTTCAAACTTTTAAGCCTGACCGAAGCAGAGGGGGAGGGGGAATCGAAAGGTGGGAGAAATCACAGTAAGCTCCTATTTCTTTTTCTTAAAAGACCAGCAATATTAAGTATGTGAGTATATAGCTATTCTATTAATGATTTAATAGGAATGACCTAAAATAAATTGTAAAACTTGATACTGGAAAACTAAGTATGAGTGACCAACATATACACGGCTGAGTCTGTGAGCGCTTTGTAAATGAAAAGTATAAGAAATGGCTGGGAGGGTGGATTTAGAACACTTCCATTATCTAAAAACCCACCTCTAGAATTTCTTGAGAATTATACTACCAGCTTGCTCAAAAAAAAAAAAAAAATAGAAATAAGGTTGCAACAAATGTTATTAAAAAGGAGAGGGAGGGGAGAAAAAAAAAAAGGGAAAAAACGGGGTAGAAAGCCCCAATGTCCAAAGGAGAGCCTGTCCGCTTTGGGTTTAATTCATGGCTGCAGGGAAGAAGCTGCTGTCCTCCAAGAGCTTCACCACGGCGGCTCTCTTGTAGAGCTTGGCCAGGTCGTAGGCAGTAGCCCCCCGCTTGTTCCGGTGGCCCACCTTGCAGCCGGCCACTTCCAGCAGCAGCTCCACCACCCGCACATGCCCCTCCCGGGCCGCCAGGTGCAAGGGCAGGTTGCCCTCCTCATCCTCCACGTTCACGTCGGCTTGAAACTCCAGCAGAGTCTGCAAAGTGTCCAGAAAACCCTCTCTGGCTACATCATGAATTACAGCGTAGCCGGTACTGTCTTTCAGGTTGGGGTTCGCACCCTTCAGGAGCAGCCTCCTGGCGATTTCAGGGTTCCCGAGTTTCATAACCTGCCAAAGAAAGAGAAGAGTTGAGCACGGCGAGGAAGGGGGAGTTGCACTGGGCTTAGACCCTCAGTTATTCTCTCTGGGTTTTGTCAATCCTCATTTCCAACAGACAGAAGAGCCCCACTGTAAAACTAATGATACACCAGAACATTTTTTTTCTTTTTTTTTTTCTTTTTTTTAAAGTGTATTTGTTTTAAGTCAACTCGGTAAAATTGTGCAAGATGTTATCACTTCGGTGGTAACAGGATTCTGTCTCAGAGAGATTAATCTGAAACAGGCTGGGTAGAACTGGGAGATACATTTAATTTTTTTTTTAAACTTAGGTTATCTCAATTTCTTACCATATGAAAATTAAGTATGGTTTGGTTTTATTTGCACAAATAGTGAGACACATTTGCACTACTGTTTAATCTCGTTAAATACCAAGTATAGGGTCTCTGAGGAGCAGAAATTTTACCTCAGCAACAGCAAATGTAGAATGTGTTTTTATAAGCTTTCAGGTGTTTACATTGTCTGTGCATTATCATAAAACAAATATTTGGACTGTACCATAGCTCTGTCTACTAAGAAAAATAAATGCTAGAAGAAATTTTTCTCCCCAATATTTGTGTTTCATTATGTCACCCAAAAAGGAGAAGTTACAAGGAATGTTTCAAAGTTCCAGAAGCTTTCTTCTAAAACCAGTATATCATAATTTTATAATTTCACTATAAGTAAAATGTGGTTCTATTTCACTGTTAAAAACATCATTTTAAAAAAAAAAAAATTACACAAACCAAAACAGATGATGGTGACTGGATTTTCTGATTGTTTCTCTCAGGGGAAAAAAAAAGAAAGCTTCTTTGAGTTTTCTCCATTGCATCGTAAAAGTATCATAATTAGAACTCATATCACTCTTATTTGGGACTTAAAAACTTGCACCCATTTGCCCGAAATTTCTCATTTTTTGTTTACTCAAAGATAATTTAAAAAAAAATGAACATGGTGACATGTAATCTCCAGCCTAGAGGCAACATTTTCCTGTCCTTGTAATTAGGCTCACTGTGAGTGTCAAATTCGAAAAAAGAAAAAAACATTTTTAATTTCCTTACAAACGTGCACACATTGATTTGAAAATCTTGGTAAAAGTTTATCTGCATAAATGAGCATGACAGTGCATTATATTTAGCATAATGTACGATTTCCACAAGGGATTTGCTGAAAAACTCTCCTGGTGAAAAATATATGTCAGGCTTTTTAAGAAAATCAAGCTGTAATAAATACAATTCCTGCAGTGTTTGGACTGTAAAGCAGCCCAGTGTATTATATCTACAGACAAGAGCAAAAGTACAGATAAGACAGGCTGGGATTGAGGGAAAGACATTTTTCTGTGCCCCAAGGCAAGGCTTCCAGCTTCGCATGTCCCATTTCTTTCACTTCTGCGATGGAAGAGATGTAAAAGAAAACAAAAACATTGTGATTCCTCTCTCCTTAGTAAAATCTGGACATTTTGATATCTTTTTTTTTTTTTTTTTGAGAGCCTAGGCTGTATTATTTGTGAATTCCAAACATGAGTTTGGTTAAAGAAGAAGTTTTCTCTGTGCAGGCTAGGGGACTGAAGGCTTCAGTGAAAGATGCGAGGTGGGGAGCAAAATCATATAAAAGGTGATGCTATTGGGACGTGGGCTACAACTGTACAGCAAATGCCCTTTATTTTGGGGGGAGGGAGGCAAAGAAGGAGAAAGTATAAATTGAATAAATCTGACGAAGAGCACAAGGGCAGGACATGTATTTGAGGCCTGCATAGGTACACTTTAGCAGAAATAAAAAGCACAGATCGAGACAAGCTGAGCAGTTGTTTAATTAAATATAAACACAGAAGAAAAATATAAATTCATTGGTATTAGCATAGCAGCCTTCTCTCCATTTTAATTGAGAGAGAGATTATGGGGAGATTATCTCAGTTGTGGAGAGTGCACTGACAGAGCTCTTTCGAGTGTGGTCATGCACCCACAGCACATTTCAGGATGATACATATTGAAAATAAGTCGACAGATTCTCCTGTTTTGATTTTTCTTGTGGTTCATTAACTCAGTTATGATTAGGCACCGATAAGAAGTATTGTTAGGACAGGGATGCACGTTTAATACAGCCGGATGCTATGTTATTGTGTAAAATAAGCCTTAATTCAGGATACGGACAGTTAGCAGCTTTTAGGAAAAAAAAATAAACATTACTGTAGGACAAAATCGGTTTTCAGCCTTCATCCCGAGGATAAACCAGCTGGCTACATGTTTCCTGCTTTCTTTAAGAAGTTAGTTTCATGTAAGTTTTTAATTTAAATCCTTTCACTCTCTTAAAAGTTGCTGCAAGTTTCTGCCCTGCCATGCGATGCCCTGTTTAGGTGCTAACAGGACAGAGAGGAGCTCGCAGACCTCCAGCTTCGGCGAAATTGTCAAAAAAAAGGGTGATTCCTGCTTTTTTAGCAAGAGGTGCTTATTTTCCAGCTCTAACATTTTGATGTTAAGCCAAAAAGCTGTAAATACCTCGAGTACATTCGCAGGCTTTATGCTGTTTAAAAACCTAATTTCAGAAATTATTATCACGGTTTCGGGTGTGGGGGGGGAAGGAGTTAACAAACGATTTTTCTAATGTGTGAAATTAAAAAGATCTATAGATCTGCTTCTGCATTTCATTCCTTACACCTTAAGTGCAAATAACCACACATTTTTTAATCCGGATTTATAAATCACATCTTTCCCTGTTCGGTAGGCATTCTAGCCTTTTCGTCATCATTATCTGATATTATTAAAAGCAAAATCTTTCATCAGCTCCGATAGTTAGCAGTTGGACAAGTTCCAACTCCTGCCTGCACAGCCACACGCTTAAAAATTAGGACATAGCACCCTATACGATCAGAAAGGAAATAGCTGGAAGCAGTGCCCCGCTAGCCGATCCAAAAAAGCGAATTTTCAAGCCTTAATTATGAATGAAAAAGCAAGTGATTCAGCTGTAACCCTAATTCGCAGGGCTAACTCTTAATGTACATCGAAGGTCCTCGGTTCTGAGCAGCATGAGAAAGGTCATTGCTCGCACACAGACTATAAAGGAAAAGTACCATCTACAGCAGACCCCAGAACCGAGACGAGTCACGCTTTAAAACCACATTGCAGGAAAAAAAAAAAAAAAAAGGAAAAGGGGGAAAAAAAAAGGAAGAAAAGAGGACAAATCCTAAGCTTCAGAGAACAGCACATTTGTGTTTACAGACCTGCTAAGAAATCCTGCTCACCTAAGTTGATTTCTTTTCATCTCGGCTCTCTCATTCCTTGCCTCCTCCCCACGAAGTTACAAAATATCAGCAAACTCGTAGCCCGTTTGACATTGAGGGTGATCCCCGACTGAAATAATGGTTTTGACCAGTTTTATTTCAAGTACGTCATTTTAGGGAGTTGGAGCCACTAAAGTTTAAAATCTGGCATCCAACGAGTTTGAAAAACGACTCGAATTTCATCTACCAGCCTGTTTAAAACGTTGTCTTTTTTGGAAACCCGGGTCACCTAGGTACCAGTGATGAAATATTTTCTCCCTCTCTGGATACCAACCTGCAGCGCAGTCCTCCCAAATCCATTTTGTGCATTGACGTTTACATTCTTTTGCAACAAATTAGTAAGTTGCACTAGGTCCCCCTTGGCAGCCGCGGACGCCAGCTCGTTCCCAGAAGGCTCGGCCATTCTTTAGGGTGACTGACGATCGGAAAAAAGATGAGGTTTGTTTTTCTTTTTTTTTTTTTTTTAACCCGGCATGGCATCGGAGACTGACAGAAGGATTGGGATGGTTAATCTTCTGGAGTAGACCTTGTAGTAAATAATCGTAAGAAACCTCCTTGCCAAGAGCCCGCCCCTAACTCACACGTGATTATTCAGCAAAACTGCAGCTCCACTTGAAAGAAGATTTCTTTGCTTCCACATATAGGGTAACTCCTATTAAAGACTTTGGCCACTTTCGCGGGGGGACACACATATTAGTAGCTATGCAATATATCCTATATGTTACGGGTAACATATAGACACGTACAACCGGAGACTCACTCAGACCTGAGATCTTGGAAGAAGAAGACAACCCACCCTGCTCACAGTCGGGATCTGAGCGGCAGCAGCTCCGAGGAAAAGTCTTCTGTAGCAAAGCGCGTCCAAGTCCCGCTCGGGATCCCCCCTCGCATCCCACGCCGCCGCCTCTTAGTCCGGCCCGGGCAGGGCAGAGAAGGACGAGCCGCGCCCGCGGAGGGCAGCGCGCCCGGGCGCCGCCGCCTTCGCTCCCTCGGCGCTCTCGCTCCCCGCAGCGGCTTCACTCCCGCGGAACCTCCGCGCAGCGGGCGGGCGCGATCCCGGCCGGCGGCCGCCCCCGGCGGCGGCGGCTCCGGAGCATCCAGGAGGGCGGCGGGTCCGGCGGTGGCGGCGGGCGAGGCGGGAGGCTCAGGGCGCGGAGCAGCGGCGGAGCGGGGCCGTGTCCGCCAGCCCCTGCCGGGGGCTCCGCCGCGGCGGCCGCGCCTCTCGCCCCGGCCGGGGGGGCAGGGGCCGCGCCGGTGCCCGCTCTGCCCCGGCCCGGCGGCGCTCGGCAGCCGCCCGCGGTGACAGCGGCCGCTCGGCTCCTCTTGCAACTTGGCGAAATCGAGCTGCACTTGCCGGCCCGCGGGCGCTGCCTCCGCCCGGGGCCGTGCGCTGCCCCCTGTGCTGAAGCGCCAACAATCGCTACTTCTCTTTCCTACCGACACGGAGCCGGTTTCTCCTCTCTCTTCACACCCCCCACCCCCCCCCACACACACCCCGCCGCAACCCCCCCCTTCTTTTTTTATTTTTTTTTTAACCTCATCAGCTTTTTTTGAAAAGAAAAAAAATTTGAGCGCTTTTTGAGTTGAAACACCCGCCCACATTTTAACGGCAGAGATTTAAGGAGGCGCCGCGGAGTTACGGCCTCGGCCGGGCAGGAAGGCCTGCAGCGGCGCGCGCCCGCCCCTCGGCCGGCCCCGGCCCCGCCGCGCAGGCCCCAGTCCCGGCCCCGGTCCCGGCGCCTTGTGTCGTTCCCCTTGCCCCGCGCAGCCCGGACACGGCCGTAACAGGGCGCTTTTAGGAGGAGCGCTGCTGAGGCCTAGGGGGTGAAAAATAGGGAGAAGAAGGGAAAAATGAAAGAAAAAAGAGGTTTTAGTACCGGGCGCCGCCGCCGCGCCCCTGCGGGAGGACCGCGGATGGGGCGAGCTCGGGAGGCGGGGGGACACGGGGGCGGCCTCCCGCCGCGGCTCTGCCCGGTTTTTTCCCCCGGGACGTCTCCACCTGCCCGCTGCGGGGGAGGCCCCGATGCCGATCCCGGCCCCATCGCCCTCGCTCGGCGCCCGCGGGGCAGCGGCTGCGGGGCCGGGGGTCTGCCCCGGCGGCGACTGGGGCTCCTCTCCCTGAGGACAAGGTCAAGGATGAAGGGTCAATGTCAAGTTGTCTTAACGCTGGAAGGCGACCGCCCACGGCAGCACTGCCCGCTCCCCGCGTTTCTGCTGCCCTCGGTTGATCTGAAAGTGCTATTTTGAGGGGGAGAAGACGCGAGGGCTTCGATTTCCTTCACAGGGCGAAGAAGCGGCCACGGTGCAGGACGGAGACTCCGCCGCCTGACAGCACTTAATGTCTTAAAACCGCTTTAACGGCCGGATCGCTTTAAGTTTCAGGGACCCGGAGAGGCTGAACTCTGCCAAAGCGACCCCTCCGAGAGGTAAGAGGCAGTGTCACGGCTCCTAGAAGCAGATGTGACCCACGGGGCGCGGCGGCGACCTGCCCCGGCGTCTGTTTCCCGCGTGGACGCTGCGGCAAAGAGAATTTGAATGTAAACACTCCTGTAAACCTGTCCCGCAGCACCATCAGCTCCTGCAGCACTGCCCTGCGGGGGAAAACCCGACTTAAGAACCGGGGCCTGACTTAGAACCAGTCTGACAGGGATGAACCTGCCGCCCGGGCAGCTGCAGGCAGCCGCTGTGACTCCCGCAGCTGGCTCTCCTTTCGGTTTGGGTTGCTGCTCGGCACGCAAACACGTTTTCCTGAACCGATTTGCCTCCCCGCCACCCATGTTTGATCGTGGAAAAAGAAAAAAAAAAAAAGGCAATTGGAGTGCAGGGAAAGCAGTAATGTTCGAATTATCAACTGACCCCCTCGCTCACACTAAAGGGGAAAATGACACGTGTTTTTAAGGGCCTCACTGTGATAATTCTCAGCTAGAAGTAATAGTGCTAACAATTTTGTAAACAAAAACGCGAATGATAATTTCCCTCGGAGTTAACTCTAGAAATGTATGTACAATTAGCACCCATGTATTCGAATGTAATTGCTTTTCTGCAGAAGGAAATTATTTGTATTGAAAACTTCAGTTGGACGGCTTATAAATTACTTATTTCACAACAAATGGGTGCCTAAAATCCACAGGCTTTGGTGGTACCTGTTGCTAACTTACTGCAGAATTAGACCTGCAAGTCTTAAAACACTGTCCCATTATTTTTTAAATTGCTTTACAGCTCAGAATACCCCTCCCATCTTCTGTTAGTCACGCCACATAACAACAAAAATAAAGTGTAGCTGTGGTGCTGCAGGCCTCTTGCAGGTAAAGCTGCACGGCCAGAAAATGCTGTCAAATCTCCTTCACGGTGCAGGTCTGTCAGAAATCTTTGCAGAAAGCAGGTCATTAATCCTGATCTTTTCTTCTCAAGAACGATCAAGATGCTCCTCCTGAAACAGGAAGAGTTAGTTGCCCCAATCGGCTCCAAAATCAGCAGCTAAAACACCTTCTGGAGGGAGATGTTATCGCCAGGCTTTGTAAGGGGTAAAATAATCGAGCGTCCCCTCTGCTCTCTAATTTGTCTGACTCTCGTTGAAGGGAAAAAAAACACCTTTCGGAGTGAGGGGTTGTGAGAAGGAGAATAGAAAGTTTCGCTGTGACTTCAGCATGAACTTCCTGCGATGTGAGGCACGTGCAGCTTTTCACCTTTCCTTCACGTTCTGGATCAAATCCTTCCTGTTCTGATCTAATGTAGATATCATTAATTAAAATATGACTGTAATAGACGTGAGCGCCGTGTAACTAATCTTGACAACATACCTATAGCTTCAGTTCGTGCCAGGAACGAATTGGCTTTAATCCAGTTGCTAAAACTCGCTTTTCAGCCTTTATTATAGCTACTCTCTAGTAATGTGTGGGTGGATTTGTTTGTAATTTAGCATAGGCTGTCCTTGGCATTGCACCATGCCTCGTACCTAGTACAGAACTGTCTGCAACGGCGAAGGGCGGGGGGGAGAAAAAAGGCAGGTGTGAGGGCAATTACTTTATCATCCCTCCGGTCGGTGGTGGGGAGCTCGAATCGTGAAGCTAACGTCAGCGGGTAATAAAAACCTCTTGGCAAACCCTGCCAACACAAACTAGAGCAGGAACACGATAAAATACGAAATGCAGCCTCTCTGAAGCTCTGGCTTTGCATCGCGAGTGCCGTTTCAGCGTGGCATCAACCCTCCCGGGGACCCTGACCGACTCCGCCGCCGCCAGACCCCAGCTCCAGGCGTCCCGGAGCCCGCCGCTCCCCAGCAGCCACCGCAAACAGGCTTTAAACAATTCCCAGGAGTCATTTTTCTTGGAAGCACGGACTCTCCTGAAGGTACAGTTTAACTTTTCACACCCCCCTACCCGCACACAGCCTTTGTTCCCCGTGTTTCCCCACGGAGACACGGGCTCCCCCCGCAGCTCCCCCCGGGGCCAGCCCAGCCTGTGCGGCAGCCACAGGGGAGCTCCGAAAAACTCGCGTAAAATCCTGACGGGTGGAAAAGAACAATAACAAAAAATAAAGATCTGCGTTTCTTAAAAAAGGCAAAACAACTTGATTCAAAGGTATCATCATGAAGCTTTATTAGCTACTAGGAAGGGTGCTTGATGTATCCGTGACCTGAGGTAGCTGCGACACCCATACAAAGAGCTGATCAAAACACGTCGGTGTAATTAGCAAATTGGCGTCCCAATGCGTGTGTTTGTGTTTAACGTCAGTGTTAAGGGGGTAGGTGAACACCATCAGGCTGCAGGAGGCAGCCTTAAAAGCATTAATTACAGTTAGATTTGCATTACTTAAGAAAAACCAAACCAAACCCGGATTTATCCGTGGTATGTAACACAATTGCATCTTACAGGGCTGGCTTCGGCAGGGCCGCTGTGCAGCTCGCAGTCCCCTGGCTCTGAAACCTGTAAAAAAATGCTTTTCCTCCTTCCGAAAGAAGAACGAAGACGGGGAACACCACCGTTTCACGGAGCCTGCCCCGGGGAGGTTCGGGTCACTCGGCGAGCACAGTTACACGTTGTCGGAGCCGACGCGAACGGCGCCGGGGCCGGGTGCCCGCAGCACCGCCGCTCCCCGCCGCGGGCCGGCCGGCCCCGCTCCCGCACGGGTGGGTGGAGCCGCCCTCCGGTCGCCGCGGGTCTCGTCCCCACCCCCGCATGGCGGGCTGGGCCCGGGCTCGCTGCAGCCCCGCCGGCCCGTTAGGCCGCAGCCGCCGGCGAAGCCCAGCGGGGCCAGCCCCGGGGGAGCCGAGTGGGGGATCCGCCCCCGGGGCGGCACTGCCCTCCGGCCGAGCCGAGGGCCGGAGCTGCCCCGCCCGCTCTTCTCGGCGCCGCTCCGAGGCCGGGGCCGCCGCTCCCCGGAGGCCGAGGCGGTGGGTCGGTCCCCTCACGACGGGCCTAGGCGCAGGCTCTCTCCGGCCGCTCTGTGGCCTCCGCGACCCGGCGCCGGCAGCTTCCGCCGGCCAGCGCGGCGGGCGCCGCTCCGCTCCCCTCCCTTCGCCCGCCTTCCCCTTCCCGTTCCCGGCTCGGCGATCGCTTGACAGGAGGGTGGTCACGTGCCGGCCGCAAAGCGCCTCTTTGCGACCTCAATGACAGGCAAAATGTGCGACAGGCGCTGTGGAGGCAGGGAGGGAGCGGCGCTGCCTCCTCCTCCTCTTCCTCCTCCTCCTCCTCCCCGGGCCAGCAGCTGAGGCAGCGCTGCCCGCTCCCGGCCCCGGCCCGCTCCCGGCCCCCCCGCCCGCCTCTCTCCTCCTCCTCCTCTCCGCCGCCTCCTCCTCTTCCTCCGCCGCGGAGCTGCCGGGTAGGGGCAGCCCCGGGAGGCTGCGAGGAGCCCGGCGCCTCGATGAGCTCCTAGCTCCCGCCCTGCCCCGCTCCTCGCCGGCAGCAGCTCCAGGTGCGCGGGTCAGAGCTGAGCCGGGGACGCCGCTGGCTGCAATGGCGTCCAACATGGACCGAGAAATGATATTGGCTGATTTCCAGGTAAATTTCAAGCCGCCGCCGCACTAAGCCGTGGCCTCTAGCTGCTTTGCTTTTTCTTTTTTTTTTTTTTCTTCCCTTCTCTTTTCTCCTCGCCACTGCGCTGCTCGTTCTTTGTGGGAAGGTCTGGGGTGGTGGGTGTGAAGCCCACCCTTCAAAGCCTCCGCTCGCTCGCTCTTTTCTTGTTTTGTTTTGCTTTTGGTCAGAAATGGGGAACGTGTGCCCTCTGCTCTCAAGGTGCGTGAACAAAATGTCTTCTTTAACTTAAAGAGTTTCGAGTTTTAATAATTAAGGAAAAAAAAAAAAGCTTTTTCATGTACTTTGCTTGTTCCAACCCCTCTACAACCACCCAGGCCCCGGGACGGCATGAGCCAGCTCGCTTGGAAGAAGCAAATGCCAGGGAGGATACGAAACTCATCACTCCTCATGATTTGTCACAGTGTTTGTAATGAATCACTTGCTGGTGCTAGAGATTAGGGCCGAACAGAGGTGTTTCCATTATAATAACATCCACACGAACTTCATGGTTGCCTCAGCTTCTGACTGTTGTAATGACGGCAAAAGTCTTCCCACCCCGCTCCAAACGACAACACGTTTGTGTGGAAAGGAGGAATATGGCTCTGAAATTGTTTGTTGCCTTCCCTTCTCCCTGCAAAAGGGTTGTAATTTAACTTAAAACTCTTAAATCTGATTTCCAGAATAAAGTCTGTAAATAAAAGTGATGTGTTCAGGAGCCTGGTTAACCTGTTTGGTATATTGCTTGCTAATATTGCTTGGTTTTATATTGTTTTTCTAAGAGCAAGTAAACAAACAAGTAGAAGGGATCTGCGTTTGAGCTAGGGGGGAGAGCCAAAACCAGCTTGGAAGGGTATCAGATTATATTTGAGTATATCTTTTTAATATTTGCTTTATAATTATTATTTTTTTTAAGCTGTCTCCATTTGCAGTGGTTGTTCTTAGGTGGCTAGGCTCCTGGATCTTCTTGGACTGAGTTGTAAAACTGCTGTCTGTTCAACTTCTTAAAATACTGTTTCTCAGCTGTTAGCGGTGAAACTATTCCATTAATTTAAAAAAAACCCCACCTAATCCTTTCATTTACTCTGTGTGTGTTTAACAATGTTTCTCTGGGATTACAGGCGGCGTGCCTGTAGCGTGCATTATGTAATTCCTTTTTTGCCAAAGGTATCTGATATCTCACTGACGTAACACGTGGAGTTCCCAGCTGATAACAGGGAAGCATTTTCCCTTTCTGTACCTGTCTTATACCCCTATTTATTAAAATGTTTGACAAATGTTTCTATAGTGATCCTGTATTTTACTGTGCTTGGAGATACTTCTGTATGTGTAAGGAGTGAGGTTTTAATTTTAAGGCTGAGGTTTCTTTTAGCGAAAGGAAACAGGGCCCCCAATTCTGTGCTCGTAGTAGTGGGGACAGACTTTTAGGGAACCCCACGTTGTTAGCTGGAACAGGTTTGCGTTCAGGAGTCCCAGGCGATGATTAATTTAGTGGCCATTTTTCAGTAGAGTCTTCAGTCTGTATCCACTTTCCAGGTTTTTAGTGTCAACGTTGTTTTTTAGTTCCGTGGTATTTTTGCACTTGGGTTTTGAAAACAGCTGATAAAGGTATAAGAGCAACTGCGGTGTTTGGCGCCATGAGGACTAGTAAGTATTATTGTGAACTTGGACAATGGTGTCACAGAAACCAGCTGTAGATCAAGGATGACATAATGTGTCTGAACCTAGGACCCAGGAAATACTTTATCATGTAGCAATACTTATTTAAAAGGAACCTAAACCTTTTCCTCTTGTGTTTCAGCAGACAACTTCGTTTTTCAGTTTTCATCCTCTTTTTGTTTTTTGTTTAAAAAAAATAATACCAACATTCTGCCATGACCCTGAAACACTGAATTGTCAATTGTCACGCTATTAAAACTTCAGATTAGTGAAGGACAGTGTCAATCACTATTAGGCCTCGTATCTTGACTGTTACAAAATGGTAAAGGATTTGGGGTATTTTAAATGCTTGCTGGAATTTACAACTAATTCTCTAAGAACTTAAAATGGAAAATAAACACATTATTATGTACAAAGTAATTCTACGTGATTCTTCTTTCTATATTTTGCTGTACCTTTTAATTAATAAATGTTTCTCAGAGTTCTGCTACCATCTTCTGTATTTGTGTGAGGTATCTTGTTGAAGAATGTTGTGCACACTGGACATTTTAAAAGCAGTTCTTTGTAGCTTGGTTCAGCTGACTCTTGCTGCATTAGATTGGGAGGGGAACTTCTGTCATCATTTCAACCACGTTACATTTAAGAGGGATGGAGCGGTGGTCTTTGAACTTTAAAACTTGAAATGGTTCTCCCTCCCCATAAGAAGATATACAGTGAAGTCATAGTTATACTGATGTTTGGTGCTTTTGTGAAGCTTTCAGGGGATTATTTTGTATCTTCAAAGCCATTAGGTATTCTGCCATTGATTTTTTTTTTGACTAGAACAGGATCTCATACTGCATTTGGTGTATTTTTTTTGCTCTGGTTGTTGTAACAGGTCAGCTTTGCATTCTGACATACTAAAGAGAAATAGTTTAAAAAAATATTTTGTGTATATACACATATGTATACATACAAACAAACATTGAGTAATTTTCTAAAATATTTTAACTACAGAATAAAACACAGTAAGTAACCTACCAAAATATTTTTTTCTTAATGTCTCAAAACAATTCAAACCTATTCTTTATGATTTATAATTATTTTCTTTCCCCCTCCTTTCTTAACAAGGTTGCTGTATGCTACACAGGGAGCACAAAGTACGTATTCATGCATGTGGGCTGTAAAAGCAGCCTGTCTAACTTTTCCTTCTTGGGCCCTCACTTGGGAAAGATTATGCAGAAGCTTAGCTTTGTACATGAGTAGTCCGATTGTTTTCGGTGCAAGTAGCTAAAGGAGTGCACTTCAGCACACAAATCATTTAGCTGTTTTACGAAATGCAATTCAGAATTTCTCCACAAAGTGTCATTGGCATATAGGAAAAACTCCATGGGAAAAAACAAGCCCAACAACTTGTGTTGGTGCTATAAACCTTTTAAAAAGGTAACTGCATGTGAACTGGTAAAGGAGTGATGCTGCAACTTACTTCACCTACTGGGGGAGATAAGGACATGTGATTTCTACCGATTTGTGGTGACATCTCCGTTCTACTTTTGTGGTGTTTACCTGTTCTTCCATCTCCAGTGGGATATCTGGGTACTCACATGATGCAAGACATGTTCATGATCTATGCATTTTGGGATCCACTTTTCATTATAAAGCAAATAGATTATTTTTAAATTGCATGCTTCAGGTGCACGGGACTTAGCTGAATTGGAATGGTTGAGCTGTTTACGAATGAAAAACATTCTTTGAGTATTGGCGGAAGTGTCAGATATCCACTTTTTTGCATACTAGCACCTTTACTTCTGTTTGTACAGCTTCACTTAGGATGGGGACTAAACTTGGCAAGAGTATCTATTTGTCATTATAAGTTCTGTCCACCTCTAAGACCTATTTCTTCATGCTCTGTGGTTGTCCTCACAACAATTCTAAATGTAGAGTGGGCCTAAGAGATGGAGTATTGTGGGAGTTGCCAGCTCCTGGGTGTCTGTGTAGTACAAGAATATCTGCCACTTGGAGCTTCAGAAAGAAATTTTTCATAGAACTCACATTTTTCATTGACAAAATAAGTAAATAGCTCAAGATTCGGTGTGGGTGGGAAGCCTTCGGACTGGAGCGGCAAAATTAAAAAATCCTTGCTTTCATCGAAACAACAGATGTCTAATAATTTTCTTCCCTCTTCTGTCTTTTTTCTGTGTTCATTGTGAAACAAAAGTTATGTGAAGTTTTTTCTTTATGCATTTTTTTTTCAACTGGCTAATAGACTGAGTTGCTATGATTCACACACGTGTATATAAAAATAACTTTTTTTTTTTCATACTTCACCTGTGTGTAAATCTTTCTCATAAAAACAGAGGCTCGTGGGATGAGCAAGGGGGAATTGGGAAGTAAGAACCTCATTGCCATCAGTTGCAGAAAGGTGAGAAAGCATGCTAGATAATCATGTTTTAAGTTATAAAATGGATCATGACATCAGTATAGTAGCTTAGTATTTCTTTTTATTTTTAAAAGATTTAACTACAATTCAAACTTCTCATTTCCTTCTGGAATGACTAGAATTAAAGAAACTGGAGAATCTCTTTCACTTGGAAGTTAACACAGTGCTGTTAAGTAACTGACAAGATATATTTTTAATTTTTTTTTTTTCAGTGGGTATGAAAAACATCTGTCTGCTTCAACCCTGTACAAGATTATCTCTGTGTGCACGCTGGTTTCGTTGTCTAACGGTCTCTGTGCAGAATGTACATGTCTTATTTTTTAGGGGGGTGCTAAGGGAGCTTTGCTTTCCTCTCTGTGTGTTGGCACGCTGGCTCAGGTTTTCTGTCACTTTTAAGTTGCTGCCAGTATGGAAATTCGATGGGTGAAAGAGGTAGGCAGATACAGGAATAGCTTTGAGTCATTACCCTTGATTCTTGCCCTGGCTGGTGACTTATGCTGAGGGCTGGAAGGAGTGTTTTGACCATTTTATGTAAGGGTAAACCATCCACAAGGGTGTTTTGAACAAATATCAATGTTGACGTCCTTACCATGGGTTTCTGAAAGAACTGGTGGTGTTTTGTTGTTAAGGTGTTGGAACAGAAAGGACAGTTCTTGATTTCCCTGTGGACTTTCTGTGAAGTGTTTGCCAATTCGCTTGCAACGAGGTCTTCAACAAAAGACAGGTGCTGAGGAGGCTTCCAGTCAAAGTTTAAGTCTTTGGAAAATGTCCTCCAACTTACATTTTAAAGTTCCTGGAGGCCTATGGTTTCATGAAAGTCTTCCAAGGCACCTAAATATCTGTTTTTACGTGGGCTCAGGTCTGCCTGAGCTTTAAACCTCAGCCTTGCTCATAGCCAACCATTTCTTTTGGGTGGCCTCTGTGTAAGATACAATGCAGTGGGCTCTCCCAGAGCACACCAGGTGGACTGAGCTCCGCAGCTCTCTCCATAGCAGCTAGAAGGAAATGCAGTGCTCTCTAGATTAGAAATCAGGGTTTGGGATAGATAGGTTTGTTTTTTCATCACTCATACTGGGTATCTTTAGGTGAAAGTGGACTCTGCTAGGGTCTGAAGTGTGCCAGGACGCTCAGCGCTGCTTCACTTGACCTTTTTTTTTTTTTAGTGGATTTAGGTTACTAGCCTAAGTTTTGAAATCGTTACCAGGACTGTTTTTCAGTGTGAGAAAGGAGGGTTTTAGGACGCTGTAGGATGTTAAAGTTCATACCTGTGAATTAATTTGCATTTTGATTAGAATGCCTTTTAATCCTTGTTGCTTTTAATCACGCTATAATTTTGTGCATTACGCAATCAGTAACCGGTAGTTGGACCTCTTGGTTTGCAACACAATTGGTTTTGTTTGCTGGAAACGGCCTTAGGGTCAAGAGACACTATAAAAGCATACTGTATGCATAATGTGTTTTATTTTGGTTATTTTGATCTCTGCTATCGAGGCCGTTGCTTCTATTAATTTGTTCTTTGTGTATTTCTGAAGTATCAGCAGTTTAGTTTCTTTAGACTTTTAGACTCGGCTGCGATCCCAAAGCTCACGTTCGTCAAAACGAAGGTGGTTTGATTCACTAGTCACCTTTCTGGCCTTTAAACTGAAGGTGAAGTGGATTCCAAAGTCACAAATAAGAAAATGGAGTAAGAGTGATGTCCACTTAGAAATGCAATAATTTGGATATTTCCACTGATAGCTGCTCATGGAAAAGCAAGCTAATTTCTCTTGTATAAGGACAGATAGTTAATTAGAAATACTATCTGATATTTATAGGGGAGTAAGAGGATACTATGATTTATGTGCATTACAGCCCTGCTGAGAGGACCTAAATAATTTAGCACTGGAACACCAGTTTATCTTCAGAAAGAGGTTTATGCTGTTCTTTTCATTCAGTTACCTTGAAAAGGTTCTTCACATCGTAGTAATCATGTCACCATTTCCATCAGCCCATTCATATAGGTATTTGGGTTAGTAGGTCACTGAAACAGATTGAGAGGTGGTAGCTGTAGGATCCTTTTTCAAATACCATGACAACTAACACTAATATTGAAATTATTAATTATATGTGCTCCCAGAGGCTAGGCATGTGCTTTCGTTGAAAGGTAATGTGGAGGTTATTTGGCACATTGAAAATAAAATGTGGCTGATATTTCTTGGTAAGCAAGGATCATTTACGGTAAACATGCTTACCAAGTTTGTGATTTTGTGTGGAAGAAGGTGTGAGAGAGGAGAGGATGAGGATTTGAGCGATTTGCTCCATGCATTAAGGGATCCTGAGAATCTTCCATCCTGAGTATATTGTGTTGATGCTGGAAAGTCTGAAAATTTAGCATTTCCCCCTCTATTTGGGTAGTTCTTATGGTTCCATTACTATTGCAAGCCTAGTTTTCATGCATTTCCCTACTGGAAGCAAGAGTTAATAGCTTATTAAAGGAACGACATGTTTTATCTTTGGTAGGATTTCGTATTTTTCTAGTCAGTGGGTGAATCTCTGCATTTGCGGGGCAGCCATTAGATGAGTCCTTTCTTTTAACTACTGTAAGACCTAGAATAAAAAGCCTGAGGAAGTACCTAACATTTTACTTGTCCCTCATCATTTGGATGAAAGGAAATGACATGCTTACTGGCTGGTTGATACCTACTAATTAAGCCAATTTTTTAGAGTTGACTAGTTAATGTGCAATTGTAAAAACTGCTCAAAGAGGAAACCAAAGCCCTAATGTATTCATTACCTGTTTGGTCTATCGAAGTAGTCATTTACTGGTACTCTATGTCTAACTGGTTGAGCAGGTCTTTGTTCTGCCCGAGTAGTTACGCTTTCAAAAGATAGTTCATTAAAGCTGAAGTTCTTATAAGATGTTTTGAAATTAGAACAGAGCATGTTAGCCCTTGACTTGTTTTATACAGGTTTCGTATTTTACCTATTGCAGGAAACAATTTATAGAGACAAGAACTCTGAAACGGAGTCACCTCTATTATTTTTTCTTTTTTTTTTAAAGGTCAGGTTGTTTGTTTGAGCAAATATCAAAGGTCCCGTATCAGCTCAGATCGAAGACCCAACTGGCCTAATGTCTCATCTTCAGCAGTGGCTGGTCCTTAGGAAAGAGCTGAAAGAAACAGAATTTGAATGGATTTGCCTCATCCTGGTTTCTGGAAGTCAGCACTTTAAGATCTTGGTGATGGGGTTTCTTACAAGACTTTGGAAATAAACTGTGTCAGCATGAGTCAGTTGCATTCTTCAACTGACTGAGTTCTTCAGAGACGTCTGAGTAGTTTTGTGATATGTGAGTTTGCTTTATAGGAGCTATGTTTGCTTTTCCTGAGTATGTCATATATATTCATGTATATACTAACTCTATCCTATATACTTTATTGGAATTTCTGCTATTTCTTTTGGTACAGAAGTAAAATTTGTCTAAACTGTAGAAATCCTAACTCCTCCTGGTTTGCACTCCAATAAAATTTACCAAAAATCTAATGTTAGCACTGTGGGAATGTGAGGTTGATTTAGCTTTTAATTAAGGCTGATTTAAAGAGTGGTCTGCTGTGAAAAATTCGTATTTAAAAGTTTCTTTAAAATTTTGGGGACTGTGGTCCTGATGATTTGTTCTATATGTCTCTACTGACACTTTACGACGAGAGATTTTTTCTGTAAAGAGCAGCTTTCTTATAGGATGGTCTCAAGTTCCTCTGTAGTGAATGTGAGCACATAGAATTAATTTAGGTTTTCTGATATACCCTTATCTGCTTTGAATGTTTTGTTTTTTTTTTTAGTATCTTCTTCCTTTGGTCCCACTGACTCACGGGTGGGATTCCTTGTCCTGATGATTTTAAAAGCTTATGTGTTTTTTATGTCTTTCGAGAAGTGGTGTTTTTTTTTCCAGTCCTTGTTGGTCTGCCTTATGCTATGACCTGTGCTTTGCCGAGATTTGGGTGTTCTTGTGTTTCCCTATTTTGGATACCATTTCCAAGTTTTGAAGAGTATGTTTGTTCCTTGTGGTCCTGTTCTATACCAAAAGACCATAAGCGTTTGTGGAATGCCAAGTAAAATATTTTTTGTATGGATTAGTACTCTGTATGTCAATCCAGAAAGTGGGTCTTATTTATTCTTTAGTTGTTTTTAAGGTTGTACTGCTCTTGAGGCAGTGAAAAGGGATGACTGCAAGTATCCAGTAAACAAAAGTGTTTGTCTGACCCCTGCAGTTCTGTTCTATTTTCCATCAGTTTTTCTTCTTACGTGATAATGTGTAAGATACTGTAAGAGCAAAATGACTGTGATTCAGGAAATCTTGGGGTTTTCACCTTCACCGAGATACTTTTAATACAGTATTAACAAGCACAGAATCTTTTGGATAATCCTAACTAAAGCGTTTTATAGTTACTGAGTAAAGGCTGTCTTCAGTCTTCAGCAGAGACAAATGGATTTAGTAGTCCAGAGTACTAATTAATGGGGACAGACTTCTGTTTTGGTTTGGTTTTTAATTCTGTTTGAGCACTGCTCTTTGTATGTTGTACATGTGGCTTCAATGCTAGAGTGTTAGCATGGCACTTGTGAGGCAAGAGTTCATGTCTTGGCTTGGCTCAGGGGCTTCCTAGGGATGTGCCTTCGTGGTTGCCTCAGAGTCTTGAGGGTGTTCAAAGTCTGCTGGAAACCATTTGGAAGTGGTTAGCGTGGTGCCAAGTTCGTTAGTTCTGCTAAGAAGTGGTTAGAGCTTCATGCTACCAGTTTTGACTTTGCACCCTGCCTGCTTTGTTCAGAAGGCTTGCAGTCAACTTGGAGCGTGGGCAAAGTTCACTCTTCACTCTTGTCTGCTTGGTAACTAATAGGTAGAAATGCCTTCCGTTGACCTTCAGAAATACTCTTTTCTCTTTTCTCTTTTTTTTTTTTTTTTACCACCCAGTCCTCCTGTAGAAAGGGACCAGTGCTTCATCACTTCAGAGTTGTACTTAAGGTGGTGGTCAAATATTAGAATGATGAAGCTTGTAAATAATCGAGGGTGGGAGTTGAAATGTTTTGGGCAAAACTTTACCTTGGCAGATTTGCCTAAACCCTTTCTTGATTTTTGGTACTCGTAAGTGTATTAGCTTGTTTTTGTTAAGCCAACAGCTGGTGAATCTGCTTCATTTTTACCAGATGGTCTTCTGAGTTATGTAAAAACAGAAGCATTCTTCTCTCTTCATTTAGATGCTCACGGTAGGTGACCTTTCAGTTTGTGTCTCAGTCGATGTGCCTGGATGGTTTTTTTAAGTGTTTGTCTGAAACAGAAAGAAGTAGAAGTTAATTGAATAACCACGGGTGACTCATAATGAGAAAAGTCTCGTAACATCAGTAGGATTGTTGCGAGGTTAAAATGAACAGGGAACGCCACCAGAGCGGCATGTCTGTAGCTGATGTTGCAGTCTGTGGAGATGGTTCCGAGGATAAGCATGGCTCTGGGGTTAGAGCCAAGGTACCGAAAGTTCTCACTTGTGAGTGTCCCAATGTGCTGAATCTCTTGATGGCCAAGAAGGAAGTTACACGTGGACCCTAAATCTGATATTAAGGCACTAAAGTTTTTACATGCTTGGCTGAACATATTGGTTTATCTTTACCTGTTTTTGGGGAAAAAGCATTATGCTTTGTTTCAGTTGCTTTGAAGTAATTACTGTTTTAACACTGCACATGTGAGTTTTCAAGAGAACTTTCTCACTTGCTAATATGTCTTGGGTGAATTAGTGTCCTAGAGCTTTCCGGGTTTGAGTAGACTTTTAGCAGATACAATGTGGAGCTGCCCTTGGCTGCTTTATAGACTTTTAATTATTTGGTTACTCAACCATTCTCCTCATAAGGGGTGGGAAAGAGAAGCAAAGTACTGTGTTTCACTCTAGAAACGGAAAACTCAGGGTTGGATTGTTTAAAAATCCTGCATCTGTAAACCTGTTTTTTGTTAGGAAGGCTTAGTAAAAGACTTACGGCTTCTTCTGCTAGAAGTAGTAGCCACATAATGGGCTGTACTAGTATGCCAGGACACTGATGGAGGTGTTTCTCCCCTTCTATGGGGTACTGGTGAGACCACTACTAGCAGGAGTTCCATGTCCAGTATCAGTCCTTCCATTGACAAAGTGGAACAAGTCCAGTGGAAGGCTGCCTATGAGGGGAGGAGGCTGGAGGTGAGGTTAAAGAAGCTGGGCTTGTAGCCTGGAAGAGAAGGCTGAGGGGGAACCTGGTTGCTGTCTCAACTATATAGTGGGTGATAGCAGTTGGTATAGAATCAAATTTCTCTTGGAGTTGCGCAGTTCGAGGATGAGAGGTGGTGGATACAGATTACAGCAAGGGAAATTCTAATTAAACATAAGGAGAAAAAAATTTTCCTAGTGAAAGTGGTGAAGCACTGGAAGAAGCTGCCTGGAGATGCTGTAGAGTCTGTCTTTGGAGATAGGCAAAACCTGAGAGAAAGCTGGAACGTAACTGTCTGGTTGTAGTTTAAGAGGTAAATAAACCAGCAAACTAAATTTTGATCATATTTCAGGAGAAGTACGCAGGGAGATAAGTAATATGCTTTGCTATCTTGTATACTATTAAGAACAGCTCTGAATGTTTTCTTGTTTTTAAGCTGCTGACCTGGAGAATTCAGCTATCGTTTTCAGCAGGTTAGTGGCCTGTACTGGAAAAGAGTTTTCCATGCTCCTACTCTCTCTTACCTTTAGAAGGGTAAGTTACCAACGGGATAGTGAATTGAATTTAACAATGTTTGTTCTTTGCCAGCATTTTTGATTTCTCTTTAAAACCTCATTTATCTTTATGGAACAGAGCTAGCTCTAGTTGCATTGCCATATCTAGTGATAAAAATTCATTCTGTACTTACAAAAGCGTTTCCTAGGGTGCTGTCAGTGCAATTGCTGTGGATGGAGATATATTAATTCTGCCTTCCTGGGGTTTTGTAGGAGATCCTCAAGGGTGAAAGCTTTTCTTCCTGGGTGATCTCACCTCTTGAATCTCTTGGGGACTTAATGTCGTCGTCTCTTTGGGCATTGTAGTTTTGTACAAATCTTTAAAAAATGGACTGAGCTACAGGTGCAATAAAAGGCTGATGACAGAAAGATCTTTTCCTCCTTTTTCATCCAGCACAGGAGAGTCTGTGTCAGCTGTTTCACTGTCTGAGGACTAGGCATCAGACTGAATCACAGTAGCTCAGTCTTATTCTGAGACAGATGGATGTGATGTTGGCGAGAGGTGTGTGGGGGGGGAAGTCTATAGTTGACAACTGGTGTGACTTCACCCTGGTGTTCAGTTGTCTGAGTTTGTTGCTGCTGTGGGTACTTGGAGCTATGGCTCCAATTTTATCCTTTTGGCTATGTGGACTGAGCATGGTACCTGTATTTGCATCCACTCTTAATTACTACAGGAGGCTGCAGCCGAGGATGTTATCTGCAGAGTGCATGTGGAGATTTGTTGGGCACAAAGTGGGATTTTTTATTTTGCAATCTCTTTTCCAGCTGACTATTACAGGAGAGAGTGGTGCTCAGTGTCATTCACAGCCATCTGTCTGCCTGATTTTAATGGGCTTGAACCTGTTGTGCAAAATGTTCTAGGCTAAAGCCCAATTTGGGTTAGTTTAGAGGTGGTCACTGTTTGGAGAAAATATAGCTACTGTTGGTAGTCCAAGGAAATGTGGAATTGTTCAACAAAGAAGTTGAGGGAGGCAGGCGTCCAAGTCCTTCATATCCAACTCCTGGCTGTTAGGCTGAAAGTGATCTTCTGGATGCTTTTGACTGCCGTGTTCTGCCTTGGCGAGAAAGAAATTGGTGCCACAGGTGAGAGAAATTCTGCCTGGCTGCCAAATACCATTTGCTCCCAGCTTCTGTGCAACAACTGCCACCCACTGTCTGTGGGGGCAACAGTAGCCCGACTCCGCAGCTGAGTCAGCAACAGCTGTTTGTTGCTTTCCCAGCTTTTTGCAGAAGTAACAGCCCCGCTCTCTGTGTTAGGAGCAGCAGTTGTCTCTTCCAGTTTCACTGTGTAACAACTGCCTGGATCTCTGCGGCAGGTGCTGGGAGGAGCATTTTCAACAGCAGCTGCTGCCAGATGGGGAAGGCAGCTGCTTTCCTGGGATGTGGAGGTAGGCGAAAGCCTGTGCTGTTGGCCTGGGTGGGGGTCACAGAGGGTCTCAAAGCCTCGATCCAGCTGTTACGGCTGCTGGGATCAGACCACTCTGCAAGGGATTTGAAAGAGCAAGTTTGTCATCCTGCGTTACAGCTTTGTGGAAGCACCTCCCAGGTTTGTCTTGAATACTGTGAAGCCTTGTCTGTCGCTCTGACTTCTCTCCTACTGAATTGTTTCCTCAGTGGCTACTTTGCTTCTTTTACATGACAGTGATTGAGGTTACTGTGGTGGTTACATAGGACCCCTAATGGTTAGCTGTGAATCGTCCCAAGGATAAACTCTCCATCACTAAGGTGATGGTTAATCTGCAAAGCCACCTGAAAAAAATTTGGAGAAGTGCTCTGAAATTTTATTGTAGGCGAATCTAAGTCTGCCTGGTGGAAACACTTATCTGGCCTGGAAAAGCAAGATGCTAAGGAAATTGTTTTAACATTCAGTAACATTATCTTCAGAATCTGATTTTATGCATTCAGTGCAAAGTGATGTTTTTTTCATCTTCGTGTTCATTTTTGTCTTGTGTGGCCTGAAAAAAAAACACAGAAGAGACTTTACAGTCTCTGGAGCTGCTGTGAAGGGCAAAAATGTGTTCCTAGATTTAGAGGAAATGCAGAGAGGAGGAAGAGGAAAATGAGCTTGTTCTACCTCTTCTTCCCCTTTGTCCTTCAAAAATAATTCTCCAGTTCTGTTCTTGTGTAAAGGCTTACATATTAGTGAGACCTGAAGGTTTTACCTTTATTGTAGTGATTTGTTTCTTTCAGTTTGATGACTTAGAGGATGTGCTGGTTGTTGATTTAATCAAGAGTTAGAAGTATGCTGATATTGTAAATGTGTTGTAAATAAGTAATATTAAGTAATAAATAAGCTGTGACTTTTGGTCTGCCTTCTTAGATAAGTAAGACATATACCCTTATGGTGCCTAGGTATCCCCTGGGCTCATATCAATTAAATTATTTCAAATATCATGAAAATGAGCAAGGCAACATGGAAAGAAGTCCGTCAAAAGAAGCTCTTAGAATATTCCAGCCATAGGAAAAGCTTAAATCAGCCCATGCAATTAGAGGTGAGAGACAAACCCATGAGGAACCAGGCTCTACTTCTGTTGCTCACTGAACCCACTGTGTGTTTCTCTACAGAAATGAAAGGCAGAAGCAGGGCAAGTTGTTCTGGGACTAATCTACTGCCACAGAATCCCTGATGTCATGTCACACTTGCCAGTGAAGGACAACCTGTCTTGTGTGTTTAACTTCTCAGGGAAAATTAAAGACATGCAAACCAGATGATTTTCTTGAATTTATCTTTGATGACATGATCCAGTTAAAAGGAAGCAAAGTTTAGTTTTTAGGTGTCTTTGTTTTGGTTTTTTTTTTTTTGATCTTACTGATGGATTATGACTTGAGGCGATGATTTGTATGTGCTAGCATGTAGTGTCTGAAGAATCTTAGTTTGCTGCAACTGTAACATTAACAGGGTGTTGAGGAAGATCTTGGAATGTCTGTTTTGTGGTTACATTGATAAGTAGCACCCATTCAATGTTGTCATTCTCAAATGTGTGGTTTCAGTTTTACTGACAACTAGCAAAACCAGTCCATCTGGAAAGTGAAATCTTAGCTTTAGAACTCCTCAAATTCAAACGTTAAAAGTGATCGTAAAAATGGTCCAAGGGTTTTCAGCAAAACTACTATTCTTGGGTATTAAGAATTAATCTGATGGGTTTGATTTTTAGTTAGTGTTTACACCTGTCCATTCCCATTACCCAATGACTCTGCCTTGCTCAGAGGGCAAGAGCAGGGTTCTATTTTAGGTTGTAAATCGCCAACCAGGTGATTTAGGAGGGATGCAGACATGCAAGTGAATTAGTTACTTAATTACTCTGCCTCCGCCGTGATGAGGTAACTCTTTTCACTGTGCACTCTGGCAGGAGGATAAGCTAATTTTGTTTAGCTTATCTCAAAATAAAAGTATGCCAAAGTGAGCCGAATTGATTTGCGGGTAGTATGGGCTGAGAGCCTGCGTGTGGACGCTTGCAAGTTAGCTGAGCTGCAGGGGTGACACGAAGAGGGGGCGACTAAAACTGGTATTTGGGCCCTGGATTCTAGGTGTCTTCTGCTCGACTTCATCTGCCCAGCCCAGAGTTGGAAACAACACGTTGTTGGTCAGGCTCTTATTGTAGGTTGGAATGCAACATAGTTCTTAGAAAGGTCATGCAGAGTTTGCAGGGCTCATGAATGGGAAGTAGTAACTCTTCATTTCTGTAATGACCAGATATTTAAGTGTATTTCACTTAACTGTAAAGAGAACCTCAGATATCGCTTCCATAAGCCTTTTTTCTGGAAGTAAGGGTACTTCTGCAGCGGAGCTGTTGACGTCAGTCTCAGTGGCAGGTTTACGGTAGTATGAACCCTCTGGTGATTTCAGACATGAAAACTCAGGCCCTGCGCTCCTCAAGCTTACCTGCTGTAAGTGTACGTAGCCTTCACATTTGCTAGGGAATGTGTTAAAGTGTTGTCTCATTTTTAACTTAGGAAGTAACTGCAAGAAATAATGAAAGAGAAGGCAAAATGATGCATCTGAAGAGCAAAACTGTATTTTTTATTTTTTTTTTAGCAGTCCTGATGCGAAGCGGGTGAAATTCAGTGTCAACACAGCATGCTATGAGCAATGGGAGAAAATTTGGCGTGTTCCAGAGAGAATCAATCTGGCCACGAGAGACTTGTGGGTCAATAGAAACTGCTGCCTATCTCCTGCAGGCGAAAAAATTTCTTAAAATGTCTTCCTGTGGTCCTCACAGTGCTCCAGACCAGTCTGTCCGTTTTGTGTAGACGTACTGCATGTGATGCTTCATGAGTGTGGAATTCTTCAGTGTTGAATTTGGAAGGAGAGAATTTGCTTTGAATTTCTGTGCAATTTCTTTTCTACTTGTTCCTTGTTGTAAATTGGGGAAAAAAGTCAGAGTACGGAAAATGTGTGACCTGATACTTTTTTATGTCATGGGAGGAAGAAAAAGGTGTCTGTTTTTGTGCCTAGCCCTCTTTTTCTTATCATGTAAAGGAAAACCAGTCCTATGTATCTTTGGAAGGAGGAAAGCTGATCTGTTTGCTGCTGCTATCTAACTCAGTATTATTTCTATTAAAAACCTGGATTTTTAAAATGTAGTTTATATGAACTTTATATAAACTTCTTTTTATGTAACTGTGTGGTAGAGCAGAAGGAACACGATCATGTTTCAGATCTTGTAGGAGTCTGAACTCTTGTGTGCTTGAATACAGAGCGTAGCTTTGATTAGGATGAAAGATAAATTCCAGAAAGAAATGTAACTGTTTCTGTTTTTCCCCTCTGGTGAAATAATATCTGATATCTTTCAACATGAATGCTAGCAAATGTGTCGCAGAATGAATAGCAATGCTCTGCCTGCTGAAGTTGAATAGCTGAAAAGGTGTGGGTATAAAAAAAAAAGCAAGCAGGATGCTGCATCAAGATTTTTGCTGAGTAGAGGTGCTCTCTTGGATTTGGAATTTAGCTTGATTTCCAACACTGTTTTGTGGTTTTATGAGGGCTGCTCATTTATACATGCAGTAATAAATTGGCACATTGATCAAAAGTTCATACGTGCCACTTTCTTTTCCTTACCCAGAGTGAGTAGGGGTATGAGATGATGGTGGAGCCAGCTGGGTTTGTAGACGTGTTTCTGGCTTTAGACAAAGTATTTCAGCCATCTCAAATGTCATTGTAAGTACTAGGTATTTTTGTGCTCCCTTTTAAGGTGATGTGTTTCATAGTCTTGAACATAGAATTCTCAAAACACCTTTATGCTACAGCACTATGGTCCCAATTTTACAAATAACTACTTTGTCTTGCTTCCCTAGGTGGCTTGCTCAAGGTTACACAAGAATCATCCTGTTCCACAGGGAATTATATCCAAATATTTGATGTTTAAAACTTTAAATCTGATTTCTGTATTATCCTCTCCTAACAGAAATGAAAAGCCTATACCTTCCCTGTCCTCCTGCTGAAATAAATTGAATTATAAGTGTTAATACTCTGATGTTGATCAATGGTTTTAATTCTGTTCACTGCTTATTTTTCTTTTTAGGCATGTACTGGTATTGAAAATATTGACGAAGCTATAACGTTGCTTGAACAGAATAACTGGGATTTAGTGGTAAGTATTCTGAGAAAATTGCTCAACTTTGTGTAACAGTGATGTGTCCTCTTGCTGAGACACAGCTGTTACCTTTATTTCAAATTTGGGTGTATCTTTTATGGCTGGGGCAAGCAGGTTACATGCAGACTGTTTCTGGCCTGTTAAAGCCTCATTGCCACGTTAATGCTGTGTTGGGTTGTAGATACCCTGGGACACACCGGTTGTCTTCATGCCTTCTTGATTTGATTCTTTCCCTTTAAATCAGTGTTTCATACTGTCCTTAGTTTTGGTTAGTTGCATGCATGATTTTCTCAATATTATTAAGGGTAACATCTTTAGAAGAAGTCTTGTGTATACACACAAGATTTTGGGTGATTTGGGTGCCTGTGGTAGAAATGGGAGGTAAAACAACAACTTGAGTCTTTCATATGCTTTTAGTTTAAAGGTATGATAGTTGCTCTTCTGTTGTTAGTTGTCATGCAGAATCGAACCAGAGACTAAGGCCATACCTTCTTTACATTTGGTCTTATTCAGGCACAGTTAAACACAAGCAGAAACTCCAACAAAAAAACTCATCCTAAAAAACGCTGTTGTCTAGTTTGTAACAAGATTCAGCATGCAGACAAATAGGAGGAAGCCAAAAAACCCCAAGGAAAACAGTCTTAGGTATTTTAAGACTAGGATTATTGGGATAAATAAAGAACCTATTAATCCATTTTCTTAAGGTTTAGAAGTGTAAAATAGAACAAACTTAATTAAAAAGCATATAATCTTCCTTTAAATGGTAATCCCTTTGATTTCCTTCTCTCTTTTTTTTTTATTTTTCACAAATGATGTCTATATGAGTCCACATTATCAGATTATTTTAAAAAAATAAATCAGATTTGCCAAAATCGACTATAGATACAGTTTCAACTGTCTGCCACCTTGCATTCCCAGCATATTGTTTAGAGTGCTCTCTGTGTTGTAAGAGTTACAAACTAAGTATCGGAGAGGTTAGGGTGGGCTTTTAAACTGAATTTATTACAATGAATATTCTGTTTCTTTTTAGGTATAATGATTAAAATGACATGTAATATTGTAACCCATTGCAAAAAAACCCTACTTAGGCCAAACACTTTAAAATGTTTAAAATTGATATTGGCCGAAGTATATGGAGTTTTTATTTTGCAATTGTTCATAGTACAAGCAGGAATGGGACACCAGTGAGTGAAGGGAGTGCATATGGTCAGTGTCTTCTAAAAGAAAAGAGCCCAAATCCATGTTAACAGAGTGGTATAGTTAAAAATATTTTTCATTCAACGTGATTTAGCATGGGCTGTTGTGAAAACTAAAGTGTTTATGGGAGGGCAAGGAATAGCCTTATGCATTCTACTTGGTAAAGTTCTCAATACAGTGTGTTAAATCAGTTGGAAGTGGTTGTGGGGGATTTGTAAATTGTGAAATATGTGATTTATAATAAATGCTCACAGGTCAGGCCGAATGTGGGAATTGTGATGAAAGATGGTAAGAACTTTTTTTTTTTCTTTTGAGAATCCAGAATGAGCAGAAAAGGAGAGTGAACTGTTTAAAGCTATGAGAATATCTTTAAATACTTATTTTTTTTAGTGATGATTAAATGATTTAGAAGTAGAATATAGTGAGAAAAGAAGTAATAACCTAGAAATGCCAACTTAAAGGCATAGGGAAGGAAAACAAAGAAGGAAAATTAGGGACGTAAGAGGTACTTTAGGAAAGTACATAGTTCCTTCAACCAAACAGAAGATGAATGAGAGGAGTGTCTATGAAAAGGAAATGGTAAGTTGTGGAAGAAAACCATCGTTGTCTTAATTTCATTTTGTGCTTCTTATTCCGAGGCTTATTTCGAGTTCAAATCTTTGCCTGATATGATATGTAGTAGTAAAATATAGTCATACAGGTGTCCAGTTGTTTGTTTGGGATTTTTGTGGGGGGGAGGTGGTGGTGTTTCATTTTTTAAACTGTGGATTTCTTTACTTTCATGATTTTTGGAAGTGAAATCAGAGCTCTGTGTTTGGTCAGGAAAGCTTCCGTGAGGTGCCCAGGGTGATACAAAGCAGAAAGCTCAACAAGTGCCGTTAGGATGTGACCAGCCTCCCTTCAGGGGCACTTCTGCAGCACTGGGGGAAAAAACCAAATTCGTAAGATAAGGAAGTTCTTGTTCAGATTGCTTTCTTGCTCTGCACTCGGACCATCTGTATTTCAGTTCTATTCTCCCGTTTGGGAGAGAAAAAAAGCCGTGCGCTCTCAGAGGCTGTGCTAGGGACCCCGGCTGAAGATTCCCTTGAGCACCTGTTGCTTCTTGAGCTCTGTGAGGCTCAACTCAAGGGTGTTGTTTCTCTGGGACTTCAGCCTGGAGCAAGTAGTCCTGGTGAGCTGGAAAGCAGAAGGATCCCAAGACAGCAGCAGTGAAGTACTTGCTGGCACAGGCTGACAGAGAAGCACATCAGAATGCACAGACAGAGCAGAGGGGTTACAATTCATAAGGCAAGTTTGTAGTGTCACAAGTACTATATTTTTATGTAAGATTTTTTGAGGGTTTGTGTTTGTTTGCACTGATGCAGTATTTCTGCTGCTTCTTTTCTTCATACTTTTATTTTTTTTTCCCTGGTCTTGTGTCTACTAGCAAGATTTCAGTATCCATATCTTCCCTGTAACTTCAGCGAGCGTGTGTTTTGTATCTTTTGGGCCTTTGAACAGAGTCAAACATGAGTGAACTCCTGTCTTTGTTTAGCTTTCCTAATAGCCACTTAAACATTTTATGTTAAGAATTCATCTGAATTATTTTTTCTTTTTGGTTTAGAGCTGAAACATCAGCTTCCTATTTTTGTACTTTTAAAGATTACCCACCCCCAGTTAAGAGTCTTCGTGCCTGTTCCTCTATATGGGATACTTTACGACAACATAAACCGCCATTAATTTATCTTTGAATTGGAACTAATAAATCAGATTTGAACATCTCTGAGTTGTATATGTTTTACAGCATTCAAGTCGTGTTTGTAGCTGTTCGAAGCAATATAGGAAAGAGTCTTTCATAACTGTTTGGTTACTAGGCTTTGTTCAAGTGCTTAAAATCAAATTGATCTTGAAAGTGCTGCAGAGGAATTGGTATGCAGTAACCGTGTATGAATTTCTTGGTGGGATCACAAAGTCTGATCTTGCCAATAATTGGTTCCCCACTGTTGCCTGTAACTTGACCTTTGTGGTGGTCTGCTGCAGATACAGCAGCTTAGTTTTTTTTTCTGTGTTAGAACACTGTAGCCTAATTACTAGGTTTATTATAGGCTGGGCAATGAAATGTTTCAGATGTTCTGTGAGATACAGAAGATCAACATAGTTAACACGATGATCTCTTCAGGCCGTCATCCGTATGAAACTGTTTTGCAATAAATGGTTCAAGCCTGCCAGGATTGTTGATATGTTATTTCCTGAGTATCATTACTCTGAGCTCTATTAATTTGCAATCATTTTTAACATCTGAGGAAGCAGAAATTAGGAGGTTTGGTCTGTGGTGAACTCTGATGGTTTCATAGCTTGTTCATTTATTTATGACCTGGTGTTCTGGTGTTTGAAGGTAGGAATGACAGTACAAATATATCTTAAACTTTGTGTAAAACCAATAAAATACAAGTATGAAAAATCCCAACTATGTCTCTGTTGAAATGTTTCTGATGATGGTATATGTTTAAAGGAAACGACTCGTTAAATCTATAATCTATCTATATCTATCTATAATCTATCTATAATCTATTTGACCTTATTCAATACGGACCTTGGCATATATAAGGTTATTACATAGGTGATAGCTCTTTGCTTTCCTGAAATCAAATGCTTGCATCTGCATATGAAACCTGGTCTCCTCTACCTTCCACCGATTTAATGAAAGACTCAGATACTTCATATATAGCATGACTTTATATTCATCTACTGGTAATCAGAATGGGGTTTTGAATGAAAAGCAGGATTTACTATGCTTACTTTTCCACTTTTTCCAGTATGACAGTTTGTGTTGCTACTCCTGTTCACTGGTTCAAAATTATTTTTATTTCATGTCTCTTCCAATAGACATGGTAATGTAGGTACTGCTTAACATCACTTTAAGAAGAAAATAAATTTCATCAAAGTAAAGGGAAAGGTTATTGCATATTCCCTATGAACGTATACATAATGATTATTAAAACCCCCAGTTTAGTGCACCTGGAAATGTGGCGACTTACAGTTCCTGTTGTACACAGCTTCCTAGAGTCAGCTGGCAAAAAGTGTTTCTGTATCTTGGAAAAGGAAATTGTATATTTTGAACATCTGTTTTTATAAAGCTTTGGCTCTCAACTATAGTTTCTTTTGCATGGATAACTTACATAGAAGGGCTTTTTTTTTTTTCCTTCATTTTTCCAAAACCTCAAAAATAGCAATTATTTGTCAGACAGGATTTTTTTTAAAATATAAATACTAATTTTGTTTATATTTATTTATATGCCGTGTTGCCCCATGCTAAAAAAAAAAAAAAACAAACCCAAAAAACTCCTTCAAAAATTTGAACTGAGAAAAATGAGCTAGGGAGTTGAAATGCTTCTTTGGAGGTTGCAACTTAGATGGGATTTCCAGGCAGGAAATGGGCCATTGGCTGTTGACAGTTATCAACAATCCGTTATTTGTATCTTGTATTGCTTTCTAACCATTAACTTAGTTCTTTTGTTAGAATGTGTAATAAACCTCAGGACAAGTTGGTAAAAACTAATACACTAATGATGTCTGTCGTCTCTTTCTAGCTGGTTTGCCCTGCAAAAGCTTTGATGTGGTATCTCTTTGTATTTTTGTTTTTTTTTTTGATTGATTTGAATTAGTCTGCCTCCAGAAACTAGGTGGTTAATTTAAGTTTGGCATGCAGCCATTTCTTTTCCTTAAATGTAGGACAGTATTGTCATATGTTTAGCAGCTCTCTTGTTTCATTCCAAGCAGGGGCTGTATTTCAGTGGCTGGAGAACCACGACTGTGCATTATCGTGATCGTGTTCATCACATTGGCCCCCTTTTATCTTGTGTTGTTGACCTGCTGTTTTCTTTAGTTCAGTGCTACACACTGGTCATGGCACGCATTTGACAGCACTCACTGTGGGACTAGTGAGAAGTTCATGGTGTGCTCCTCTCATTAGAACTAGCTCTGAGGGATTTTCACTCTTAGGAACATGGGCTTCTCTGTGTATTAATAATATTCTCCCTGTGGTCAAATGTAACCAGAGGTTTGTGTCCCTTTTTTTTTTTTTTTTTAAAAAGGAGATTTTAAAGTTTTGTTTTAGACAGGTGTCCTCTTCTGAATCTTGGTGTCCTGCCAAACATG
This sequence comes from Trogon surrucura, assembly GCA_020746105.1. NCBI lineage: Eukaryota > Metazoa > Chordata > Aves > Trogoniformes > Trogonidae > Trogon > Trogon surrucura. The sequence continues at coordinate 20,410,851 of CM036624.1, forward strand.
TTGTTGTCAGCTCAGGTATTTATGCTTGCTGTTACTGGACTGAGTTGCCTGGACAGTGTTCAGACTCCTGCCGCCAGCAGAGCGAAGGGAGAAGGAAGTTCCGAGTGAAGTAATGACAACTGAGGTTGGTGGACAGGCATCCCATCCCGCTGGTGCAAGCGTCCTGTGGGCACAGTGCCTGTTCTCCAGGAAATACTGGAGTTGCAGGTTCCTTGTGTGTCCAAACTGCATCATTAATCTCTTCTGCTACAACGCAGTTAAATTGGATGTGATTGTGCAAAGGACTACAGAAGTCACTTCTGGAAGTTGTTAATGTACTTCCTGTGAAATTAGGGATCTCTGCTTGCAAAAATTGCTTTTTGCAGCTCCTGAAGTGGCATTTCTGTGTCTTTGAGTAATCTCAGATGCATGCTGTGGATTTTATGCAGCTGTGTGGAAGCAAAGAAAACTAGCTAATTCTTAAACACCCCCCCTCCACCCGACTATGAAATTAATTGTTTTTATTCACTTTTGAATGCCTTCATCTCAAGCAAAACAGGACAGTTCCTTCTTGAACATTTTCCATGTTGAAGACCATATGAAATGTGCCCATCTATAGGCAGTTTTCTGGCTTTCCACATAGCTGTCTGCACACTCGTCTATGAAAAGAAACACACCAGAACAAACCACCACCACTAATACACGTGGAGAAAATGAAGATTCTTTACTTGCAGAATGCAGAATAAGAGAGCTGCTTTGCCACCTCAGTATTGTGCTTCAAGGAAGGCAGGCCAGCAGCAAGGTAGCCCAGTCCCTGTAGCCCTGCTAAATCCAAACTGCTTTCTTCTGAGACTTAGTAATGACAGTCATCGATATCTGAGGTGATGCAGGAAAGTGTGCAATATATTGCCACCCTGACAGTCATTGCACGTGATTTCAGTGAGAGCACAGATGGCAATTGATCCTCTTGTGTCTCTGCATCAGTCTTGGACTGTTGCCTGCCAAGTGGTCTGTTAGATGTCGGAAAGTGGTCGACAGAGCAACTGCAGTTGAAAATAAAATGCAGCCAAGCCCAATAAAAATGTCATATACGCATTCTGACACGTGCAAGCAAGGAAGCAAATGTACTAAAGGGAGAATAAAAGTAGCAAATGTCTAACCCGTGTGCTCTAAACTTTTGATTGTTTTGAATAGTTCTATTTTATTACACAGGTTGGTCCCTTGGCGTTTTTTTCCAAAAAACTTAGGTGGTCTTTGGATTTGTGTTTTTGTTTGGATGACCCTTTGCTCTTTCAAAAGAGCTTGAGAAACACTGCTTGGATCATGTTAGTATTGCCGTATCTTGTGATTTTTATAAGGAAACCCATGAAAATTGTAATTGATGCTGTAGCTGCTGATATTGTGTAAATATTCAAGAGTCTCAAATTTCACAGTGGTCCCCCTGTAAAGAGCCAGCCTGGGAAGGGGGTAGTCTCTGGCTTGTCTGTGGAGAAAGATTGGAAAACTAAACATTGTTTTCCTCATCTGTAGTCTGCTATCCCAAAACTTGATTGGATACACATGCATCTTGCCTGGGATTCCTTAGGTACAAAAAAAAACCCCTCTCAAAATGCACTTTACCCCAACAAATAATAGCTAAACTGCCTGCTAGACCCAGAGGAACATTTGGTTTCTTCAGTTTATTTCTGTCTTTTTTTTTTTGCCCCCCTGTCCTAAGGCAGGTGAATGTGTAAGAAATACAAACCCTTCCACCATCCCTGAGGAAATCACTGTATCTCCTTAGCAGGTCAAAGCCTTGTCTGAGAAAGATTGTTTGGGAATTCCATGAAAACTCTTTTAATTTCTTTAAATTGCTCCTGTGCTGAAACAAAAAGTCTTGACAGCCTCAGAGCTTGGGAACACTTGAGCTTTTGTTGGGGAAAACTGGTGCTGTGCAGTGTCAGTCTTGTCTCCTGTTTTCAGGGCACTGCTAAAGTATTAACATTATAAAATGATTTGTTTAGTAGGTGACTAACTGCATTTAAGGCTCATTTTGGTGTACCATGGCATGAGGCCAAGGGATGTGTAGTTGGAAATTTTATGGAAAACATGAATTAGGGTAAAGTTAAATGAATTACTTTGTCCTTCACATTGAAGGCAGTCGTTTAGGGGAATGAAAAACCTGGTAGCTCTCAAGGAGGTAGGGATTTATTTATTTTTTTTTAAATGCAGTTAAGAGTCTAAACGTGTTTTCTTTAGTGCTGTTTCATATATGCTCTGTTGTTCTGTTGTTTCATCAGAAGGGACTAATTTTCACATTGCTGATTGAAGGAAGATGTAGTGGGGGATATGTCTTTCCCATGGGGGGTAGAAAGCAAAAAACCTTGAGTAAAGCATCTTCTAGATGAACACCCTGTTGTTACTGAAGAATTGCTCCAGTTTAACAGGGTCTGCAAAATTGGTATCTTTCACTCCTTCACAATTTTAGCAAATGCAGAGGTTAACTTGCAATATAGTAGATGATTTTCTAGACACTGAGGGAAATTATGTTCATCAAAAATAGTTTATTTTGTTTCGTAACTATTGATTTGAGTTTATATAAAAGAAAAAGCCTGCTTTATTCACTGGAGGATAACAAAGGGATTGTGAATTACATACTTTATGTCTGTGTTTTGTAGCCATGTTGCTGTGGTGATGCATATGAAAGTTTAATGTCTGGCCAGAAAGAAAGTGGAAGAGATTTTTAGGTAAAACTTTGCTGTCAACATTGTAAAGTAAAGTTCAGCTGTGTGTCTCCTTTTCAAGTAGCAGATGGAATGTAGTTACTTAAGAAATGAGCTCCTTGAGTTTTTCTTGTACAGTGATCAAACCAGCAATGGGACTAGTAAACTTAGATTTCTGTAAATGGAAAAAGACTCTTTTTTTCTTGTAATAGCGAGTTTTCTCTTCTGAGAATAAACAGAAAGCAGCACCTGAGATCACAGTAGTGACTTAATGTTGCACAAATACTCATTTTCAGAGTCTGGTACCTCTGTATTGGCAATTTCTATGAAGGTTGCTTAGCATTAATTTGCACTGAGACGTTCTAATTTAAGTGCAAATTTCTAGAGTATATTACTAGTGATGTGACTGGTAATGAGGTATCTGTTAGGTAGTTTGCAGTGTATTATTCAGTGAGTAGTTGAACTGAAAATTCCAGGCATCTTGTAAACATGTATTTGACAAGTGATTAGTTGGTCATGGAGCCATGCTGGCAATGTATGAGTAGGAGAAAAATGAAGTTATTTAATTAAAGAACCAGCACCTGTGCTAATGCTGTGACTATTTTTCAAGTGAACCTGAATTGTGAAAGATTTTTACCACAGAAGCTAGGAGTCACCTAGACTCATCAGGCTTTCAGAACAGAGTATTTTTTAAAACGTGTTTACTTATAATACTGCTGAATATCATAACAGTAATGTCCTAGTTTTATTTAAATAAACTCTCCTTACCTGGTCCTGCGAGAGCTGGGCTGCTTCAGCACGAGCAGTGTAGCACAGGCTGTCGAGAGGTACGAGGAGAAATGCTGTGAGACAAGTTGTAGGTGACATACTTTGGCTTGGGATCTGCTTTCCAAACTTAAAAGCTAAATCTTGCATAGTTATTCTTTTATTATGGATTGTGTTTAGGTAGGCTGCTGACTACGGTTAGGGTAATTTGATAACTGTCGTGTAAGGTGTTTCATGTTATTACAGCTTTTCACTGGAGGGGCCTTAGTCCGTAGGCACTACTTGGAGTTCTTGAATTATCTTCTGTCCTGAGATTTCATCCCTGCTAGTCCTTGCTAGGAGCTAGTGTGGGGTGGGACTAGATGATCTTTTGAGGTCCCTTCCAACCCCTGACGTTCTGTGATTCTGTGATGTTCTAACAACACGTGATTTAAAAAAAATTATTATTTTCTTTTTAATACTGAACAAAAAGTGCGTTATAACAGGTTAGCTATCCCCAGCCTGTGCATTTTAGCGTTGTCATTCAAATTTGCATAAAATAATTAGGAGAGGGGTAGAAATGTGGGAGTTCAGTACATAGATATTTTTTCAGGTATAACCTTTGTTTTATGTGACTCTCCTGTTGTGTAGCATAAAGTTTTGAGGAGTAACAAAACAGGTTTTGATATCAAACATGAGCATTCCTTTCTGGTAAGTTAGAAGATGAAGCAGTATTAGTGTAAAAAGTTGTGATGTTAATGACTAGGACCAAGATTCTGTGTGTTGATGGAGCAGATGCATCATGGGCTACTCCTCTCCCTTTCGATATGAATGAGTTTAGAGTGGCTAGTTCAGAGTAGGTTATTTTCCTGTATTTCTGCTGAAATGGAGTTTTGATTTGGATAGGTGCTGCTTATAAGTTTATTCGTGTTATTTATTTTCATTGCGCTAGCAAAACACAGCCAGTTATGAATGTGTTATCGAGATGGCGTTTTGGTTCGGGAATTATGCAGCGACAATATAAAATTAAAGAACTGTGCAAAAAGTGCATTTTTTTCCCTCCAGGATTATAGAAGTAAACTGCTAAAATTGACTAAAGTATAGAATTAACTGCTAAAAGGCTTCCCAGTGCATTTCGGCATGTTGTAGGAACTACAGGAAAAAGTCTGCTGAAGCCACCAAAGAAGTAGAGGGAAATGGGAAACCACATCTAGAGCGTTAATTGTAAACTATTTCAACGCGTGCTCTCTTGCTGATGAAGTGAATCATCTGTGTGGATATATTCATGTGGCATTTTTTGATGAAATGTTAATTTTTTGCTTTATTAGCAATCCTATTGTTTTGCAGCTTTTCATGAAGTATATTTGTTGTAAAGAAAGCAAGCTGAAATAAAGCAGAATGCATAGAAGACATTTCATTGTAGTTCAATTACAGCTTTTGGTTAAATTTTGACCACGATGGGGACAAATGTTGGCATTCTGTAAAAACTTTGTGGGTGTAACTTCACGTCTAGCACTTGGAAATACTTTGAGACTTGCAAAGCTGGGGAAACGCCAGCAAGTTTAACACAAGCTACAGGAAAAAGCTGACTCATTTCTTTGCCTTGAGAAGCCTGCCAAAGATAACAAAGGTAGAGGTTGCTTCTGTTACTTCTGGGGCACAACTAGTAATTTTGTTAAAATATTATTGCCTTCATTTAAAAATCCAAACGGAATCATTTATTTATTTATTTTTTACAACTTGAACTCATAGCAGTTGTTACTTGCTGCAGCGGTGGTTTCGAAGTAGCCGTGTATATAGTGTATCTTGTTTGTAAAAAGCCTCTGTTCTAAAATAATTGCTATTTCTGCAGAAGGTTTTATGGAATTTCTTGTTTGGAATAACACGTTGCAGACTTGCCTGTAACAGGCAGGAATTGATGGTTGCCTAAAGCTGCACAGAAGCCACGTTCCTCTGCTTGGGAATCTTGTGCTACAATCTCCATGTCTTGGGGCAGAAAGAAGGGACTGTATTACAGCTGTTTTCAGTCAACCTTTATTTTATTAATCCGCATTGACCACAATATTTGACTAATACTTGTAGCGTGTTTTTGTAAGCATCAGTTAGTAAAACTTCTGCTGTTTAGTCCCAAATTTTCTACATTTATATTGTTGTAAACTGATTGTGAGAAAAGTCTATACATAGTCTTACTTGCATTTTATGCGGTTTCCTGAAATCACTGTATCAGCAGCTCAGAACAAAAGTTTTGACACGTCTACAACTGGCATTACCCGTTAGTATCAGGTCTGTTGAAAACACAGTCCCAAACTAGTGTTTGCCAAAAAGAAAGTTTTTTAGGGGATTGTTTTTTCAAAATGCTTACTGTTATTACTGTAATATATGCGTATAGCTGAGCCCTGCAAGTTAGTTTCATTGTAAGAAATACTCCTATGCTCCAAAGGAACTAATAAATTTTTATGCTTCTCCTGTTTTGCTTTCTGTTGTATATAAAAGTATGTTCCTTTGTCACCCAGATTTACAGTTTGGAAACAATTTAAAATTCACTTTTGCTTTTTTTGTCCTTTCATGCATGTTTTGTCTCACTAATGCTTTCCTTTATCTCTTATCATTTAATTATTTGTTCTTCCTCTCTGGATAACATTTGTACAGTTTTGGTTTTGTTTCCTTTTTTTTTTTTTTTTTTTTTTTTTTTAGCTCCCTGCTGTACAAAGCAGTTGGAATTTTATCATCCATTGATTTTGTTTGAATATCAAATAAAATAATGGTTTTTAAATCTTTAGGATAAGCAATTTATCATGTGGAAGCAACAAAATTAGAGTAAGAACATTGTATTTCAGGACGAATATCACTTTTAGCCCAGATTAGGAGTAAAATTAACTGCAGTGAAATTGCGATTGTAAACAGAATAGTATAAGTGGCCCTTTTGATGCTGTGGATGTACATCAAAAATACAAAAGATAAGAAATAATTTTTCTAGCATATTACAGGTTGCTTAATGAGAGCATTTTAGTATATTTCATTATACTTTTAGCTTTTAAAAACGTGTTTAATTTGTTTAAATTCTACAAATCTTGAGTGATCCTCAGGCAGGATGGATTGATAGCCCAGAGGAATACAGGGTGGTATTTCCAAAATGTAAGTTATCTCTCTCTATAGTGAGGTTTTGAATGTAGACTCTACTCTTATAGTCACCTTTGTAATCAGACTGAGAAATAAATCTAGGATTAGATACTGAAAGGGTCAGTCAAATATTAAAATAGGTATTTGTTTTGTAGTGTGAAACAACCAAACAACTGTGTTTCAAAATATAGTCCTAAGAGTTGCCAGCACCCCTTCCTCTAAGATGGCGAGCTGTCTTTACGTAACACTGATGTAAAAACCAGTGTGGAGTGAACTTTCTGGATTTGGGATTTGAGAGGAATTGGTTTTATGCCAAGGAAATGTTAAATACATAATAGGAAGAAAAGGCAAATTGAGCAGGAAGGGCACAAAATGCAGAACTTTTTTTTTTTTTTTAGCTTGCCACATGTTTTAAACCAAAAGTAAAATCTATGAGTTGTAGCCCTTGGGGAATAATACAGAATTTTTCGAAGTCAATAAATGAATCCTTTTGTCAAAGAAAACTCTTACTGAGTTTCATAGAAATAATTAATTATGTGGATTATGACCCATTCCATTAAGTGGAACCAAAAAAAGAGAAAAATTCCTAGAAGTCTGAGTGTGTCAGACCTACAGAAAACAGGGAGTTGGAAGAAAATGCCCCATGAGCAAGTTACTCCGTTATATTTCCCTGTGACTTTCTGAAGCAGTTGATACTGTTGGACATCTTTGGATTATGTCATCTGCTATGGCAGTTCTGATTACCCTGTGTCTATGTCTCATTCATGTATTCTGTTTGTTTAATGTAAATATTCTCAATTTTTAGTTAAACAGATGTAGAGCTCTGTGTAGGCTTTATTAAGTAGACTGAAGTGGTCTTAGGCTTGAATTCAGTCAAGCCTGACTAAGACGATAAAAATTCTATGTGACTTGATTCATACATAAATTTGTACTGGTTGCATTAAGCTGATATGATTGTTTATCTCACTGAAACTCCATGGAGCTTTCACATGTGCGGGATATTTACATCTCCCTAGCCTCTTCTTCTGAAAGGGCTGTTCTTCCAGCATCATGCTACTTGAACTTGCTTTCTTCTTCTGGTTACAGACGTGTTTTCTAAAACCCTGGTTTGGAAAGTTGATCTTAACGTCATGCTTTGCATCAGTCATGTTCTTCATTGGGGTAGAGGTTCGAGTAGTGAAAGTTTTAAAGGATTTGTATCTAGGGTAGGTTCTGTACCTATTGGCCAAAACCATCGTGTGGTCTGGAGATGAGAAAGAACAGAGAACAAGAGGTGGCCATGGAGGAAGATCTTCTCCCACCTCACCCACTGCAAAAGCCTTTAACCGCACTTTTGCCTGGGCCTACTTTTAACTCTAGAGATAATTCATCTAAACATCACTTTTAAATTCTGGAAATTTAAAAACCACTTCCCATCTGTAGCTCATGAAGAGGAAGGAGTTCCTGGCCCCGTTTACATGTAGGTATAGAGCTCTGCCTTTTAAATAATATGATTGGCAGATCCAGTCTGTCTTCAAACTTAGTGATGACCACTGAGTGTTTTAAACTTGGGAGTTAGTTTGTGCTGTCTAGAACACCACAGTTCATTCATCATTATTCACGTGGGACCCTCATTCCCCTGGAATAAGTGTCAGTGTAAGATGTGCTTAATTGCTTCTAAATGGTTAGTGCTATAATTGTGTGTTTTGAGAGAAGTCATCAGCACTGTTGCTTCATCAGATTATTATGAAATGGTGATTTTTGGTTTTTGCACTGTAGTCATAAAAGATTGATTGGTCAGTTCTGACTAAATGTAATTATTTCAGTTAATATTCCCTTGAGGAAAAGATTTACATTTCACAGTCTGATTCACAATATTCTTGAGACACTTAAATACTTTCAGTCCGTTTGTAGAATACCAGAGAGTTTATGGGTTGCCCATACTATTAATGAACTTGGTAACCTTTCATTATCCTTATTGCTTTATTGTTTCCTGTGTTTGCAAGACAGAAAAAAGTTGGATTTAATGTATTTTGATAGGAAAATGTAATTTGGAAGCTTGCTGCTGAAACAAGCCTTTGTAATTGGCTCCCATCAGTCCACTATTACATCATATTCCTGTATTTCAATTAATTTCAATGAAAAGGTTTTCAGTAATGCATATCAATATATCCTATACTGTTGGATGACAGTTCTGGAGACATGAGTTATTTTTGGATGTCAGTCTGGGCCCAATTAGATCAGGTAATGTAGTGCTTAATAAAGTCTTTAAATAAACTGTTTCAATTCCTGGATATGTGACTGATATCTCTAATCAAAATATATAAATTAAGAATAACTGAATCTAGCTTATAATTTTGTAAAATAAATTGTGGGCCTGGTAGTTATTTGAATGTTGCCATCAAAACAACAATTATGTCCTTGCTTCTATTCCTCTGTTCCAACTTTGAGCAATGTTACGGTAGAGTTTGTATGTGGATAGCACTAAAACACACCCAAGATTCTTGGGTTTGAGAAAAATGTTATGAAACCCCTTTGATTTACCATTTAAGGTGAGCTTCATTCTTTAAATAGTGGTAGCATTAGTATAGGCAAATACCTGTTGAAGCCGTGGTGCCCGGTATCCAGCAGTGCAGCGCAGGCACGGAGCACGGCTTCCCTGGTCCTGTTCTCAGCAACAGGTTGTTGGAACCCAAAGAAATTTTCTGAAGCAGAATTTGTATCTTTATATTTAATAACCCATGAATAAATTTAATGCACCTGTTGTTAAAAATTGCTTCAAGGGTAATACATCTTTTTAATTACTGTATGTTAGTCACACTGGCTGGTTTTGATGATCAAATGTTCCCTGTTTGGAAACACAAAAAAGTTTAGTATTTTTGAGTGTATGCTTAACCACAGTGACCTTATCCTCTCTCAGAGGGATCTGGTATTGGGGAAGAACAGCCTGGAACACATCTTGCTTTAAGAACTCGTTCTTCTTAAAAGGTTTGGGGTTTTTTTTTTTTTTTTATATAATCACAACCTTCCTCCTGTGAAGTTCTAAAGCAGATGGTTGTTCCTTTTCCTTATTTTCTTCACAAGGTCTACTTATAGATGTCTTGTAAGAACATAGATATTTAATATTTATGCAATAGCTACATGTGCACTGCTACCATTTGCTGTCTACATAATTTTAGTCTTCCATCTTGCTTAACAAACAGTGTCCAGACTTTTTATGGTGTGGTTAATAGAGGTCTTTCCACCAAAAATGTACATAATGCTGCTGCTGTTTTTATTTACTGCTGCGCCCCTTAAATGTCATCAAGTTTACAAAACTGGGGATGTGAACAAGTGAGTTATTCAGTTTTAAAGAAAATAGCTTGGAGCCTCTATCATATTTAACCCCTCTAACTAAGTTTAGAAAAAGTTTGAGTTGATTTAATCCTCTGAGATCAAGATGTGAGCTTTGACAGAAGTGTGCAGATGCCACACTGTGCTGTATTTCTTCAGACCTGGGGCAGCTTCTTTTTCTCTGAGTAAAGAGAATTCTGTTGCACCAGCAGATCATTATTAGTGTAGGTCCTGTGGTACAAACACCGTATTTGCTCTGTATCCTACAGATGCACAATAAAGGATATTTTTGCCCTTCAGTCAACTTTACCTGTTGACTGACAGGAACGGAATATATGTTGCTGAAAGATATGGGGTGGGAGGGGGAAGCCAATCCAGAAAAACCCAAACAAACCAAAACCTCCCACTTTTTCTTGGAGGTTTGTAAGATGAAGGCAATCAAGAGCTATATATGAATGCAAAAACCACAGTCATGATATATATGACGTGTTGCTAAGAAAAAAACACCGATTGTTGCTATGCACAGTGGATAAAGTCATCTGAAAACCGGTAGAAAGCTTTATTTTCACTGTAATTTGACACAACCTCATGGGTAGTTGCTGTAGTTTATAGATACCTGCGACCCTTTTCTGTGTCTGCTTTTTTGCTATTACTTATGCAATATTTGTTTCTAAGTACATGATAAATCTCACTGCAGTATCGTTACTTAGCTGAATTCAGCAACAAGTTTTGACTTTATGTAACCCTGAGTATTAATGGAGATTGTAGACATGTTTATATGTTCAGAGAAAAAGAAACCGTAGCATTTAAATCTTGATTTCACCTATTTTTGTGTTTATTAAGCACTTACTTGAGCTGCATTTTTTATTTTGATTTTTTTAACATCAGTGATGATGGCTGTCCATAGTTCAGTTGCAGTATATGAGTTTGTCCCTCTGGAGTAGCGGGGAATCTGTGAGCTTCTAAATGTCAGTGTTCTCCTCTTCTTCAGGGACCAGACACTCATTCACCAGGTATTCTGGCCAACAGGTCAGGTATATCTGACCTACGAGAAGTTGTGATAGTAGAAATGCAGAAATTGCTATTAGTACAGCAGAAAATGGAGACGAGTGGGACACTACAAACTCTCTGTAATGTTGCTGTTAAACCTAACAGACATGTGCCTGTGAACATAACAGCAATTATAAAGATCATCATCAAAAAGCAGAAATACAATCAGACTTTTCGGGTCTGGTTTTTTTTCCTCTTGTCTCGATCTTTATTTTTATTTTTTAATTATTTCTCATTCCTTGTAAAATTCCCTCCCATGCCATTCCACTTTATCTTCCCACTGCTGGGCTAGGTTTAAAAATCTGATCAGGTAAGGTTCTGACATCTTTACTCCAATATCTTCTAACACCGATCAGAACAAAGTTTAATTTTCTGAGGAGTAAAATGTGTAAATCATCTTCACCATCGGACATGGTATCCCTTTCACCGCCCCTCATATCTGAAAAATCCTAGCAATGAGATGATTAAACAAGTTTTTTCTTGTGGTGTAAAGCAATCTAAAATAACTTGTTTTCTAAATATTATTGAAGAGAATCTTATTTGCTTTCCAAGTTTTTCCCTCATCCTGACTTGTACATATAATTGCGAAGTCTATACAAACTTCTATGGCATCAGAAGTGCTGTAATTGTGTTAGAACTTTCTGCAACATGGAATGGAGCAATGCTGTAACAGACCAAAATGACAATTTTGTCAGAAGTGGGGTTTTGAACTTGCAACTGGGATGTGTCGTGGCTATATAAGAAAGAATGGATTTGAGTATGAGATAGAATTCATTAGGATATTTTCCATCATTTCAAATAAGACCAAATCTGTGATTGTACTTGTGCAACTCTGGTGATCTGGACAGCATGGGATGATACTTAACTGCATAAACCCTACTCAGAAAATACTTCCTTTTCTACTGAAGACTGTTTGAATTTTGGGGGTACTTATTTCTGTGATTCCCAGGTGCATGGGGACACTCAGAGGCTAGATGGCATTTTTGTGTGTGAATCGTAGAATTGGCAGGGTTGGAAGGGACCTTAAAGATCATCTAGTTCCAACCCCCCTGCCACGGGCAGGGACATCCCCCACTAGATCAGGCTGCTCAGAGCCCCATCCAGCCTGGCCTTAAAAACTTCCAGGGGTGAGGCTTCCATCACCTCTCTGGGCAACCTGTGTCAGTGTCTCACCACCCTCATGGGGAAGAACTTCTTCCTAATGTCCGATATGAACCGATCCATCTCTAGCTTTAATCCACTATCTCTAGTTTTAATGTGAGCTGGAAGCCGTTTTTCTGAAGGTGTGGCTGCGGTGGGGGCACCCCGAGTAGCTGTTTGTGCTGACCTCAGCAATTCATGAACACACCAGGGCTTGTGGCTGCGCAGCTGCGTGGGTTTAGAGGTTTGTGCGGGTCTGATACTTCTGGGAAGTGTCAAATTTTCTGTGTACGTGCTGTTTGACTGCCTTGTCTTGTGCACAGTTAGCTCCATCTATCTGAAAGCAGTATGTTCATTGTATGTACCGAGTGTACAAAGCGTCAGATTTGCTGAGCACGAGCCATGCGGTTTATTCCCCGGTGTTCCACCTGGGAAATCCATCACAGGCATATGGGAGCCTGAGCTTCAGTTCCTTTTTGCTTGGATACAGTTTTTACTTTATGCAGGTACTTCAATGACAATATCGTTTATCAAGAACATTCACAGAATAGAGATCATTTACGGTATATTTTAAAACATGCTAATCACTCTTTAAAACATATTGTAGAAGTTCTGATGTATTTTTGTTGCTCTGTATGCTTGACTCAAAATTTGTTTTCTCTTTTCAGGCAGCTATAAATGGTGTAATACCCCAAGAAAATGGCATTCTACAAAGGTAAGCACAGAAGAATGAAGTAGTACACACGGAGAATGTTGCTGGGTAATAGTTATATTTTTTTGTTCCTGAAACCTAAGAAGATGTAATTTTCCTTTTAAAGAGGTTTCTGAAGCCACAAATTCTCTTCCTGTCAAAGCTGATTTAACATTCAATTTTCCCTATACCAATGAAGGACCAGCTCAACTACCTACTCCAATTAGTTAATTTTTATTTCAAATTCATTGGGTCATTCTGAGCAGGGGTGTCTCTTTACTAAGTCTGGCTTTTTGTATGCTTTCTTGAATGTCAGGATTTTCATTCCTACCTCCAAGATTAAAAAATCTGCAAGGCAAATCTACAGATGTTCCTTCCTAAGTATTTTCTTTTTCCTTATGCATTTTCAAAGGTATTGATAACCCATGTTTCGCTGTCCCTGGCCAATTTTTTTTTTACTTTTTAAATTGAATTACAGACAGCAGGTACTGCGTTAGATAAAATAAGGTTGCTCCCTTCTAAAAGTAGCTTTACGGATTTTCTTTCAGCTTCTGAATTAAATTTTGGCTTGTATACTGAATGCCTGGTTATCCTGAACTTGCTGAAGCATGAGCTCCTAAGTGCTGATGAGGCAATTGAAGATAGCAGAACAGGATTTGAGCTACTTGAGACAGTAAAATAATGTTTAAAATTTTGTTTAGAAAAATACACAATGTACCTTTTAAAAAAGTGTACTTTAATGATGAAAAAAAGATACATAATGTAGGTAAAGTGGTGTTTGGGCATCTTTGTTAATACTTACTAAAGCTATCATTAAAAAGTCAATTTTTGATTGAGGATAAAACCTTACGTGCTCAGCAAAGTTACCAGATATTTACCATGAAGCCTACCTATTCCATTTGAGATCAACTGTCAGCTGTGTTGAGCCCTCTTTCTGCCTCTGTTAATAGGTTCTGGCCTCAAAGCATTTGTATTCAACGTACTAGAATGCCTGGAACCATTTGGTCAGGCGAGGGAGCTGGGGAGTAGTTGTGCCTGACTCGAGTAACAAGCTGATCCAATGTCCGCTTACAGCCTTCTTCTACACTAGTTTATTGATTTTTAGAAATTATTAGTCAAATGTGTCTTTTTTTTTCCTTTTTTATTTTTCTTCCAACGGAAGTGGTTTAAAAGGAGGCTCAGAAGACTTGGAAGCTAGTTTCTAGTGGTTTTCAGACGAGGCTTATTTTACTGATGTGAGGCTTTTTATGTTTCATTAGAGGTTGCCAGTCGGATATGTAGGATGCCTTTTGTGGTGGAATCAAATAGAATTAATACAACTAGACTTGAAGTAGGTTCATTTATTGACAGGGAGAAAAACACAGTTTGGTTTATTATTCAGTTGTATTGTTTGGAAAAAAAACCCCAAACAACAAAACCCAGCAAAACCAAAACCACCCAGTCCTGAGAATCAGGATGTTTTTTTCCTTCTTGGGTCTGTTAACAAGATGGTTTTGGTACTTAGTTCATAGCTGGCCATCAGATTTAATACAATAACTTATCACTTGCTATTTCTACTTTTGTTAAATTTTGAGAATAAGACTGTTTTCTGTACTCTTCAGACCTCTGAAGTGGGTTTTTGACCTTTGAGCACGGGTCTTTGTAGCTGGGAATTCATCCTTCTGAGCCTGTTGATGTGAGAAGTGAAGGAACCCCTTGTTTTACAAGCACGACATGTTGGGTTTTTTTCAGTTGTGGAAGGCACAATGATGGGATGCATAGAATTTCTGCACTTCTGTGACATGCGTGGTGTCCACATTTTCAGTTAAGGCCTCCTCTAGATGACAGATTTGACTTGCTATAAGAAGCGTTTCCATTGAGAGACCTCATGGCATCTTCAAGAAGGGCAGAATCCGTTTTTCAAATAAGTTGTGTGTAAGAATGAAAATGAGAAAATTTTATATCGGCATTTCCTAAACCCTTCTTGCTTGGCTACAATTTTCAGCGCGTACATTTTATTAGCTTGCATCCTCCATCATGATATCCTATAACTGCTCGGAACAGATAATATTCCTGCCAAGAACATCTGCAAGGCAAAGCTCTAGGCTTATGCTAAGAAGTCTCTTGCCTCTTGAATTTAATTTCTGTACGTCATAGGTTTTTTGGTTGTTTTGTTTTTTTGGCCTGGAGTAATGTTCCTTAAATTTCATGTTTTGTTACTTTTTTTTCTAATCCCAGTTACATGGTTCTTGTGGAGAGGCTCACTGAGGAAGCTGAAGTGCTTCTGGGTAGTGAGGGTTTCCCAATTTATTCTGACCTGTAATGCTGTATGTATCCTTGAGCCAGGTACGGAGGCATCCTTATATGAATGTCCGGGAGGCTTGAAGGATTTTGAACTTAAAGGCAAGCTAGAATTCAGCATTGCATTGCTGTTGTACTTATAGGTATTTTTTGCAATATGTACTTCATTATCTTAATTTATGTATCTTGAGCCCATAACTATTTTCACATCTGACTGGTTTTCCACAGACTTGGTACTGGAAAATAGCAATCCACGTGCGGTTTTTAAAGCTTTGTTTCTTATTCTCATTTCCATTCGATACTAGCCCAATGATGTAGAAAGCTAGTTGTTGTCATGGTACCAATTTTTATATGGTCACAGCACTCCTGGAACAGGAAATAATCCTCCTCCTTAAGATAGTTCTGGTATTAATTACATAGAGAACTTCAGGCTGAAATAATGGCTTAAATGCTTGTTTGTCGTCTAAGCTGTTTTCCTGTAGCACTCACTTCTGAGTCCCTGACCTGCTAATATTGCTGACATGAAAGTTATTTTTAAATTAATAATAAAACAGTATTTTCAAATCAGATGCCGTAGTTCATTCAAGAGCTGTGCTGTGGACCATAGTAAGTGAAAGAAAATGTTCATTTTGCTTTGCTAACTTTTATTTACTCTTATCAAGCTGTTCTGTTTAAACCTTCTTATCTGCATATCTTTCAGCGAGTACAGTGGAGAGACTTTACATGGACCAGCATATGGCCCCACAAGTCATTCTACAGCAGCTTCTTCAACTCCTTCCTCATCCTCAGCATTTCGCCATGTAGTGCCATCTAGACAAATAGTGGAAAGACAACCTCGAATGCTTGACTTCAGGGTTGAGTACAGAGACAGAAATGTGGATGTAGTACTTGAAGACAGCTCCACAGTTGGTAAGGATTTGTAAAAATGAAATGAAAACTATTGTGGTAAGATTGTTATAAGCAAACAGAAAAGGCCCAACATAAAAAAAAAATTAAAAATAATCAAAGTCCTAAGAAAAGGCAAGTTAAAACAAAACCCCTCAAAAAAGAAAAACTAATCCCCCCGAAAATGCAGCCTCCACAGTTACTAACCCTTTTTAAATCTCTTTGCAGCTTTAAAAAAAGCAAATTTTCACTAATCCATTGTAAAGGTTAGTGATCTATCAAATATTTATTTTGAAATCTAGTTTTCTTATGAACTTGCTTCAGAAACAAAATGGAGATTACTGGTTAAGATGAGGCATCAAAATGTAATTTGAGGTAGGATTAGTGTAGATGCAATCTACTAATAAGCAGATGATCTTGGCATTTCCTTTTCGAATCTGTATGGCATCTCTTTCTGTGCAGGATTAGTGACAAGATTAGAGGAATCTTTCAGTGCATTCTTCGTTTTTCATTTTTTTTTGACTCTTTCATGCAAATTAAGATTTCTCATATCAGTTTTATTGTTTTGGTCCTAAAACTGATGCGTTTTGTAAGAGTGCGTCAGAAATATGCTGTTGCTAGTGTTGCAGAGCATGTTATTTTTTACATTCCTCAAACTGAGTTAATTTGCTAAGGAAGAATAGTGTTTTTTATTTTTAATGAAGACTCTGTACAGATCAAAATAAGGAACTACATGAAGAAATAGTTGATCAGAACAATATTCAGTGCTGCAACCTTCTGTTGAAATGATGAGGTGGAAACTTTTGATGCTTGCTTCTTTTTAACATTGATTTGGTATTGGCTGGTGCCACCTCGTGGTGATTAGTTTGGATCCTTGACTGGTGTTGGATGTTTTCGGCTGCACTGCGCTGAGTTGCATCCATGCAAAGCAGATATGAAGGTCTAATCAAATCAGAGTTTTTTGGTTGTAGTACTTTTTCTTATTAAATTCTTTCAGGTATAAGTGATTGAGGTGTAGGGCAGAAGGCAGCAAGTGTAGAACTTCTGTCTGTATCTTGGCATCTAAAGTTTGAAGGCAGCCTTGTGTTTAAATTCCGGAGAGAAGTGAGCAAGGCAAATCGTAGAATTTCAGCCATGGACTTCAGTAAGGAAGATTTTTGGCTTTTTCAGGGATCTGCTTGGCAGGATCCCATGAAAGACTGCCCTGGAGGGCAAAGGGGCCCAAGAGAGCTGGTTGATCTTCAAGGACAACCTTTTCAAAGCATGAGAACAATTCCTTCCAACATGCAGAAAGAAGAACAAGCATGGCAGAAGGCCAGCACAGAAGAACAGATAATTTCTGACTAAGCTAAATGCGAAAAGAGTGCACAGAAGGCGAAAGGTAGTGCTGGGCTACCCAGGAGGAGTACAGAGATGTTGCCACAGTATGTGAGTTTGGAGTTAGGAAGACCAAAGCTCAGATGGAGCTGAAACCACTAAGGGATTACAAGGGCTTCTGTAAGTACATCAGCATGAAAAGAAGGACTAAGGAAAATGCAAACCTGCTGTTCAGTGGCAGTTGTTGAACTTGGTCTGTGGGAAGGTCATGAAGAAAAATCTTTCTGGAAGCCCTTTTTGAGCATAGGAAAGAAAAGAAGGTGATTTGGAACAGCCAGCATGGATTTGCTAAAGGCTAATTATGCCTAAAGAATGTTATTTGCCTTTTATGATTTGATGACTGGCTCTGTGGACAAGGGGAGAATAGTGGATGTCTCGTTGACTTCAGTGAGGCCTTTGACATATTCTGCTGTAGTATTCTTACAGTCGTATTAGGATAAGGACTGGGTAAATGGGCTGATAAGGTTGATCCTGGGGCCAGTGTTGCTTATTAAAAACCTGGTGGCTAAGGTGAGTGTTCTTGGCAAGGTCACAAAGAATACCAGATCAGAGAAAGTGGCTGATATTCTGGAGGGCAGGGTTGCTCTTTAGAGGCCCGTGGACAGCCTGGAGAAATGGGCTGATGGGAGCCTCATGAAGTTCAAAGAAAACAAAGTTGAAGTCCTTCACCTGGGATTGGATGTTATCCCATCCGATAATTGGCTGAGGGCTGACAGGCTAGAAAGCAACTACAAAAACAGAAATTGAGGAGCCCACCAGCAGTGCACCCTTGAAGAAGAGTGCCTTGAAGAAGGCCAGCCGCGTCCTAGGCTGCGCTGAGTGTAGCCAGTAGGCCCAGGGAAATAATTATTGCCCTCTGTTCAGCACTTACGAGACTGCATCGGGAGCACTGCAACCAATTTTGAGGTCCCCAGTACAAGAAAGATGTTGACGTTCTGCAATGAGGCCAGCGAGATAGGAGACTGGAACGCCTGGCGATGTAGGAGGAAAGGCACAGAGAACTGTGTTGGTTCAGCCTGGGGAAAAGAAGGGGAGAGGTAGAGACCCGACCTCTGTCTGCAACTACCTGCTGGGAGGACATAGAGAAGATGGAGCCAGACACTTCTTGGAGGTGAACGATAATAAGATGAGAGGCAATGGACACAATCTGCAACATTGAAAATTCCCCATTAGAAAACGGGATTTTTAAAAAGTTTTTTTAAAAAAGTTGTGAGAGTAGTGAAATATTGGAATAGATTGACCAGAGAATTTGTCAAAATTCCATCCTCAAAGGTACTCTAGAGTCAGTGGGACAAATCCTTTTCTAAACTGGTTTAATTAGACTTTTGAGTTGAGCTTGGGCTAGATGAGCTCCTGAGGTACCTTCCAGCCTGAATTATTTTATGACTGTAGTAACTACAGGAAGAAAATATTGAAAAATCTTTCAGAGCTGTTAAATTGTATGAACACTCCAGTTCATTAGGCCAGGACTATTGATAATGGAATTGGGTATCAAAAATACGCACACTCTTCGTTGCTGGTAAAGTCCATTACTCCAAATAGCATGCACCTGCAGCTGTGTGTGTTTAGCATATGCAATGTAGAACTACACAAATATATGTCCAGATCGTCAAATCCTCATGTGATTTTACAGTCATTCATGCCTTATGTGTTGGGGTTTTTTATGCTTCATTGGCCCTTTACTGTTTGAAGTGTGTGTTGCAAGGGTAACTAGACTAAAAATGGGTTTCATAGCAAATTTTTCCTTGCTCTTTTTACCTCTAACTCAATATTGTTTGAAGTAAGGCAGCAAATGTTTATATTTAATATATTTTCTTTGTTTTCTCTTTAGGAGATATCAAACATATCCTAGAAAATGAACTTCAGGTTCCTGCATCTAAAATGCTGTTAAAAGGGTGGAAGACTGGAGATGTAGATGATAGTGTAAGTTTTCAACTGTGTTTTCAGTTAACGGAATTCAGAGTGTGTGGGGAATTAAAATGCAAGAATTGTGAGTTTCAGTGTTAGATGTCTCAGGTGGTACACAAGTAACTCTTCAACTAAAACATAGCAAAACAAATAATCAAATCACTTCAGTTTGTGCTAGTTTTATATATAACATGACCCACATGCAAAAAGGATAATATGATGTTAGCAGTAAGCTTATCTTGAAACAAAATATTTGCTGGTATTATAAATATCAATAAGTAAAAGAAATAAAATGTCAGAATTTGTAGATGATTTATATTCATAATGATTTTTCTCCCCTCAGACTGTTTTAAAAACTCTACACTTGCCAAAAAATAATAGTCTTTATGTTCTAACACCTGACCTGCCTCCTCCTTCTTCAAGTCATTCTGGGTAAGTTTTTTTGCTGTAAATTTCACTTGTATGTTTTGGGTTTTTTTATGGTTTTTATGAAGCCACATATGTTCTTGCAGAAATCTCTATTAAATGTTGAGATGAGCTACCTTAGCACCTCACTGTTTTAAAACCTTGGTGTGCTACATGAACCACTTAAATTAGAGGGACACTGAGGTACTGAAGAGGGTACAGAGGTGGCTACCAAGCTGGTAAAGGGCTTAGAACGTAAGTCGTATGAGGAAAGGCTGAGGGATCTGGGGCCGTTTAGGCTAGAGAAGAGGAAGTTAAGGGGAGGCCTCATCGCTCTCTACAACGACCTGAAAGGAGGCCGTAGAGAAACGGGAGTTGGTCTGTTCTCCCTAGTGGAGAGTGATAGGACAAGGGGAAATGGATCCAAATTGCGCCAGGGGAGGTTCAGGTTAGATATTAGGAAGAATTTCTATACTGAAAGAGTTGTCAGCCATTGGAACAGGCTGCCCAGGGAGGTGGTTGAGTCACCGGTCCCTGGAGGTGTTTAAGAGACGGGTGGATGTTGCATTGGGGGGCATCGTTTAGCCGGTTGATAGGGCTGGGACAAAGGCTGGACTCGATGATCTTCAAGGTCTCTTCCAGCTGAAACTTCTATGATTCTATTACCTACAGAATTTGACACCTCCCAGATGCTATGACTTTAATAAAAGTTTAGTCCTTGTGGAAATGAGAGCTGGCCTTTCATAAGTTACTGCATTATGTTGGTTCATTTAATGTAAACTTAGAATCACAGAATCGTTTAGGTGGGAAAAGACATTTACGATCAAGACCCACTGTTAATCTCGCAGTGCCAGGTCCACCAGTAGACCATGCCACTGAGCATCACATCTACATGTCTTTAAATATCTGCAGGAGTGGTGACTCCACCACTTCCCTGCGCAGCCTGTTCCAATGCTCAGCATCCCCTTTTAGTGAAGAAATTTTCTTAATATCCAATCTAAACGTCCCCTGCTACAACTTGAGGCCATTTCCTCTTGCCCTGTTGCTTGTTACTTGGCAGAGGAGACTGACCCCCACCTCGCTACAACCTCCTCTTGGGTGGCTGTAGAGAGTGATGAGGTTTCCCCTCAACCTTCTCCTCTCCAGGCTGAACCCCAGTTCCCTCAGCTGCTCCTCGTAAAACTTGTTCTCTAGACCCTTCACCAGCTTTGCTGCCCTTCTCTGGCCACACCCTGGCACCTCAATGTCTTCCTTATCATGAGTGGCCCAGAACTGAGCACGGCGTTCAAGGTGCTCAGTACTGGGGACAGTCACTGCCCTGCTCCTGCTGGCCACACTATTTCGGACACAGGCCAATATAACATAATATAAATGTAATAGAAACTTGTTTGAATCATGGGCAGCAGATCATTTTCTTTCTGCAATGCTTATTACATTACTTTATCTTCCTGGACCTTTAAAACACACGTAGACAGGCTGGATAATCCATTTCCTCTAACTGAGCAGGGTTATCTTTTCACAGAATCACAGAATGTTAGGGATTGGAAGGGACCTTGAAAGATCATCAAGTCCAATCCCCCTGCCAGAGCAGGAACACCTAGATAATGCTACATAGGAACGTGTCCAGGCGGGTCTTGAATGTCTCCAGAGAAGGAGACTCCACAGCCTCTCTGGGCAGCCCGTTCCAGTGCTCCGTCACCCTCACTGAGAAGAAGTTTCTTCTCGAGTTTAAACGGAACCTCTTATGTTCCAGTTTCAGCCCATTACCCCTTGTCCTATCAGTGGTTGTCACCGAGAAGAGCCTGGGTCCATCCTCGTGACACTCACCCTTGATAGATTTGTAAACATTAATGAGGTCACCCCTCAGCCTCCTCTTCTCCAAACTAAAGAGCCCCAGCTCCCTCAGTCTTTTCTCATAAGGGAGATGCTCCACTCCCTTAATCATCCTAGTTGCCCTGTGCTGGACTCTCTCCAGCAGTTCCCTGTCTTTCTTGAACTGAGGGGCCCAGAACTGGACACAATATTCCAGATGGGGTCTCACCAGGGCAGAGTAGAGGGGAAGGAGAACCTCTCTTGACCTACTAACCACCCCCCTTCTAATACACCCCAGGATGCCATTGGCCTTCCTGGCCACAAGGGCACACTGCTGTTATTACCGATATGAATACTTCTCGGTGAGCGTTCGCATGCCGGCGGCTGTTGCAAGGGTTTGAGACCGAGATGTTAATTTCAGAGAGGCCCGGGCTCTTTGGCGAAGCCGCCGGCGCTGCTTTGCCCGCCCGCCTCCGAGGCCGCAGGCCCGGGCGCGCGCTGCACCCGCACGGGGCCGGTTCGTTGCGCCGCGCGGCCGCTAGAGGGCGCCCCGCGCCCGGGCCTCGCGCCGCTGCGCGCGGGTGAAATGGCGGGAGGGCCGGCGGGTGCCCCGCGCAGGGGGGCGGTGGAGGATGTCGACGCCCTTGTCGGGGACAGAACCGCAGCGTCAGAGAGCAGAGAGCGTCGTACGGGTGCCGCGGCATCGCTGCAGAGGGAGGGGCTGCGGCAATCCGTCGGAACAACTGGTTTCCTAACGCCCGGGCGTAGGAGAAGGAACCAGCGCACGTCCCCGCGCGGGGAATGACGCTGGTGTGAACTGTGAGAATGACAGCGCAGACCGGCGGCAGCCTCAGGAGAGCGACTGGCGGCCCCGGGGCGGAGGGAGCCGGGGGGCGGCGGGCTCTGTGTGTGCCAACAGCACCTCGAGTTGTGCGCCGGGACAGTCAGCTCTTGTGCTTCAGCAGCCCAGCGCAGGACCATGAAAACACTGGGCAGTAACACTGTAGATACCCATTCCCAGCTTCAAAATTTTCCCTCCGGGTATCCCTGTATTTCTGCCCAGGACACCCAGGTATCGCAGTGTATCGTGATTCAAACGCCTCTGATTCTGGGGACAAAACTGGAGTCTGAAGAAAGTTGTTTCTTGCAAATGCAATAAAATATGTAGCAACGAACTGTTATAAAACAAAAGTTCTCTAGGCTTTTTTTTTTCTTTCTTTTTTTGTAATTGGATGAATAGTTTAAAAGCACTTCACCTGCTAGTAAAATCAGAGTGGTGGTTACCTTTACAGTGTATACTTGTTTCATAGTGGAGTTTAGTTCTGGATATTTTTAAGATAAAGTTGGTAGCTTTGGGATAGCAAACGATGATTAATTAGTGGCTATTTAAACAAGGCTAATTTGAAGGCTGGATCGTCTCCCTGAAGTCATAAATTCTAGATGAAAGGGGAGGTTTGCCTCCAATTAAAGCATCAGTGCAGATCAAAACACATCTAATTGAAGCAATGTACCAAACCCAGTTACACTGTTTACTGCCTACTGTTAGGTCAGTTATTATTCAGATTAGTTTGTTACCCGCAATATTTAAAAGCATCATGCTCACTCGTATTATTAATGGATGTTAAGGAACTTTGCCTTTTACTTTGGGTTCATCTGTCATTCTCTTTAAATGCCTTCTATTTTGAACTAGAGATAAATAGTCGTGATTTGAGTATCTCTAGAAAGTGGCATTTGAAAAGCCTGAGTTTTCAATACGTGATATTTTATGTGTATGCCCTTCTTAAGAGGAACAATCTCATCGCATATTCTAGCTATAAACTCCAGTTTGTGCCTGTTCTTGACACTGCGGGAGAACAGTGCCTGAAATATTTTTCCAACGTAATGGCACG
Source organism: Trogon surrucura (assembly GCA_020746105.1). Classification (NCBI taxonomy): domain Eukaryota; kingdom Metazoa; phylum Chordata; class Aves; order Trogoniformes; family Trogonidae; genus Trogon; species Trogon surrucura. Next base: position 20,434,145 of record CM036624.1, read on the forward strand.
TAGGCAAAGAAGTTTAATGTGACGGGCTGAATGGACTTCACCCAGAACTGACTTACAACTAGCATCAAAATGTAATGGCAAAGTGATCCTGCAGTTTAAACAAGCAAAAATCTCCTAGGGTATCTTTGTTCATCAGTGGCATATCTAAAGCTTTTATGGGTAATAACGACCCAGTGAATTACTACCGCATGATAGTAAATTGAGGTGTAAAGATTAAATTTAAATGTCAAATACCACCTGTAGGGTTACGTGACCTGCTCTGCAATTTCAGTTGGCAAAACCATACTTATCCATACATGATATCCAGAACAATAACAATATGTTCTGTGAGTTAGGGGTGTAATGAAACCTGACTTCTAGTTAATTCCCACTTCATTCTACTGGCTGCAGTAACTCAGCCCTCTCCCTCCTGTGATCTCACCTACCTCTGACACTTCCTCTAGTTCTTGCCGTGTATTTTGTAGCAGCTATGACACTTTTTTCTCTCCTCAGCCTGTCCTACCTCTGTTCTCCAGCTGGTAGCTAAGTAATACTGAAGGAGAGGAGACATGACACACTGTAGGTAGTTCTGTAATCATTGGCTAGAAGTTGGCTGGATGGAGTATAAAAATACTGTGCTTGTACTGCAGCCTTTTACTAAGGTGGGCAGTAATTTGTGTCCCTCTCCTCTATGGAGCTGTCGCTTTACACCAAGTCTTTGAGACCTTTATAACACTGTCAGACCTCCTTGAAACTAGCAAATATGTTCAAAACTTACCAGGTGTGACAGGTAGGCGAGAAAAGCACCATTTCCTTTGGAAAGCAATCTTAAAAGGAAAGGTGCCAAAGAATGTCTGTCAATTAATTGTCCAAGAGTAGAGAGATCCCTTGCACGGGATTTGTCAGATTCTTCACTTCCTCAGAGTGACTTTCCTTCCTTTGCTTAGCTCGACTGCTTCTAGAAAGCCAACAATACCCAGCTCAGAGAAAAGGTTTTGGAGAACGCAATAGAGAGCAGCATCACAAGTGTAGGTGTGTGAGTCTGGCCATGGAGCCACGTCTTCCTGGCGGTATCTCCTTTCTGCCTTGCATGTTCTGGGAGGTGCTTTTTCTCAATTTTTTTTTTATTCAGTTGTCACTTTAATGGGTGTACTGTATTTTGTATTTACACTTCTTTGCTAAATAGCTGAAAGTCTTAGATCTGTTTTTATACTTGATGTATCATTGGAAGGTTCAAAGTTATTAAAAGCTATTTGACCAGGTGCATACCTTGGTGATTATTAAAAAATAACGCATTTTTGCTAAGCAATTGTAATTTAGTGAAGAAATGTAACCATCTGTGTGGATAGGAGTAAAAAGCCCCGTCTTTGAGGTAACGGGTCCATATATTGCTGAGTGTGTGTGTGTGCTCGACTGTTGCAGAGCAGTGGCGATTGTGGCGTGGTGTCTTCTTGTACGCTGTCAACTGTAGCAGAGTGTTAATGAAGAACACTGTAACTTGCAACTCCAATTATTAGTATTGTCTGTTTAGCTGGACAGGAGCAGTGCCTTGCTTTAGTTACTTTGAAAGCTTCAATAAGAGTGGTAAGATTAACGTTTTATTTTCACATCTGCTCATGAGACAGTTTAAAAATCCTGAAGTTTAAAATGCAATAGAATGTAAACAAAAGGGCTTCTGCTCATTTACATGTTAGCCAGATTTGCTAACTGATTGCTGTTTGAACCTAATCTACCACCTCCTGCTGCATTAGCTACAACAAACATTACATTTACATACTGATTTCTTATTTTGTTTTAATGTAAATAATCCGTAATTACAGTAAATTTGGACTTCTGTTGACATGAGCTTGTATAAATCTGTAAGTTTAAAATGGAAATGTTAATTACATTGTGTCATACCTATTTATATAAAATTCAGAGATTTTGGGGGAAATCTCCACGTGACTGAGAAAGATACTGCCTAATGGGAAATACTGAATGTATTTTGTAAAAAGTCACAGAACTGAAATGGAGCATTTGCTGATTGTTGATTAAGGATATACTTCTCATTTCAAAACTTAGAATATTGCTAAAATTTCGAAGGAAAATATTATTAAAAAGCAAAGTATTGCATGAGAAATTAAAGCTGTAAGACAGTCACTTCACAATAGATAGAACCAGTCTATTTTATGTATTGTTACAGAATGATAGAAAAGCAGTAAAGCTGGAAGATTAAAATATAATAAATATCAACACTAAGACCATCTTGCTTCAGCATTGCATAGGCTGATTGAACAGTTGCTGTCCCCTAAGATTAGCATTATTTGCAGTTACATTTTATTTTTATTTTGCTAAATATTGTTTCTGTTGATTTATTAGACTTATGGTTTATAATTTGGGCTGTATTGGAATTTGGATGAAGTAGCCAGTGAACAAACTCTTTCCAAACTCTTAATCGAGTTCTGATATTTTGAGTTTAGTGAAAAAAAAAAAAAAAATTCTTGCAACTTCCATTGTTTTAAATTTAAGTTTCCGAGAGGAGCATTTTTGTTTGCATATCAAGGAGTTTGAACCCCAGCTGGAGCCTGGTCCATGACTGAGGTTTCTGTGCATTGTGGTAATGCCCATGACTATATAAGCAATCCAAATGAAACCCTAAACTGGTCCCAGTCTCTCTTACTGGAGCTGTTCAGAGCGATGACGGTGCTCAGGTCTATTTCTTTTGTCTATTCTTGAAGTTCTTTGGGTGTGGATGGAGTTTCTCTGATGGTACCCAAAACCACCATCAAGTTCCCTTGCCTGCTGTGCCAAATAGTGAATGGAAAGTCATTCTGCTGAGGGGGGAAAAAATGTGCCAGCAGTCTGTGCCCTCTCAGCAGAATGCTTTGGAAAGCTCGAGTTTGCAGTAAGGCGGAAGTGGTGCTGCTGATAAGAGTGGCCTACTTTAATCCTGTTTCTAGAATTTGGTTTTCTTTTCTCACTAATTAATTCCCAGATTAATTAATTTCTCTTAGCACTGGTGGAAAAAAAAAGTGTCTTGACTGTAATAGGACCTGGGGTTTGGTCCTGATTTTTTCTTTATTTTTTCTTTCTTTTAATGCTGATATTTCATTTGGAAGATTGTAGCCAACTGATAACATATGCAGAAAAAGTGAAACAAACGCTGAAGCCAAAATTTTAGAAGTGTTCATTATATTCAAAGTCAATCTCCTCAATACAGTTCTGTGCACCTAAAAAGGCTTGAAAAGAGAAGACTTCCGGAGGACCTAATAGCTGCCTTCCAATACCTGAAGGGATCCTACAGGGAGGCTGGGGAGGGACTTCTTACAAGAGCGTCCACTGGTAGGACAAGGGGAAATGGGTTTAAATTGAAGGAGAATAGATTTAGATTAGATGTTAGGAAGAAATTCTTCAGTACGAGGGTGGCAAGACTTTGGAATAAATTGTCCAGAGATGTTGTGGCTGCCCCCTCCCTGGAGGTGTTCAAGGCCAGGTTGGACAGAGCCTTGAGGAGCCTGATCTAGTAGAGAGGTGTCCCTGCCCGTGACAGGGAGGTTGGATTAGATGATCTCTAAGGTCGCTTCCAGCCTAGGCCATTCTGTGATTCTATGAAATAAAAGTAAGCTTCAGCTTGCTGGCAATGAGAATGTTCCTGTAAGTACACTTTACATTTGGTCATAGCCTTAATGGCTGAAAATACAATTTGAAGGCAAGGTATGTTTTGGAAGCAGACTTCTACCAGAACAAATAATTTGGGGTTATCTACATGTCTAGCTGCTGGAGGAAATTAATCTGGGAGGGGACTGGCATCACTGGTTGTCCAGCTACGTCTTCAGCTCAGCCCCATTCGCCAGAGGCGCGTGGGGATGTCGGGGGTCACTGACACAAGCTGCCCATCGGATGTGCCATCAGGTCCTCCTCCTGGTGACTTTCTCATGTTGGACGGTCCAGGTCTTGTGGCAGCTGTCAGACCTTATAAAATTTTGATACAAGATCTCAAAGGATTGGGTCAGTTGACCACTACGTTTCTGTGTGAGCAGAAGTAATATTCCTCATTGTAGTTTTTTTTTTCTGAAGAAAGGTGAATAGTTAACCATGTACTGGAATTACTAAGGCTTTCAAAACCAGTATTTTCCTTTTTTTTTTAAAAAAAATTTATTTTTTATTTTTAGCCAGCTTGATTTTTCAGCCTCTCCTTTGCCTGTATTTGACTGTCAGTAGGTACTGATAATTTGCTTGTTAAGAGCATTCAGCTTGTGTTGTTTAGAAATGCAAAAAGTAGGTACATCGAAATGCTTAGTTACTTCAAAATTTGAGGCTTTCATTTAAATTAACTGTGTTTGAAGGGTATTTTTTCCCATTCTAAATATTCCCTGCTATCACATGCAGGTGAAATAGAAAAGTGGAAAACCTCTTTCTACAAAGAGATGGATGTTTATTAACATACTGTATTTTGGATAGTACTGAAGTGTGTCTCGTGCATACTGTGAGAGACTGAGGGTTTGATCGAATGAGCCAGTTTCATTCTATGTTTACATCAATTACAGAAAGAAAACGTGAGTCACGTTATCAGTTAGCATCTACGGATTTTGAGATAGCTCTAACAGAGCCTCGTGTGAGTCTGTATGGAATCCAGAGCCATTCATGTACACTGTAATTAATGTTTTTGGAGCAGTTAAATATGTCATTCTCCTCCAGTATTTGCTGAAAACAAATATAAAAATCAGAATCCGAAAGAGCACAGCAGGATATTTTAGTTGCTGCTGATTTGCCAAAAGGAAATGTGGTTATGGTGATGCTAAACTTACTGTTAACAATCAGATTGAAATTACCTTTGAAAATAGGTATGCAACTTTTCAGGAGTCTTTTTTTTTCCCCCCTCTTTTAAAGGGCTCTTAGGTATTTAAATATTTTTAGACTTTTTTTAACAAGATTTTTGTGACAAGTGCAGCAAACTTCATATTTGACATAGGTGACTTCAGTTACATTCCTAGTGTCTCTCGTACACTTGATTAAGTGCATTGACAATGACTTTTAAATTTATCTCCCTGTTGAGGAACAGCACCTTGAGATTTTTGCTTTGTAGTATGTGATTATTATGTTTAAGATGTCACAGAATCCAAATTAAGTTGCTGAGTGAAGATATTTTTGTAAGGTAATTTTTCTGGAGAGGTTGAAGCGAACTGTGCATCCCTTCCTAAAGCATCCAGTGAGTACTGCATGGGCTCCTTGCCATCGGAGCAGCCGATCAGTAATTGCGGTAGAAGCTGAAACTAACACGATGTGAAGGAAAAAATCCTAGATTCTCATTCTTTTAAGAGTATGTGGTAAGGAAAAAAAAAAAAAAGAGCCAAATGAGCCTGGTTTAGTTCCATATGCCATCGAATGAACCAAGTCTACACAAATACTGTTTAGAGAGCTGAGCTGTGTTACAGTGTTGCTGCAGTTTTGTAGCCTATAGAAGATTGTATGCAGCTGTAATTGCTGTGTCTGTAACAGAAGTCCTGCTGCATAATTTTGTACCTAATTAAGCAAACAGAGATGCCTTTTTAACATCCAGATGTTTTGTTACCAGGAAAATCACAAAAAAATTTAAATAATTCAAGTTTGTGACGATGTGAACATATAGTTGGCCTGCTTAATCTGTACTTTAAGATTATTACTTTTACTTCCTGTGATTAAAGATGTTTTTAACATAGATTTAGAGCAATTTGAGCAGAACTAACTTTTCTAAATGCCTAATAGCCACATGAGAAATTTTTGCTATGGTTAGTTTTCCAGTTCTAATTAGCTGAGTTTATGTGCTTTGAATGAAACTAAGCGGAAGAATTTCCATGTGGTTTATGCTTCAGGTAACCCTCCAGAAGAAGCAAGAGCCTGCTTTGCCTTGTTCTACTCACCATCAGTCTTTATGTGCGTTGTAGCTTGATATTTTGTCTGGTCGTCAATACACTTACAAGTCTGATATTAATGGCGTTACGAGTGCTAAATATACCTGATGTTTGTGAAGATAATGCAAATCTCAATTTTGAGAATACTTAACGTTAGAAGAGCTTTAAAGGCTGCAGTCACCTTATTAAGGAAGGAGTTCAGGAATGGCCTTTGGTCATTCTCAGCATGCTTCCTTGCATTTAAGAGTGAAAAGCGAGATGATAATGTTGTGCCTGGACTTGTCCATGTAGAGTTTAGGATACCCTGGGGTTTTTGCATCTAACTGTAAAACAAGCTGTAACATGCTTATCCCCCGATTTTCTTGTTTTTCTTTCAACCATTTCAGGGCCCTGCAGGAGTCATTAAATCAAAACTTCATGCTGATTGTCACCCATCGAGAAGTCCAGCGGGAGTACAACCTCAACTTCTCAGGAAGCAGTACCATTCAGGAGGTGAGTGCTGTTTCACAGCGGAAGAATAAATGTAGCTCATTATAGCTAATGCCAGCCCTGTTAAAGAGGGTTTCCGTGGTCTTGATGGGTATTCCTTTATTTCTGTAGTTTGGGTTTTTTTTTCGGTTTGATCAACTGGATCATCGAGATTGCTGTAATTTGATTACACAGGTTGGCCTAAAAAAGGTTTTCTGTTACACTGAAAAGATGTTTCTTTTTGCACTGTAGTAACAAAATACACAAACAGTGCTTACTGAATTATTGTAGAGTGACAAGGAAAGGCAGTTATTCCAATTACACTTTATCTTTAAGCCCTTTGAATATCCCTCTGTCTTCCCTTCTTTTAACCAGCTCCATCTCCATTTTGTAGGCACCTCTACCGTTACTAGTTGCTGTCGTAGTGCTGTAATTTTTACTGCCTTAGCCAAACGGTTTTGTGTATAATGGACGTCACTGCTGTTCGGTCGAATGGCCAGCAAGGGGTGATATTGTAGAGAGCTTCGTCAGAGTTAAGTCCTATAGGAACAAGTATCTCTAATAAACTCTCTGAATTTAGAGCAAGCAGTCCTTGCGCATTTTTCAAACTCGTTTCTAAAGCCAAGGGTTGTTGTCTTGAGCTCCACGGTGTGTCTAATGCAAAATGTTTGGGATGTTATTTTCCACATAACCCACTAACTTCTGGAAGCATGACAAGCAATCTACAAATGCAAATTTCAGAATTCATGTTACAAAATATTACGATTAAATGTTTTCTTTTCAAATTAAATGTATGTTTGCTGTTGGTCAGACACTTCTTTCAGTCTTTTAGGGCTGAACAGATTTTACCCAAGTTTTTCACGTCACACGCTAACGCTGTAGACAGAATTATTTTAAATTCCATGATGTTAGCTATAGGATCAGTTTCTCCTACAGCAATGAAAAATGATCATTAGCTGTTTTCATTGTGAATCTTACTGTTTTTAAGATCTAAATTCTCATGTTTCACCTGTGTGAAAACTTGTTTTCCACTTTACCTTTTCAAACCGAAGACAGTAAGTCCTGGTTATTTTGGTTGGTTGATTTTGTGTGGATTTTTTTGTTTGTTTGGTTTTTTTAATAATGTAAGCCAACATACTTGCATCGGTTTCCTTTTTGAGGGGCCAGGCTCTGACTCTTCACAATTTAAAACCAATTTGAATATTTATGGAAATAAATGATCAGAATATTTAGTTTTAAATTTAAAATTGTGAGATTCTAAAAAACCCCACATACTCACATATGATCTGTTTTTTATCTATGCTATGCCAATTACTACTTTACGGGTGAGTCTTATGCAGCTTAAAGGAACCAGGAAGCTGTGACTGTGCGTGGGAATCTAGGCTGCTTTTACATGCACTGAGGTTTTCTTGATTGTTAGTAATGGCAGGTTACAGTCAACATGCTAATATATAAAATTGATGTAATTTATGATTTTCCCCATTAAACAACCAAACCAAACAAAACCACCCTACTGCCGCAGAACCAGCACGAGCATCCAGCCCTTCTTTGCCTTTCTGCCTTGTATCCGAGTATGACATCCAACGGAGTGTATAAAATTAGGAAGAGCAATTCAGAGGCTAAAATGAAAAGAGAACTCTGAAGCTTCTTGTGCAGCTGATGCTGAACAGGTGAATTTGTGTCTACAAGTCTCGTGGAAATCACTGGGGGTTTTGGCTGAGGTCCAGGGGCTGGCGAACACTTGCCTAATTATAGAAGACAAGCACTGTTTTGTGTGCTAAATCTCTAATGGCTTTTTATTTTTTTTAAATTATTTTAGCATAAAGCGAGCATTGTAACAAATGACTGATGAATCTAGTTTGTGCGATTTGGATGAATCGGTGATATCTTCCTTTCTTTTCTTTCCCTTGTCTCTCCTCTCCAGGGACTGTTAGATTTGATTTTTTTTTTTTTAATTTTTTTACCCACTCCTCTTTACTCTCTTTTTCACATTTTAACAAATTGATAGTTTACTTCCCTTCCAGTATAATTTTTGTCATCGTAGAAAATATCTGTGTGAATTGCAGTTGCTGACCACAAGAGGGCAGGAAGGACTATTCAATTATTACCTAAAAATGCCGTTCAGTGTTTTCAAATTAGCTCCTGGTATATTAACAAAAAGGAGTATAATGGCCAAGTTATTGTTTGATTTACAGATAATTGGCATATTGCAGGGAGGAGACTTAATTTCACCCTTTTAAATTAAACAGGGAGATTTAAAAAGACATAAAATATTCATTAATGTTCAGTGATTATAAAGCAGTGGCATATATTTATTCTGCCTTTATTACTGTTTCGATGGGAAAATACTGCAAATATTTCGGAAATCGACTTGGCCATACTGACAAGTTGAAATGTTTAAGCAGTGTTAATGCAATCTATTCACACGCTATATCCTATGCAGAAAGATTCAAAATGACTACATCAATTATTAAAAGAAATATTTAAAATTCTGTAAATGTCCCACTGCTTGCCACAGTTGGGTGCAACTGTCTCTCCAGGGCTAGTTTAGTTTTTTGTTATTATTGGTACTACAAATTTTGAGGAATGGACATTTTTTCCAAGTATTTAAAGAAAAAAAACAACCCAACCCCCTAAAAATACCCCACACCAAAACCCCACTACCCTTTCAAAACTGTCATAAATATTTTATAATGGGTTAAATTCAAAATCCAGTGAGCTCTCAGCTGTGCTTTCCTAAACTACTATTGCTTCAGTTCTCTGTTGTACTTTTTTATTGTTTCAAAAGCATCTTTAATAGTAGGAGATACTTGGATGAAGTGTTATTTCAAAAAATCCTGGTATTTAATGGGGAAACAATCTGACAGAAAATTCCCTGAGAAAGCGTGAGGCTGTAGTGCTTCTGTCTGCTTCCACAGTTTCTTGTGTATTAATTCAGTAGTTGGATTTCGGATGGTACTCGAAAATGCTGTTTTTTATTTTTTTTTTAACATACTTTATCTGTGTCTTCAGCTGTTTATGTATTAAGATTTAATTTCTCAGTTTAAAAAATAGAAGTTACATTCAATTATATTGATGTTGGATTATGAGCCTATAGGGAATCCTCAGAAAGGAAATAAAACATTAAACTGAACTTGTGTGAAATTCTGGGTATTGGATTTTATTACTCTTTTTTTGGTGGGCTGGGCAGGGGAGTTGTTAACTTGGGAAGTTAATGATAACATGTTAGTCTAAATTGCAAATTAATCTGTGTCACAGGTTCCCGACTTCTGTTTATTCTTTTAAAAGTGCAGTATTAAATTAATTCTAGGCAGACACTGTTCTGGGAAATATCATCGCTACTTTTTTCCATGATCCGCATTTTAAAGTGGAAATTAGTAGGTTTTGTGCCCGTTTGGAGACTCTAAATTATGTATTCTGTGGTTAAATAAGGACAATTTTAACAAACGGAACTACTAATACTTACAAGACGTAAAAGGGGTTTTCTGTCTGAGTACTTGCTCTTTATTTCTGCTAAGATAATTTGTGGAGACTATCCATAAGCGGAGTGAGAGAATTTTTAAGTTCTGATTTGAGGGGCTACGTGCTAATTTATTACAGGGCATTGCCGTGTTCATCATAATTTGTTTTCTCTCTGTTCTTATGAACTTGTTCTTATTTAGAAATGAGTGGTCCTACTACTTTCATTTTTGCAAGTTGTAGGTATATTATTTGATGGAAACAAAGGCCAGCCCTTCTCAGAGGACGGAATATTCAAATGTTTCATGGAACACATGGTTATCTTCTCATCCTGGAGTACACTAAGTAATTTGTGAGAAAACTTTTTCAATTTAAATTCGTGTCAGCATAGTATGCTTCACGCTTTTTGTTGTTCTAGACAGTGATACAGGAAAAAAAAAATAACGAACTGGCTAACTCTGTTAAAAACGAGGAGTTGGCATTTGTCTGTTTTACTGCTGGTAGAGACTTTGAAGCCTTTTTGTGGTTCCTGTGTGCAGGATTACGGAAGGATCCAGCGTACGCAGGCTGCGGCTGCGAAAGGGTGGACGAGTTAAATATGCAGAAGCCTCAGTCCTGTTGTAGATCGCTGATTTTATTTTCTAACTGCTGGAGATTCCAGCTGAGAAAACTAGGTACGGCGTGTACCGGGCACTATAATTCCTAGTAAAACATCAAATCTGTGCAAACAAGGCAAAGAAGATGGGTCCCTAAATACTGGCTGCCTCTGCATAGCTGCATCTGCTCTTTTATTCTGTTCCTTGAGCCAATAACCTAATCAGAGGCTGGCTGCTCAGCATCCCTGTCACCTGTGATAGGTAATATATTTGTTCTTTGTTCCCTATAGACTTACTGGCTAAGGTGGAATATGAAAAGCAATGTATCCAATCGCACTCCAGGCAGGAGGAGGAACTAGCTGTGCATACAAGCGCCTGGGCTGAGATAAACTATAAATTCTGTGTCGACAGACCCTAATGACAGTTTCAAGTCCTTCGTGCTGCATTTTTTAAAACTTTTTTTTGATAAGCGAGCGAATGCAAAACAAGACACAAACCCACCGTTTATAAACAAGCAGGTGGAAATCTTATTTTAAAAGGCCTAAATAAACGTAATATATAAACGTAGGTAAGCAGATGAATTACTTTCAGCACACCGAAAAAACAATCCAGTTTACCCAAAATCAGACCTGACAAAAGTGCATCTGCACAGAATATTTTCAAGCCAAATATCATTGAGTGAGATCACCCACAGTAAAGGTCAGATATTGACATGGGGACAGGAAATGTGTAGATACATATAAATAATGTTCTTTTTTATGTTGTATCTAAGTAATTACAATGAAATGCAGTTGCCAGAGATCAGCATATGGACATATCCAAAGATGGTACATACTTTAACAGTTTCAGAAATAGTGGTGTTATATTTTGAGTTTTTTTACTTGCTTTAAAATCGTTGAAAACTATGCTAGTAAAAATCAGTAACAAACACCTTTTGGTATTTAATAGGAGGTGCACAGGCATTCTGCACTAACGTTCAATTATTGTCTTAGTGTCAGAGAAACTGGTAAAATACATTGTTACTATACTGATTGAACTCGAGTTGTATAATCTTTCTGTGAAATTTGAACATTTCGTTTTTTAAAGAAATCTCTGGTGTAAAAATTATATTCAATTTATAGTGAGTCACAACAACAGTATACATAATTTAAACACCTATCATGGTGATAGTCTCTCTTCTACAGTGGTAAAGGAGTAGCAGCTAGTAAGCTAGGTTTTGATTTCTTAAATAGAGAGAGAAAAATCTGTTTGTATAAAGGTAAATCAACGTCTTGATTTGGATGATTTTTTTGCCTTTCTCTAAAAAAAAGCCCCAGCACATTGCTAAACTAAAATGTATTTGCCGAAAGAAATCCTTGATAAACTTTTTGTAAATGGTCACGTTAGGAATTATGTGAAAAGAAGTTCCTTGGGAAATAAAGAGAAAATACCTTTTATGTACCTGTTCAAAAGTGATAGCTTTATTAGGCGCTTAAAATATCTTCCTGTCTGGCTGAGGAGATGATCTGTTCTGAAGAGATCATATTGATAAATGTATATAACTATTTTTCTTTTTATGCAACAGAAATGGCAATAAGTGAAGGGCACTCTTCTATTTCTCTATTATTTATGAAGCTTAATATATTCCTGACAGACTGTGTTTCATAACCTGTAATTTGGTTTTGGTGGGTTTGGACGTGCATATCGTTAAGGAATCGATCCTCAGTTATCAAAAACTAGTAAACATGGACATTTTTATATGCAAGAAAAGGCAGAGAGTAAATAATTGCACTGGTGACCAATACTGTAATAATCCTGTTTTACAATATGCACTTGACAGGTTGTAATAGTGCTAATTGAAGAGACTAATTCACACTTGCTTCATTCTATTCAAAGGCAAAATCAGCAGCTTGTTTTGCTTTTGACCAGATGGTCCTGATGAACACCTACTGTGCACTTTAAGTGCTTTACTAGAATTACAAAGGCTGGGGGCTGCGTCCGACTCAAAATGATTTGAGAAGAGAAAAAAACCTCACTGCTCAATGGATTTGGTGCAACTAAATTAATTCTAGTGGACCCATTACACATTGAGCCCCCTTTTCAAAGTGCTGAGCCTCCTCGTTTGTTCTGTAGCAATGAGAAAGTGAAAGGCAGATTACTGCAAACAGAAATAAAAAAAAAAAGTGCTGTGAAAAGGAGAAAAGAGGCCTTGAAGCCTTTTCATATCATTTGGGTTTTTCAAGTGCGTTATTTTTGGGGAGGGTGGATGTATGAAAAGCCAATTGGAGTTTTTTTTGTTTTAAAGTCCGCTATTTAAGTACTATGAATATAAAAGCAAGAGCAACAGTTGACTGAGTTTACTGTGGTAAAGCTTTGTGTCCAAGGATGAATCAAATTCATTATAGTCAATGCTTTGTATTTTCATATGAATGTAGGGTTAGTTTCACAAGACTGTGTCTGTTTAGGATAATTATAATTTAATATTTTCCTTTCATAAAGTTATCACTGTAGATATCTAAAATTTGCCGTAAGCGGGGTTTTTTCTTGAGTAAATTTAGACGCACCCAGAGAGTTTAAAACTCCAAAGGAAGCTGTTTGATTTCCAGGGGAAGGCGAGGCAGGTTCCAATAGCATCCAGGCGCAGATTATTATAACTAATTAGAAGTCACACATCTGTTAGCTTTCGATTTGTCAGCGCTTGTAGTTTTTGTGTGTATGTTTATATCTGCCTTCATCCTTTCTCTCGATCTCTATTGCGCCCCGTCTGTAAGTGTAGTTGGATTTGAGAGAAACTCTCAAAGGATGAGGATCAATTTATTTGAATTTGAAAGTAATGAGGAGTCATTGTTATAATTTTGGTTATAGATTCGGCTCCGTAAATGCTCAGTCATGTGAGTTGTCCTTATTTTAGAAGTAATCATGTTGAATTGAATGGCTTTGCTCATGTAATTTAAGGATGCTAAGGATTTTGGGGATCAAGACCTAATTTAAAACCCTGATTTTTTTTTAAAACTGCAATTAAACCCATGGCTTACTATTCTGATTTTGAATATTTGCTATGTTTTACTTTTGGGGTAGGGAATTTTTGTGCAAGGCTTCTGTCATAATGCAGCTATTAAAAAGGTGTTAGTGTGAAGTGACAAGAAAACCTAAGCAGCTTTATGAACATATTAAATAGTTATGGCCATACTTCCTGTGTTATTTAAAGTGGGAAAGCAATACTCTGTAGCTAAATAACATAGCACTCCTATTTGTCTAAATAATATTTAGTTGAATCAGAAATGAAAAATTCAAGTTAGCATTTTTTTGCAATTAAAAGAAATAATTTACAGCTTGCAAATTGAAGGTACTAGAGAGCATGACTTAACCTTCCTGTCCTGTGTTAACTATGATATGATCACTTCTATTATTGTATGATATACACTTATTAAAAAAAAAACCCTCAACAATCGCTGAATTGCTGATTTGTTTTCTAACAATGAAATTTGTATTTGTGCAAATTATAGTAGGCACAATGTTCTCTCATGTTTTCTCATCAAACAACCCAATTATACTTATAAATAGCGAGGTGCTAATGAACTGTTGTTCTGGAAAAGTTGTGGGTTTGTTTTTTTTTTTTTAAATTTGAGTAAGAAAGGAAACACTTCACAATTTTAGAGTGCTTGCTTGGTGAGAAAATATTTGAAAATATTGTACTTATGTAAATCATGTTGGTGCTATCACTTTTAAATACACAACAGAAGCTAATCTAAAAACCCCATCAGTTCGTACGGAGGCAGCTAGATTCTTGACATTGTAAATTGCTCACTTAATTGGGAACCGATGATTTACTTTTATTCACTGAGTTACGGAAGTTTTTTCACTAAGAGTTTATATTTAAGTTTAAATTAGTGCATTCATTTAATAGAAAGAGGATTTATTTTTTTTGATAGCTGAGGTGATGAGGCTATTTAACGCACCAGTTGTGCATAGATACGACACCGAAACGGCTCAGCAGCAGTGTAGTGCTGCACTGCAGCGCTTTGCAATTAGTGTGCAAAGAAAATACTCACTTGCCCTTTCGAATGTGAATTAATAATGTTTGTCCGGTCTATGAGAGCGAAACAGTGTGCTGTCTCTTTAGTGAGCCCGTTTCTTAGGATTTTTCAGTTACGTTCCTCTATCTGTGTAAACCACGAACTTGAAAAGTTATTCTTTTGTTTTTGTACCAAGAGTCACGGGCATAAACTGAAGAGCCTTGCACTCATTTAAAGGATAAAATGGCTTCCTAATCACCCTCAAGAAATCCCCGTTACTGTTTTTAAAAAGGGTTATGGAAGCGCTCAGCAAACATTTGCAATAAGTGGCAAAATTTATGCCTTGCTTTGTGATAGTTGCGTGACCAGACAGTGGGGTATAGGATTGTTTTAAGGTTTTTGCAGCTGCAGGCAAAAAGCATCTGTTCCTTGAAAAGCCTTCATTGTTTAATTTTGACACTGACTTTTCCATGCTGCTTGTACCAGTCTCTGGATTAGGTGCCACTAAGATAAAATGTGTTTTAAGTTGCTCCCAAATGCAGCTGTCACCATGCATGGCCTTGTGGCTTAGGCAAAGTCGACATAATCAAAACAAGCATTTTTGCACAGGGTCATCTGGGTAGACTGAAAAAGCTCCAAGCAGGAATTCTGACAATATTGTATCCTGCGAGTAGCTAGGCTGTTAGCTTTTGTGTTTGTTTAATAATTCTTCTGGTGATCACTAATGCATATGACAGCCCCAGAAACAATGAAAGAAAGGGATTTTTTTAAAACTGCGCTGCTTTTCTTTTACGTATACTTTATATTATATATAATTTGATTGAGCAGTTACTGTAGTATTCAATTACATACAGTCCGTGTATGTGTGTTTGTATCTCTGTATCTCTACAGTGAAATGGAATGATTTACAAAAATCAGGGAAAACTGACATTTTTGAAAGCGCTTCCATTTCTTTCCTTCAAAGTTTCCAGTGAATTAAAAATGAAAGAGCGCTTCATTTTATGTATCCCAGAGTTGTGTTAATTTCTACCCAGCTGGTCTAAAATGATTGATACAAAGCCAAATTTGTGACTGCCTGCATTACAAAGTCTGTAATTTGCTAATGAATTATGATAATAATCTTTCATCATACATGAAAGATTTAGACAAACAATTTACTAACTATATAGTTTGATCACAATTTTTGGGTTCGTACCAAGCCTCAAATCTATTTTTCCCTGCCTAGATGAGCAGACCAAAGTGAACCTATTCTTACCTTGTTTTGAAAACAACAATGCTGGAAGATAGGTGGGGATGATGATGGACAGCAGAAATGATATAAGCTTGTAGTGTAAAACTTCGTATTTAATGTATATACAAATCAAATTACCCAGGTTCCAACTACAGAAGCATCACAGTAGGCATGGCACGAGAAGTTGTCTGAGACTGCATCTACTCTTGTAGGGACATAGAAGTAAATGAAGATAGAGTAGAGACATTTCTCAAGTTGAACGTCCTCTGGGCACGAGGAAGGCAAACTATTTAAAGCATACCTAGACAAAACTGTAGGGAGCAAATTAGGCTTAAAGAGAACAGAAAAGAAAACCAAATACTTTGGAAGCAAGGTAACTACTGTAAGATCCTGTCAACATGAGAGAAGTTTGTGGTTACCTGCCTATCGTATCAGCAAACAGTTGATTTAAAACACTCTAAGGACCTTCTGAGAACAATGTTCACATGAGCACGGTATAAGCAGGTGTCTTGCTGTAAAAAATCTGCTCATTTTTGGTCATCTCGGGCAGCGAATCATCCACCTTCTGACCAAAGGTTACTTCCCAGTTCTGCAGAACTTGCTTTTGTGTTGGATATTTTACTTTTCCAACAGTGAGCAACAAAGGAAGAAGGAGAGGAGCTTTCTGTTCAGCGCACTCTGACTTTTCTTCTGTTTTGCAGATAGCCTCCATCATTTTTCTACCTTTCTTGAGCTCAGTTTAGTGGATTTAAGTAGCTGTTATTTTGATGTCTACCCTAGAAAAGCAACCAACCAACAAAAAAAAACCCCACAAGACCGAACACACATATCCACGGTTGCCATTATTGTTTGGATGAAACGATTGGTGGTTTCTGGCTTTCTGTACTTCTCTTCAGACCATGAGTTACCTGAAACAGCTGTTTTCTTACCCCAAAACCATACACCTATAACTGCCCAAAACAAAATCACAGTGAGATTCCTGCGGCTACTATTACAGGAAGCATTGTTTGACTGATAGAAAGGTAGAAGAAATAATGAAACTGTGCATAGAGGCAAGAAAGTAGGACAACCAGCAGTATCAAGAAAACGCCCTCCAGAGCAAGGACTGGTAATGTGACCTTTTGAAGAGATAAGGAAAGGAGCTTTGGGGTAGGTGTTGGCTGGAAAGCGGGCTGAACCATGAACAAAGGGGTTTTGTTGTTGTTTTACTATGTTGTTTGTTCTTATCTTTTTGAGGTAACTAGGATTTGTGCACAAGCAGGAATGTGTTCATGAATGTGCCATATGCTGCACAGAATACTGCTGATGTTGGCTCTTTGGGGATGATATTTTGGAATGAAGAGAATTTAATACAGCAATAGCAAGTTCTGAGACGTCATTCACTTGTGTATATTGCTTTGGAGTGGGGAAGGGGAGTTGTGAACTGTGGAGAGTCTGTGTGCTAAAGATCTTAACTCTCACTACTCTTCTTCCTCCCCAGGAAGGTGATTCTATCGAGTAGCTCTTACCTAGGATAGCTGTTACCTAATATTATGATGTTACTGTTGTTTGAAAGTGTAGAAGAATATCTCAAGACCTTCACAATATTGGAAAGAGATAAACAATAAAAGAAAAAAAGGGGAAGAGGAGTACAAAGAACAAGGATTTTCTACCATTTTCCTACAACTGGTTTATGAGGAAGAGAGCGCCTCTTCCTACCAGTCTGTTCTTATAAAATGGCATGAAGTCCGACTGCCTGGTATCACACGGCATAGCTGTGCATACCGTACTCTCACCCCAGCAAAGGGAAATGGAGAAGAGAATATTGAATCCTGAAAACTAACGTAATTTCAGTCATTTCATTTACAGCACCAGGGCAAAATGCAACACCCCAAATCTCTCTGCAGTTTCTTCCAGGAGAAACAGAAAGACAGAGGTTTTCTATTGCTGTCAAATTTAGTTTACTCCTTTCTGATGACAGGCTATCTTTTACTGAACTCAGCAACTCTAAACCAGTAGCTCTTACTTCAGAAACATTGTGAGCTGTGTTTGTGTCCCGTTCTTAGTTTCTCTGTACCCGTAGGCTGAATTTCAGTTTGGTATCTCCCCTCTGTGTCTTGCATACACTCCTGTTTGCACTTACCCACAAAAACTCCCTCTTTTAAGGCAAGAGGGACTTATTCCCGAATAATTCTAAAGTAAGAAGTGCTTAGATTAATCTGGGGAGTGTTTTGTGTGTTGACAGTTTCACCTACTCAGCTTACAAGGTCTTGGCTCTTTTTTTTTAATTCGATGCGTTGACATTGGGCCGGCAGAGAAAAGACTGGACTGCAGCTGAGACCTGTGACCACTGGGCAGCCTAGGCCAGGACTAAGACGAAATGGAGAAGCTCCAATGTTCGCAAAAAGCAGCAACAGCACAGTGGAAGTGAATGCTTTTTTGTAGCACAGAACAGTAAAATGAAAGTTCTCTCCCTGATACAAAAGGTAAACTGTCAAGTCCAGCAGGTCCACGTTAATATTTCAGAGTTGGGTCTTAGGAGGCTGATGAAAAATACAGAAGTTCTCTAGAGCGTTCTGTGAGGTCTGGGTGGCTGTGTTTCTCTTTTGATGGGCCTAGAGTAGCCGACTGAGATGAAACTTGAATTGCTGTGGAGAAGTCTTCACTCTCCTCCTTAAATCTTCCCAGAGAACAGTGGTAGTTTGCAGCTACGTCGCCATCAACACGCAGGACAGCGCAGAAGGAGGTTGGCATAGAAAACCAGTTGGTGGTGGGGATCTGTCATCCATGCTATTGATGTTTCTGTCATTCTGCTGGTGGCCGTTTCTAGTCCGGTCCTGTGGATTGAATGTTTCTCATTAGCTGAAATTTAAATATTTGTGCATCTTCTGTTTTAGTTTGATTCTAACGGTATTTGGTCTGTGTGCTCTGAGACTGTGCCATGATGCAAACTTAAGTGCAATAAATTGCACACCTGGGAGACTTAAGGTCAGACATGTGTAATTAAAGTGAAAGACTGATGCAATTCCGTCCCACGAGGACTGGATCTGCATCAGACCTCTGGTGCAAAATGGTGTTTTCAAATGTTGCGTCGTTGGCAAGACTTCTCCATTGTAGCAGAAACACTGTCATTTTTTAATAACTCTGTAAATAGAGTTCGTCAAATTCACCTTGAATGGGAACAAATAAATGGCAGATTAAGTGAAAAGTGAACCTCCTGTGTGTTTTCAGCTCTGCAGAGTAGCCATGCAGGGAACCAACGTGAGCAGGAAAATAAGCCTTTTGAATACCTCAAAAGGTCTAGTTTTTCCTGTAGAGAAGTATACTAGTGTTGTGTTTCATCTAATTTTTTACTGAAGATCAGTTTGAAGTGAGGAACAAGGAGAGTCGGAGATTAAATGTTTCTTCTGAAACATAAATGCAAACTGAAGAGGAGGATAATTTTAGCATCCAGTCTAAAATAAGTATCTGTCGTCTCAAGACACTGGTATCAGAAGAGAACTGCAAATCCAATTTAAGTTCTTATTTTGTGTCTTTTGCCTTATGTCAGTTTATAGGTTGGAGCTAAGATAATTCAGTTTTAAATTGAAAATTTTACAATTGCCTATTTATATTTTCTCTGTAAGTTATTTTGCTTATGTAGTAAACCATGTCTGTCTCTTTTTTTCCCTCCCCTCTTATGAAGAATTTTTTTCTTCTGTTTCTTTTATTCTGTCTTAATCCACATACATGTTTTCTTTTTCACTGCTCTCTCCTTCCTGCTTTTTATCTTCTCGTTTATTGAGTCTTCTGCAGTTTTTCCTGAAAAACACAAGAATTTCTTCACTGCTTCTTGTTTAAAAAAAATCAAGATGATTTACCAGACTTAACTTTTCTATATACTGTCTTCTCAAAAGGCAGAAAAACATACTGTAAATCAAAGACTTTTAAATTATGATGTTCTTTACGCTTTTTTTCTTCTGCAATGCAGAGTGCTAAGTATATTGAATTACACTTGAAAACTGTCCCTGTGTGGACGGAATTATTTTAACTGTTTATTAGATGAATATCAAGTGGATTTTTTTTTTTTTTACCAACAAAGTTGTTATTCTTGCTGTTAACTTCCATAGTTAAACAAAATTACACTTCCCTAGGATTTAGAGAATAAGTATTTTTATGGGTTTGCTGTCTCTTTGGTGTGTGTATTATACACTGAATTTGCATAACTGAGTATCCTTGTGGTTCCGATGAGCTGTTAGTATGGATCTGTAAAACAGTTGTTTTACTAACATCTTCACAGGGAAAAACCAGACAGAATAGCTCAATATGTAAATGAGCAGCTCGTGATGCTATAACTTGTCAAATAACCATTGATGCAGTATAGCTGAGCAAACTGTTTCAGTGTGTGCATATACAGTAGGTATTTCAACTCCAAATTAATATTTGCATTTGAAATGTGTGTGTAGTGCAAATACATGAGAAGTATATAACAATTAATAATATTTTGTGCTTGATGTTTACATATTATGTGCTCTGCATTTTAATTCTTAATGTTACCTGCTTCTTTAATCATCTTGAATTAGTGTTCCAAATGTATTGATTCAAAGGGGTTTATTACTCGATTATTAAGGTTTGGTAGGCATTTGTATCCTTGGAACAGGCTGGGTTTGGTCAGTAGTTAAATGGCATTTTTTGAGGTTGCCATTTTGTTCTCTAAAATCTCAGACCACTTCAAAGCTTCTGTCACCTTTATGAATGTTTCTCCGTTGTAGTTATTTGAAAAACTTACAGAATATGACACTACCTTAATAGCGTTTCCGAACATAAAGTGCTCTGTGCAGAAACACTGCATAGTTTTAAAATAAAGGTGTACTTCTAGCCTGATCTAATTAAACTGATGTGAACTGTTGTGTAAATACTTGTCTTAAGGGCAGCTTGTTCTACTTTGACGTAAACAGAGGAGAAGGTAGATGAAGTTAAAGTAAGGCCAGTCCTTGGTGAGATAAAAAGAATAATTTCAACCTGTATTAGTTAATACAGGACAGAAAAATCATAACAAACTCCTTGTATTTACAGAACACTTGGTCATATACATGCATCTGGTAGAGGGCAAAATTTTGGTTTCCCTCAAGAGCCCCATCTTCAGTATGCAGGCAGGTGGAAAAGACAGTCTGCACTAAAACCAGCCTTACTGGTTGAAAAGTAATAAATTAACACCAAGTACTTAGTGCCATGTGTGGAACATGCTGTAAAGCTTGTGAGGATGCCCTTCTGTCAGTGCTCCTGCCATCTTAGGATAACAACCGTAAAGTTTTCCCTCTGAAGCGACACATATGCAAGTGTATAAATAAATAATTTGATTTGAGAACGTTTTACAGGCTCTCCTGATTATATGTGGTGAAAAAAATTACCTTTATATTGGGGAAGAAAAACAATGTTTTTCCTGTGATTTAGGGTCCCCTCCTGGATTTCTTTCCATGATGACTTTCTTGGTCAGCCAAAAGGACTCATAGAATCAGAGAATCATTAAGGTTGGAAAAGACCTCTAAGATCATCGAGTTCAACTGTCAACCCAACACCACCATGTTGGGTTGTCCTGAAGTGCTGCATCTACATGTTTTCTGAACACCTCCAGGGATGGTGACTCCATCACTTCCCTGGGCAGCCTGTTCCAATGTCTCTTTTTAGTCAGCCACTCTTTCAGTCAAGAAATTTTTCCTTATATCCAATCTAAACCTCCGTTGGCGCAACTTGAGCCCATTTCCTCTCAAAGTCCTTTGACTTTGGTTGTTTTCATACACAAAAACCCAGCTTCTCAGACATTCTTGAAGCTCTTCCTTTCTTTCTCTCATTCTCAATTCCTTCCATTTTTTTTTTCCCATTTGTGAGTGTTGAAGTTGGAGGCTGACTTGCTTACTGTAATGTGGTTGGAATCAGGGAAAATGTCAGTTATACTCTCGTTTTTGACTGCTTGGCATTTCATGGAATCAGTAGAAAGTTTAGTGTTTCTGTCCATCATAAATAAAATTTGTGTGACACTTGTAATAAATGTGCTATCAGTGTTCTACCACTTGGTGATAATTTTTTTCTTTAGTTCTTTGTTCAGTTTAGTGATAAATGCCACTGTTATTGAACAAATGTGAAAATACTTTACCGTATCGAGGTTCATGGTGTTTTGGATGAGTTCAGTGTTGCAGCAGTTGTTTTGTGATCTTAGGAAATGGAGCAAGAGATGTGAAGCAATGTTTATTCAAGTTAAAACTAACTGTATTCCCAAAACACACCTGAAGATAGCTTATTTTTCTGGTTAATTTACAAAAAAATGAAGACCTCATAACATCATAAATTTAGGGGCAGTTCTGTGTTCCTGTCTGCTTGCGCGGGTGGGACTTTGCTCCTGCAAAACTGGTGTCCTCTGGGAGTTGTCCTGCTGCCCTCGTAGATGTGTCACAGGCAGAACTTGACAGTGGGAGAGGGAGGAGGAGAGGATGAGCCGTTCTCAGAAGCTCTTCGCCTTTAGACTTCTATTTCAGGTCCTAGCTGGGAGTGAGTGGCATTTCTTAGCTGTATTTAACTCCTGGTCATCCTGCTCCCCTCATCCTCCCCGTGTGCTGCCATGAAGGCAGCCCCTGGGGTCAGCGGCAGCTTCTGCTCGGAAAGGGAGCCCAAGAAGCGGTGCAGAAGCAGGAGCCAGGCACACCTGTCAATGGCTTTTTTATTTATTTCCCTCCCCCCGGAGTGATAATTGTGGTCACTAAAGTTAAGTATTTCTGTAAAATTAACATCTTGGTATTAGTTATGTATTTTCTACCATGTAGCTTTAATGTCAAGTTTACCCAGCAGACAAGTCAAAACAAGAATATTTCTTTTTCTAAATGCTGCTCCAGCAAGTCTCAGCCAGGGATCTCAGAAAATCACAGTGTTCATTCTGGTTAGCAGCTAATAGGAAACAATAAAGATTTGGGTTTCAGAATTTAATTGGCACTGATGCTGCTGCAGGAAAAACAACTGCACACAGTTTACTCTTGTGAAGCTTTATTGATTCTCTTTTAAAAGGAAAGCTCTGATGAAAGTAAAAGGAGGCGTTTAATTTGCAAGTATTTCTACACAGTTTTTTATTCTGAAATGTGCTTTTCTATCCTTCTCTATCCCTGCACACTAAACATACCTTAAGATCTTCTGATTCAGAGACAGACAGTGAAGAACAAAAGCGTAAGGTTGTCATTTCTAGTGTTCAGCTTGTTCATTTGGATGATATTGGAGCTGTCTTACAGGTTAAATTTACATCTTTCCTGAGGCTAATGTTTGATGTGCATTTGTAAGTATTTTTAAGATAATGTGACATTAGCATATCCTCAAAATCTCTATCCCTGATTCAAATCTTTTAGAGACCTGTTTCCAAGAATCAGATCTCGAATATTGCTCTTGCAGAGATGGTGATATGAACCGAAGATTCCTGTTTTTCTGACATTACCTGTATACCAGAGTCTAGAAACAGGACCCTTTTTTTTTTTTTTTTTGTCACTTGTGCAAATGATCTTTTGAATTTCAGTGAGCAACTGAGAATACTTCTTCAAATATAGATTGATTCCATGCTTCAAGAGTCTGTAACAGGGTTAGAGATACGCAGCAGAATGAACTGCAGATGCCTTTGAAGGAGTTTCTGGTAGAGTCGTCAGGGTATCACCACTGGCACAACGACCATAAAGGGACCTATATTCAATAGCTGGTATCTCGAGCTCTGCTTCTGAAACAGTTTTGAAGGTTTTAGGAAAGGAGTGACCTCTTTTCCTCCAGTCTGATCTGCCTGTCTGATCTGGTGACAGATTACACATGTTTTTTCTGGTGCGGAATTACAATTTGAATTGCCTGTCTTTGTGACACTTTTACCAGCAGCTCTGAGCTTTTTGTTGGCCTCCCACCATCCCTGCAACTTTTTTACCTGCTGCTTTTCAGGAATTTGTTTTCAAAAGATGTCTGCAGGCGAGCCTTTTCTGGGTCTTCTAATACATTGGGCTTTTAATAATGATCTCTTATTTCAAGGGAAGAGGATTTTACAGAAACTATTCCAAATATCTAAACTGAATACAAGAATGCTTATCTTTAACATAAGGTGTCTGAATGCCTTTATTTTTGCATTCATGTGGATAATTTTGATGGTACTGAACTGGTGGGTAGCCTACTGGAGGGTAGCCTCAAAACTTTCCAAGCCGTGGTTCCTCAAGGCTGATCTTTTAGTTCCAGAAACAACAAAAAAAGTGCTAATGAATCTATTCCAGACCTTACATCTCTTTAGCCTGCCTGTTATATACATTCTTGATCTGTTGGATGTGCCTCTAATTAATTTTCTTCTAAGTATTCTCACATAGATCATGAAAGAGGTGATTATGATTTCACTGTCCTGTTTGAAACAATTTTAGATCCAGGGTGTACTCTCTCTGCAGGTCAATGACCAACAAAATCTCCTGGTCTGGTCTTCCAACTTCAAGCTTGTTCTTCCCAGACTGTAGCAGATTTGTTGTCCCCATCTCAAATCCACAGCACCCATGATGTATATTTCAGGGTTAGAGGATGCTTGTTTCTCTCCAGTAGTGGATATTTGTCCTAACAGATAAAAGTAGTCCAGGAAACTCAACAAGATAGAGCTGAATGACCTGGTTTTTGGTAGAAGTCTGGATGCTTGTGTCTCATGGAAACTCATTCTGAAGGGATATTGAATTTTTTCCTGGATTTTGGAGTGCAGGGCTCTTAGCTACCCAGTAAGGCTTTGTTGTTTCAGCCCATTATCCATGAGTAGAAACAAGGAAGGTTACTTCTCAAGCAGAACTCTGTTGCTGTTAAAAAATAGAAACTCAGTGTAACTCTCTTTTTGTTATGACAGAATAATAAAAAAGACTGCGCAGGGGCAATTCATTACTCTTTTCCTTTCAAGCACTTAAAAGAAAAACAGAGCTGAAAATATTTCTTTGGAGGATACTGAAATACCTCATTAGATTTTTCTTTTTATTGGATACTGAGGTGATAATTCTGTAACAGGAATGAAAGTGAGGATAAATTTTGCTTTGATTTATAGAAATGTGTTAATTTGAGCTGAATAGATCTTTTCTGATCTTAATGTTTGTTATCTATGCATATTGTTTTGTAATACATAGTTTCTAGTTTTCTTTTAGAGAAAAAATAATTCTGATGTGGACTCTTAATTCTGTGTAACATTGGAGGAATTTTTCGAAAAATTAGCACCCGAATTTTGAAAAACCTGCAATTTAAGTATTTTTCAGTATTTTTAAGTATTTTTTTTTCATTAAGAGGAGTAGTATTCACTGCTTATTTATTAGTTATAGAGTTGCATGTCAAACTAAAACTGAAAAACGCAGAGGAAATAACATGCATGTTTAAATAATTTATTCAAACTTTTTTTTTCAGCGATATGGCAAGTTTTCGCAGTAGAATAGTGCAAATGGTCAGAAGAGCTTTGTATTAGCTCTTCTTTTGGAGTGGTCATCAAGTTATCGTTCTGCAGTATATGAGTCGCAAGCTTTGTCAAGAGTAGAATCTAGAGAAGAGGTAACTCCTTGCAGTGTTTAGTGAAATTACACTTAGCTGTATATTCAGGAAATATTGATTCCCACCTTTGTGAAAGAGCTTTGCGATTTCAGCAGTGTGTGGTTTCTGAGTTACTCAAGCTAGACAGTTCTCTAACGTGGCCACCGGTGACGACTGAGTGAACAAATTCTCGTTGCACTGGGAGAGACACAATTGTGCCCTCCTCTTAGTAGAATAAGATAATGTAGTTTTCTTTTAAAATTTTGCAATTTTGAAAGGAAATGAGATTTTTTTTGGTATTGGGGGCTACTATATTTTTAATTTAACTATCCCAATCCTGGTGGCCAGTGCAGTTCAGGAAGAACCCCTCAACTACAAGGTTTAGCAGAATTGGCCTTAACACACATGTATATTTTTGTGAATGCTAAGGTAGCTTTCTGAGAATCCTGCCTTAGCGTTTTTTAGATTTTTGGCCAGTTGTTGCTTTCTCACACGGGTCCTGAGAAGTTTGTAAGTTATCTTCCCAGTCAAAACGTGCTTCCTCATAGCAGTTTCATTTGAATAACCTGGAAATTAGCAGAATGAATGGGCACAATACCCTGTCTTGAAAAAGTTAAAATGAAGTCACGAACTTTTTTCATAAGACTTCCCCTTATGAAAAACTCCCTTTTCTAGACAGCTTCTGTGATGACTTTGTCATCTTTTCTATCATAAATGCACTTCAAGCATGTGAAGCAGCTTTTGGCAGGAGTATGCCAGTATGCTTGAGATAAAAAGGTTAGGTTCAGCAAGATATTTTTTTTTTCCCTTCACAAAAGGGTTGCTGCTCATAAAGAAAACTTCCTTATTGGAGAGGTGTCCAGACCTTTTAAATCTCCAAATTGTTCTCTGTACCAGTTTTATAGAGTTCATATTTACTGTTTTTTCTCATTCTCTGGTAACGCTTTCCTTCATCCTCCTCCATCTGCACCTACATAGAACTCAGACTTCAGATTTTTCAGTGTTGAGTATGTTTATGTTAACTCTTTCTGATATTTTTCTGTTATCTGGTAACTTCTCATAGGGAACAGGAGTTGGAAATATCCCCTTATAGCCTGCGCATAGAGAAATGTGATTTTGACAACTTGAACCCTACTAATTTGCTTTCTCTATCACCTTTGTGTATCCTAAAAGTATACGACTCATGTACACCTATTACTAGTTCAGATGCCGAGTTCTTCCTCAAAAAACTTAAATTAAAGAAATAAGAGCCACAGAGAATGCAAATTGGGTTTTTTCGTCACGTTGCAGCTGTTCCAAGTCTGTTCTATATTTTGAAAAAAGATATTTAAATATGCTAAAAATAGTATTATTCACAAAACCAGAACAAAATTGAATGGCTTCTTTTGGTAAATATAAAAATTGTATTTGGATTGCACCTTTGCCCAATTCATGTTGTTACCTCCACAGAATTTCACCTCTGCCTCACTCACAGTCCAACTGTCTTTAACTTTTTAAAATCCCGATGGAGATCAATTTTCACCTTATCATGGAAGAGGAAGACAGGGTTATAGTTGACAAATACATACAGATGTTAACGATAACGATTCTTGTCCCTTTTAATACATTTTCACCTGTACTGCCACTACGGTTAAAGTGTAATCTGTGTCAATAAAAAGAAATGAAAGAGGTAGAGGTCTTAATATCTTTTAATATATATTTAGTGCCTATGTTAAAAAACAAAAGTAAATCTAACATCTGGGGTTTTTTTGTCATCTTCTTTTTTTCTTGGTTTATATTTTTTGTTTGTTAGAAGCATATTTCGTATTGATTTTGACTGCAAATAGAGATCTAGCTCTTGTAAGATGAGACAATAAACTTGTGAAAGCTTTAAAATTCTTTCCAATGAAATTGTGCTTGGGACATAAGTATGGGGAAGCAGTGCTTTAAAATAGTATGCTTTTATAACTTTTATTCTATATCATATAGAGGAAAATACGTGGGGTTTTGGTACGTGTTAAATATGTTCTAAATGAAAGATTTTTCTCTATCTTATTAAGTAAATGAGGGGTTTTTTTGGGTGGAAGATTCCATAGTTAAAGATGTAAACCAGCAATTTCTTGCTTCTATAGCACAACATAGTTCAGAGCTGAGATTAGAGAAACCCTGTAGAGTGGCTAATACTCGAGGGCATCCCCAGCTAGAAAAGTATGTGAATTTAGGCATGGGAGGAAGGAAGGATCTGCTTTAAATTTAGTGTAGGGTCACTGAGTCTTAATGATAGATTAAACAAGGGAGGTGGAATAATGAATAGGGGTATGCAATGTGTAGCACTAATACCACAAGTCCATGGTTTTCACTGGTTATTTAATGTCTTTTCCCATATGTTTCTGAATAGAGCAGGTTATGGCAGGGATGAGCTAAGGAATAGCTTTGTTAGTGATTTGTTAAATAGACTGAATTCTCTATTTTCAAATGTATATGTATACAGGAAAGCTGCTTGTTAATAGTGTAATCGGCCACCTTATATGCATATACCTCAAATGTAGCAATATTAGTAACTCTATTTGTAATTGCAGTGTGTTGACATTCTTGAAGTACACAGTCCAGATTGTCTGCATAATTTTATTTTCCATTGTGAAACAAACAGCCATTCCTTCAGCAACAACTTTGAGATTAGTTCTGAATATTGTTGATGTAAATAAAAAGCCCAAAAGAAGTGGTGACTTGGTAGACAACAAAATGAAATGGAAGAAGTACTAGGAAATGTTTTTGGTGGTAAAAAGGTGACCCAACAACTCGGTAAACCTTGTTTTATAATTTATTTTAACTTGAAATCAAAATAGCATTAACAGACTATCTAGTCAAACTCAACCATGTAAAATGATTTATTAAAGTCATACTTGCAGTGACTGAGAAAGGTATCACAGTTTACATCAGTGTTGAGTTCACGCATGTAAGACTCTGCCAACTGTCTGATACCAACAACCGAGATGGACCAAACAAGCCAAGAGTTAAGTTATTTGTGGACTTCTGGGTAACCCAAGTTCTCATTTGTGTCGGTGAAGATACCAGTGAGTCTTTAGAGAAAATGCACTTGGTACGTAATTCTTCCTTTGGGCTACAAGTGGGATTGCAAGCTGCACTCGGTGCAAGTCACACTGGCAGCTTTGCCTTGTTGTTGCAACAGTAGTAGGGTGTTGGTGAAATTCAAATAATGCACAAGACCTTTCAGATCTGTGGCCCACCTTCCTTTCAGATGCATCTTGTTGGCTGCCACGGGGAATGAAAGGGCTGCAGAGAGAGCCTGCGCATCCCTCTTCTCTAAGCAGCAGGTTTTCTTGTGGTCTTTAAGTCTAAAAGTGGTGGGAAGGAAAAGGTAGAGGAGTATTAGAGGATTTTTCAGTGTGCAAGTACTGCACAATTCTCTGCACAGTTGTGGTATTTTGCTTCACAAGTTCATAGATTGAACTACATTTTTGCACAATGTTTAAATCTGCAAGTATTTTCTAATATTGACCATTTTAAAAAAATGAGTAGACAATGTTGTCTCTAGTAGCAATAAAATATCCTTTTTTATGAGAGAATATTTTATCAATCGTCTAGATATGACAGGTGAAAAACCGCATGACAATACTGATTTTGTAATGTTCCATTTCTTAAACTGAAATTGGTAGGCTTATTGCTTAAAATAAGGATTGTCTCTGAAGCACGTGTGTTTTATACGTTTTCTGAGACTTTGAAACAATCGCTTTTTTATTCTGAACTGTGTTTGGAAGGACGATACTGTCTGTCAATGAAATGTGTTAAGGAACATATGTCTTCATATCAACGCGAGACATTCAACAGGCAGTAGGTTTTAGTCTCTCATTGGACCAAAGTGAAAAGAAATTTGGAAGAAGGAAAGGTGTTTTTTTCTTTCCTTTTTTTAAATATGAACACAAATGCTACTCTTTAATAAAATGCAGTAAGGATGGGAAATCTAATTTCCATTCACCTCCTCATTAGTTCCTAAAATGACCATCTATTTTAGCATTCAGTGGTGTGACTGATTATTTTTGAGACCCATGGAAATGCACAAGTAGGGAAGTGAAGAAAGACTGACATATGTATTTATCATGCTTAGGCTGTTACAAACTAGTTTCTTTCAAAATGAAGACAAGGATATTTGTCTTCAGATAATTTGTCTAAATTTTTCTTTTGTTCAGTACATGACAGCCGTGAAAACATAACAGATTTGTTTTCCGCTGTGAGAATCGCATCCGCTGTCTTTCACTTTGCGTGACAATTCTAACCTAGAAATAATCTTTAAGACCCTTATGAGTGATTATATCCAAAATATTTATCGTGGTGTAACTCATGAAGACCACTAGGTCCTTAAAAAGGAAACAACACGGCTAATACGAGATACAGGAAAGTGTAATACTGACCTTTGCTGAAGAATTCACGTGCTAATTCCTGACAAAGGAATCGGAACAGATTGAAAGACCAGAGCTGCAGAATTACACTCGTTTGTGCAGTAATCTGAGTAGATGTTTATGTGATATGGACAAGCTGGGATCAAGCTTGAGTAACTAACTTGCAGATTTTTCCTTACTCCTAACTTTTGTTCATGTTTTACCGTTACCCAGGGGTGGCAGGAGCTTCTGGCTCTGGTAGGCCTAAGAGAAGTTGGGATGCACAGAAAGTGTATTTAGTCATTTAAGTCATGTTTTCATACTGATTTTAAATAGGTTGTAACTGCTCTCGGTCATATCCTTAACTTCATGATGCGTAAGCATCAAGGTATTTTTCTCCGGGTTACTGACTGAGATAATTTATTGCCGTTACCTTTTAAGTCTGCCAAGTATGCAGTCCATGTGAAATTACTTGTCCCTTGACTCCTTGAGATCTTTCATCAGGTTAACCCAGATGCACTCTGTTACCCCGGTGGAGTCTTCTGTTGTATTTAATAAACCGTTTCAACTAGTGGTTTTCATATATATATATATATGTATATTTAGATCCAAAGATCATAGAACTGATCTTAATAATGATGCTTTTCCAATTCACAGTGTTTTCCTAATCTTTCCTGTCTTCTTCCTAGAGATATCTTAATTCAGTCTGTATATTCTGTATTCTATCTGTCTGGCTCTGTTACAGCCTTGTATACTGCTCCAGCAGAGCTCAGAATAACTCTCTGGATTTCACATAGTTTTCCAACAGTGCTGTGCGAAGCACTCTGAAATCTTTTGGAAGGTAGAGACTAAAAGTAACATTTTCTGTATTAAAGGGAAGGTCTAACTTTTCCTGCCAGATGCAGGATTTTTTTGTCAGTATGGGTCTCCAGAGTGTACCCCACTAATTTTAAAGGAGTCTTAAAATATTAATTTTTAATAGAAGTAAAATACCTACTGACTGGCAATTTACCAACATTTTAGGAAATAAAAAAAGCTGGAATTGGTATGCTAGCATTAACAATCTGTTTTGGTGGGGTTTTTTTTCTGTTTTTTAGAGTAAATTAATATCCTCCCTTGGGAGAACAACAACAGAAACTGTGTTTACCCTTTGCTTTGTGGCTGGGTGCTTTGTCAAAGGAGTAGTTGCCTCTGGACAGTGATCTTGCAATAGGTGACTTAGGAGCAATTGCCTGTTTGTCTTTCATAATGTCCAGAAAGGTCGATTAAAAGTTCCCATTCAGCCAGTGCTCCTTCATTTAGCTTACTACTAAGTATATTTTCTCAAATGTCCATTCCTACTGAAGGGAAAAGCAAACTAGGACTTCAGAATGTATCTTTTCTGTGTTGGTGCACTATGCGTAGAACAAACAGAAAACTTCAAGTATTATCATGAGTTTTATTTTTGTTAGTAGAAGTCTTTAAGGTGTTTTCAAATAAATTCGTAAAATTGTTTTGGCAGTAAGGCTTTGGTTTTTGAACTCTTTAAACCCTAATCACATCTTCCTTTCAATCTCTAATGTCACAGCTAGCTCACACTCTTAATTCTTTCATACCCTATTTCAGCCTCATGCTTGTGTGCCGCGAAAATGATTTTTTTCCTGGTTTTTTTTTTTTAATACTCAAGTCTCTTGCCTCAATTTCTTAAAAGTGTGTTTTGCCATCTTCTTCTATAGGAATTTGTTTCTTCTTTTAACCTTCTATTAAAAAATTCAGAGGGTCCTGTGGTTCTAAGTTCAGGGGGGGATTATCACAATTAGGTCTCCTAGGCACTACAAGCAATGAATAATAATAATTATGTCGGCTGAACCTTTGCACAGTGCAGGCCATATAGCAGCGATCGGTATCTTCTGACTCAAGTTCAGAAGATTGTAACTTGCATTTAGCAATAACGCTCTTCTAGAGGGATACCTAATTTTAGGTATTTAAAGATGGAGATCAGCAAAGAGGCTTCTTTATTCCGCAGAATTCAAATGTGCATGTATGCCGGCAGAAAACTGAGGCACTGAGGAGTAACCCAACATTTTAAAGACAGTAAAACAGTTGTATATAGGATCTGAATACAGTGAATAATACAATATAATTAATATACTTACCGTTTGCCACTTGCTGCAGCGCAGGAAAAGGCCAGAGCCAAAGCAGTGGCAAAAAATTAGTATCTGGTAGCTTAAAGAGAGCTCAGATTAATTCTCAAAACTCAAACCTTGTCTGGGCAGGAGGCTGAGGTTGGGAAAATATCTTGTTGAATATCTGAGGGGACATCTCATATGCTTGGAACATCTATTTTTGCAAATTATGTTGTAGGTGTATATATATTGTATGTAGATTGTGAGGCAAATAGAAGTTCACATATGAAAAAAATCAGTAAAGTTTAGTTGAAGCCTTGCTTTTATTTTCTGTTTCAAAATTTGCAGGTTTTAACCACAAAAATGTACTAATATTACCCAGTGAACCATTTTATTCTAGGTTGTGTTGTTAAGATACTAACTTGGCACAGACTCATTAAAAAAAGGTCAAGTAGCACCCAAGAAGGGCTGATTTCAAAGAAGTTTAAAACATGAAGTTCTACGGATGAAATAGAGGATAATGAAGAATTAATAATTGTGAAATCTCTGAAAATAATTTATTCATAATGTTATTTCTGTTGCTGAACCAAACCGCTGAATGCTTCTTTACAAAATGTAATGAATTTTACATGTCATTACAGTTAACGAATTTTTAAATCACCTGGTGATTTCTAAGCTGGATGGAATTCTAGTAACTTCTAGCTAAGAAAAACTTCTAAATTGTTTGAATAAATGTTAGCTCAGAAATAGAGTTCCTCAACGAGGCCATTAAGTGAGTAGGAAGTATCTCTGAAGGTGTCTTTCTTCAGCTGTAGAATGGGCAGACAGAGCACAGCCAGCTAGCTTAAGAATAAAAGCACTTTATTTTTTGAATTTAAGACTTTTAAAAGTTTGCTAATAGAGTTTCACATAAGTAGTTAGGACTCTCTGTAGTTCTCAAGAATTTACATCAATAAAATGGAATTAACATTTTTGGTTTGAATTTTGTTTGATCACTCACTATCATGAGTGGGGGAATGAGGCTGTTCAGTGCTTACTTGGGGACTAAAGAAGCCATGTGCCTTTCTGGGAGTGACGCTGGTGAGTCTGTCCTCATATCTAGTGTCTTATTTTACTAAATTATATGGGTTTTTTACCAAAATCCTGTGGTGAATCATCTCTGTGTTAAGTTTATTTTCTGTTTATGGATTCTTTCTCCTGAAAATTTTCTTCCTTCCCATTAAAAAATATGTAACAGCAAAATACTACATTAACTTTGCATTTACTTATTCAGCCACTTAATCTTTCTTAGCAGTTGCCCGTTTCTCCTTGCCTCAAAACTCAGATTGGAAATATGTGGATTATTTATGTTCAAGTATTAATTTAATGCCTACATATGTGTTTGCTTTTCTTTGGCATAGTGTTTTGTGTGGCTTAATCTTCTTTCTTTGAACTTTTATCAGCAAAATGTTGTAAAAAATCACACATCATTTTCCAGACCTAAGTTAATTTTAATGGCTACATAATGAGTTCAACAAGTTTTCTAATGAAGATATTAGCACAGTATTTATCGTGCTACAGTACGATACAACCCATTTTTAACAGTAGTTTAAACTGGGTTTATTTGGGTTTGAACACTGCCCCATACACTCTAAAGCCATAAATTGGATGCATTAGTGGCTTGTCTGTGTGTAAAACATGTCTCACTGCAGGAAGGTGGTAGTGTTAGTCCATAGTTAACTGAAATTACCCTTTTATCTGACCCATCTTTTTGTTCATAACTATTGGTAGCATCATTATCTTTTCAAATCCACCACTTGATCACCTTTGACACTTCTCTACGCTTAGAAACTTGGTAGATTCTATCCCTGCTTCCCACACGTTACTGCCAGATTCTCGATGCCCTTTACTGTCTGTTGGTGGAATTTTGTCTGGCGCGCTCAAGGCTTCCCTCTCTCGTCTTGAAGACGAGCGCTTCGGCTGCCTTTGCCACCTTTCTTTCCCTCTTTCTCCACCAAAATGCTCTTGCTCACTTTGGGTTTCTTTCTGTCGCTGCCCCATCCATATCGCTGGTGTCCCCTGCAAATTTTGCTTGCTCGTCTTGGCTTCTTCCCCGTTGCACTGTCAAAGTCAAGATCCTCGCTTTGCTGTCAGTGCCCCGCGCAACCTCGCGCTCTCTGCATCTGATCTTATTTCCCTGCGTCCCCCAACTCACATTCCACATTCCTCACAGTCCTCTGACTTTATTGCTCCTTTTGTCTGCCTTTCATGCTCTCATTTTTGCACTGTCTTTCATGCTGCCTATGTGCCTGGAACAGTCTTTAGCATCTCAGCCAATTTACAGCTTTGCATAAATTATATTTAATAATAAGACTAACAAAAGTTCATTATCTACATTATTTCAATTAACTTTGTACCTGCATAAGTGGAAAACAGCCGGAGGGAAACTACTGTTAAACTTTGTTGTGATCTGTTGTGATTCAAAGATACAGGCTCAGGCACGATGCTTTTTTTGATGATTCAACATAATATTTAGGTTTTTTTTTTAAATGATTCGCTAGGTGCTAGATTTTATTTTTTCTTTTGACAGTAGATTACAGATTTTTCTAATTCAGAGTAAGAGAATAGCTGCTTACTCCTGGCAAGTGAAACCACCAGAGGGTTGTCATCATCGTGTTACCTGGTACAAACTATTTGCCCTGTAATACACTTTAGTTCGTTTTATCCTTACTAATGCGGATGTGGAAGGGTTTTGAATGTTGAATTAACTTCATGTCTACAAAGTGTATCTTTTGTGTTTAACCTTCCTATCAAAGCAACATCTTTTTTAAAAGAGCAGTGAAAGATAAGAAAGACACTGCCTGTATCTGGGAAGTTTTCTCAGTGTGTTGACTAATTCAGCATGGGTTTTCTTAAAATATTACAAGTTATTTAATATTTTAACTCCCTTCTAGCACCAGTGAAAACAAGATGAGGCTAAAACTTCATGTGCTTCGCTAGCATCGGTGTGTAGCTGCAAGGCAGGGCATTCTGCAGGACTTACACAGAATTTTCCAAGTAAAATTGCATCTGCGGTTTTGTGGGGTTTTTTTTGTTTAAATGGTTGTATTGATACTGTTCACAGCTGAGTTGTGGAACCAAATAGACGTGCCTTTAATTTGTTTTTAAATGATCTCGTATATACTGGAGATTATAATCTGAAGGGTGGCTGCCATAGAAATGTGCCAGTCACCATGGCATCGCAGCGTTATGAAAAGAAATTCTGGGCTGCACAAAGACAATGCCAGCAATTAGTATTTTGAACCGATCAAAGGTGGGGGACCAAAAAGTTTGCCAATAAACGTAACTCGGTAGAAGGTAGAGTTTGCTTTACACAAATTTATAAAGATTTTTGGTTGTCCTATCCGTATCGTGTGAATTTATATATAAAAGCTTTAACAGAGACTTGGTCCATTCACTGAGCTAACTTTTTTCAGTTGCGTGAAGAGTGCAGCCGGAGGTTTTTATTTGGCTGGCCTGGTGAAGAAGCAGTTTGCCATTCTGCCTTGTAGGAAGTTTTACAATTTTTTTTCTCCTCACAGAATTTTTAACTTTAAACTGCAATTAAGTCAATTAACGAAGAAATGTGGCTCTCTGTTTTCGCTTGGTCAGTATTCCTACTCTTTAAAACTTTTGCAGTCTGCTCTCTTAATACTGTTCTAATTATCAAACACGCCTAAAATTAAATAGTTATTTAAAAGCAAGGTCATTTTATCTTGAATAATTGATTGTGGCTTGTTGTTTGAAAGAGGGCTGCTTTGGCATGAACTCCAAATCCAGTTATGATCTTAACTCAAGCAGTTTGTTTAATCAAACATTACTCTAATAAGTCTTACATGGTCCCCTACCCGACCAGGCCCGGCTATAACAACTCGTTTATTCTGCGACGAGTTGCTCAACAGATGTCATTCTGGTAGAATAATGCAGCAGAATACTTGTGCGTTGGCTAAAATTACTTCAACTTTGATCACTTTTGTCCAGCACATCAGTCTGGCATTGTGCTTTATACCAACATAACACTTTACCCCGCGCATGCCTTTCAAGCTTAGAATAGCAGAGGAATGTTATTGAATTCAGTGCAGTTACAGATGAGTTAATGAAAGAAGGGAAATACTGTTTTTTTCATAATGCCTTTCTGTTGTACTTTGGAATTAAAAGGGAATTTGAGGAATGTGACTTCTGAGTTATTTATTTTTACTTCTGAGGGCTTTTTGCAAACAGTATTATGTAGTTCTATTGATCCCGCGTTTCTGTAAATAAGTTTCGCTTGTTGTTTGAAACTAGTTCATTTTAGAGTTTTGTGGGGTTTGTTTTTTTTTTAAATTGTGAAAATAATATTAGTAAGGCTTTTTGGTGTCTAACTGGAGAATAGTTATCTCAAGGGGCCACATTATCTGCAAGAATACGGTTCTTGCTATTTCAGTTTTCTTGTGATCGCGGCTCAGTATTGTTACATTTTGATGGGCTGTTGTGGGGTCAGTGCCGAGTAATGACATCTCTTTACCTTGATACCACTGCGAAACGAATACTGCCCAGCAGGCTGCTGCCTGGTTAAGAAGCCGTGAAGAAAGGCTGTTTGTTTTGAACAGTAGGAATGAGATCATATCCCAAGTTCTATAGACTTTGGCCTTCCATAATTCTGTTTTTCACAGGTGCGTGTGCACACACGCGCATATATGTAAGAATAGACCATATCTATGTGTATCTGAAATGAATTTAAAGTTTTTAATAACTAAGGTATATTTGTATTTTTTTAAAGCGCGATGGTGTGCTTAAATATGAGGGTGTGCTAATATGAAGTCCGCTTTAATTGCTAATAAATACTTCACTATTCTGTGTCTAACATAAAATAGTGTTCTGTTTTATTTTCTTGAATTAAAATACAGTTGTAAAATTTTTTAATTGAAACATAGTTGCCAGTGCAGTCTCCCTGCAAAAACTTCTGACACACTTGAACTGTGCGCAAAAATTGAAATACAGAGCCCACGCAGCATTTCTCTCCAAAGAAGATCCAGAGAAAGAGTTTTGGTGCTCTTTCATTAGGCAAGCATATTTTTAGATGAATATCCACTGCCAGATGCTACACATACATTCTATGCTAAAAAGATGTGATGAATTGCAAGGGAATATATGTACATTGCATATGTGTTCAAACCTCAGCTGTCCCTTAGTGAAGAAGTTAGAGCAAGAACTGATTAATAGGTAGTGTCAGTTTATCTCCTTAAGAATGGTAGTTTAGAATCATCTTTCATTCATTTCTTGAATATGAAACCTTATTTCTTGTTTTGACAAATTTAGCTTTCTCTTCTTGATTTTTATTTTTTTTAACCGTCGTGTTCAGAGATAGTTTTTAACTTAGGGTAAGTGTGCTAGACTGCAAGCAAGGTGTTCCAGAAATGTTTTCTGCTAACAGCTATATATAACTTTTTTCAGGTCACAGATTTTTTTAGTAATACTCGTAGCAGAAATTAGAATACAGTTAATTACTGTTGGTTTTTTCCCAGTTGACAAGTGCACAAATTAAAAGCTAAAGAAGGCATCAGAGGACAGTATTTTGGAGTAGTCTTGGCATTTGCTTTAAGTTGAATCTTATCCATCTGCCTTGGTATCTTTCGGTTTAATGTGTCAAACGCTTGGTTCTTGTGTCAGTCAGCATTAGACTCTGCAGCCCTCTCCGAGAGAACTTCTGACTTCTTCAGGTATTCTGTCTAGCCAATGGGCATGTAAAAGAGTGGTAAAATGTGCCAAACCTTCCGTTTATGTATCTGAGAACTGCATGTAGTGTAGATTTTTGAGATCTGTACTTGGAAATTAAAACAGACCTGTGAAGATGTGAGAGGACCTTGTATTCCCGTGTAGCAGTTTTATGGAAGAGAAACCAAAAGCCGCCACTGGTCACTGTGAGCATTTTAGTGTTGACAGTTCTGCTCCAGCCCAGCAATATTTACATGTGCTGGCTGGTTGTGGAATCTTTACATTCAGGTGTAAGATACTACTCAGAATCTGAAATACTGCTCTCCATCTCAAGTATGAAAACAGATGTCTTTTTGTGGTGTAAATAGTTGCTTAAAACCTCTGACGAAGCGTGCCACTCTCTTAATCTCTGTCGATGTTTGTGTGGCAGCCTTTTTGTAATGATTGTATTTTGCAGTATTCTTCCTATATTCAAAATTTTAAACTCTTTTCTTTCTTCTCCCTCCCTTTCTTCTGATGGCCATTGTGTGAGGTGATTAATGGTAGCTACTTGTATGTTAATAGCATGAGAAAAGAGTTGATGTAAAAATTAGTTTATTTGCATTTTGTTAATAAGTGTTTGAGATATGTTGTCTTCACTAGAAATGTGCTTCTTAATTAATATTTTAATGTTTATTATACTCACTTTTTTTTGGATCCCATCGAAGAAACTTTTGCAAAACTAGTTGTATTTCTTATTACATTGGATGTAACATGACCCTAAAATTTTCAGGTGAAACAGACTACATCTCTAATATGATTTTTTGTTATTACTTTCTGTCTCCCTTCAGTTTTTTCATTACTTTGTAACACTTTTGACCATGAAAATTTGTATTATTAATAGTTTTACATGTTTGTGTTGCTGAAGTAATAACGAATCACTATGAATGATAATATATGGATTTTAATTTTTTTCTTTATCATAGTCTGTTCAATTGCTTTTGGCAGTGCTAGGTGTAAACCTGTGGAACAGACCTCAATCTTGGAGCGTTGGAGGAACTTACTTTACAATAATTAGAAAAAATAGAAACAAGAAGCTTGGAATTATGATGAAAATAATGTAATTTGTCTGTATTGCTTTTGTTAGAGCAAGTCCTGATTTTTTTTAATTTTTCTTCTTTTACCAGGTAAAGAGGAATGTGTATGACCTAACTAGTATCCCTGTCCGTCACCAGTTATGGGAAGGCTGGCCTCCTTCTGCCACAGATGACTCGGTAAGTAACTTTGATTCTCATTTCATTTCTTCCTAGAAACAGTTGATTTGACTTGGGTTTTTGATTGGAACCACCCAGTATCTTTTACCGTCTCATATGCACTTAAAGCTCTGAAGGATGCGTGTGGTTATCTTGAAAGGTACAAATGCTAAAGCATCGGATTCCTGAAGCGCGTGGAAATTATTCACGTGTGTCAAATTCAGTGCATGTTTTAGACAAGGAGGAGACATGAAGCAAAGCTGCACAACATTTTGGAAGCTGAAGAAGTCTGTTGCGGTGGTTGAACGTCAAGAAAAAAGTTCTGCCTTGTTCTCACGTATTCTGAGCGCACACCAGCCGTTGGGCTTGGTAGCGTGCGTTAGCGCGCCAGAACGCTTCAGTGTGAGTCTGGCTTGAATCAGGAGATGTTCCTGTTGAGATCGGTGCAGAGCTTCACTTGCTTTTGAAGTATCTACTTTGGTTCTTGTTGGACCAGTAAGAATTTTATGGATATTTGCAAGATGACATTTCTAAACAGTAAATAAAATATATGTAGTACAGCATGTATTCAATTTTCAAAAGTATGTTGCGGATTTTAAAATTACTGTTATTTAGAAATGGAGAGAAGTCTTAGCCGAGATCAGTAGGAACCCTTGGTGACACCTGTGAATTGCCTACAAATTCCTGAAGTTGTAGGACTGCAGAATTCTATTAAATATTAGATTTGCTTTCTTCCATGGTTGTCCCTACAGTGTGTTTTACAGCATGTCTTTCAGTTCTGCTCGGATAATTTTCTTGTAGTAGTATGTTCCCAGTGCCAGCTAGTGAGGGCTGCATTTATTTAAAAAAACAGAACAAGCCAAACCTCTAAAAAAAACCCCCTAAAAGGCTGAAATAATTCTGTACTTACGTTGTAGGTAGATTTTGTGGCCTGAGAAAAATGTAGAAAAATTAGTTATTTCTATTTCTATAAAAGCATTCATTTAAACTAGGCGTTGAACCTGAGCATTGTATAGAGTGAAAATGGAATCGGGATTTGTTTTGACTACATATTGCCACTGTATTCAATGCATTATGTTCCTGTCCATTTCAACTCTCTTCTTATAAAGGGAGAATTACTGTTTGTATGATAGGACTGCTGATTTTTTGCTCTGGGTAAAGGATTTATGCCAATCAAAAAAAAAAAATCCTACCCCGACTGTCTGGATTTCTAATGTACTTGTAAAACATGTCTGTGGTAGTGTTTGCAGAAACAGTAGTTGCGTTTGAGAGAGGTGGGTAAATCTATGTCCATGTATTCAGGAGCATATCTGAGATGATAGATGTAAGATCTGAAATAACAGCACGGTGTCATGTGGTAATTACAGTCTTTGAAATGTGGATCCATTTTAACGTTTTATTAGTTTACATTAGCCCAAAAAAGAATTGGAAACTCAACACTTCTAATCCGTTTTCCCACAGCTGTTAGGTTTTACCATATTTTTTCCCCCCCTCTTTCTTTTGAATAGGATGCCTCACATATGTAAAATCTCATAAATCTGTTTTAAGTCTGTTTTTACAAGTGACATTGTTGCAGGTGAATTTTTCCTCTTTTCATCTTTAATGAAATTGGTGAATGTTGAGTCATCTGCTCCAAAGCAGCAGAGTCCTCAAAGCTCACTGCTCGAGTCTGGTGCAGCTGAGGCTTGTCAGCTGTGTAAACAGATTTGAATGTGTTACCAACAAAAATATAATTAATTTCTGTCTAAAATTAGAGGCCATAGCTTACTATTTATAAAGATTTAATGTTAGTAATGACTATCTGTGGTTCTGTGATCTGAGCGTTTTTTCCTTTGCAAATTAGAAATATTTAGCAATTAGTGCTGATGTCTTCAGTTGGGCGGCGAATTTTTTAAATCGCTTTTCCCGTCATGAGTTTTTAATTTCTGGTGATGTATAGGGCTCCATTGCAATTAAAGAGTTAAAGAAAGACATGATTAAAATACTTTTTCGTTTACATGTTATGCAGCATAAGAAATACTTTGTAATACCACGGGAGGTTTTTCAGTGCAGTTCTCGTTAACCTTTGCCTTAGCAAACAGGACAACTAAATAGGCTTCGCATAATTGGATTCCTGTATCATCTTGAGTCTCTTATGAACCTGACAGACTCCAGTCTTCTGACATTATCAGGAAATTTGGTGGAGTCAATAGTCATTTAAAACATTGTTGCTTCCTCTCCCTTCAGAGTTGAGAGATGTTCTCTTCTGCTTGTGCTGTCTAATGGAATAAGGGATACTGTAGGAATTGTCGATAACTCTTTCAGCTCCTTTTGCACACTTTCACCAGGGAAATGGGTACCAAAACCTCCACACGCAGGTGAATGTTTTCCTGCTGGGACGGTTTGGTTGTGGGAAACAAGGAGTACGTAGGCTGCGGAAATCTCATTCCGACATTCGGCAAGGACGTATTTTTTAGCTCTATTGTGACCTGATAATATCAGCACCATGAATTGTGTCTGTTCTAATCATTAAAGTTCAAATGAAGTAAATGTATGAGTTTTAAATCATTCTCTTTTTTTTTTTTAACAAGGTTATTGAAGTAAAACTTTAATTATATTTAAGTCTTAGTTTATTTTTATGTATCGTCAACAATGAAGTATTGAAAAGAATTCTAGAGAATAAAAAAATCATTATAATTTGTTTTAAATAGATTCAGAGTTTGTTCTCAATTTTTATTTCGAATTTTGTAACAATCTTAATATTACTGAGCTCATAAAATTAGAACTGAGTCAGAATAATTTACTGAAATTTCTGAAACGTATTCCATTTCTCTTTACTATATTGAATTTCTAAACTTCCACTGGTAATTACTGCTATTGCCAAGTGGAAAGGGCAGCTTTCAAACATCCGTGCATTTAAAAAAAAAAAATCTGAGATCAGTCATAGGTGGTGTTTTAGACGGGAGTATGGTGATTTTAGTTATACAAGAACAAATGACTTTTTGGATATTGGCTTTACACATGTATGTTTGGGGTAAAACTTCTTTCCCCTGTAAGGTCACCGATTTTTGATTTTTTTCAGGTAGGATGAGTTTTTATCTGCGGTGTTTCTGTTGATTTTTGGTAGCATAGAACAGCAACACCCAATATGAGAAGGAGGAGAGAGGTTGCTGTTGTGCTGCTTTTGATTCTTGGTGTTGAAGTTAGAACTTTTTTCTTAATGGTTTCATTCTTTTAAGTAATTTCATCGTAATGATGAGAAATGCCTGCTTCTTCGTAAGGAAAAACAGTGAGCTCATCAAAATGGAATATATTTCGGCATTAAAAAGATGGAAAAGTTTTAGGATGAGATTTGGGGGGGGGGGGGGGGGGGGCGGAGAAAGAGACAAAGACAGAAGATGAAGTGTCCTCTGTTGTAACCATGCCCTCGCACGCAGATCCCATGCGGAGGAGCTCAGCGTCTGTCGTTCCACCTATCCCTTTGTTTCCCCCAACAGTACATTTGGCCAAGACCTTGTATCTTCTTTTGTAGACAAGTAACTGTACTTCTTCATTGTCTAGATTAGCCACTGGATATCAGTTTAGGCAGAAGCTGGTCTGTACCGACAAGTTGCTCGGCTGTGCTGCTGAAGAGTCACGTTTTGGATGCAACACGTGTGTAGGCACCAATGTGTTGAGGTTCTTGTTGACCTTGACCACCTTGGGTTCTGTGACAACTGTAGCAGATGTGGTCGATGTTCCTTAGCTGAATTTAGTAGAGGCTTCTATGTTATAATCAAAATTCTGGTACGTACAATCTTATTAGTGCTGCTGTTACATTTAGTTATTTCATTGCTAAGTCCTAAGCACAGCCTTTCTGCGTAGACAGAAATTAAGAGTGCCGATAAATAGTATTCTGGGATAAAGTCAAACTGTTTATGACCCTTTTTGGCTGATCTCCAGATTCCTTGCAGGGGTTGAGTATTAAGCATCTGAGTAATTAGTATTTAGGAGTGTATATTTCTTTCACTTTTCAAGTGAGATTTGCATATCATTGTGATATGAGAACAAGTTGTGAGGTTTGCATACACTGGCTCTTTAATTGTAATGGATTCCATGTCTGCATTTGCTGGATCGTTTGGAGTTTCGTGGAATTGATATGACTAAAGAATTAATAGTTCTGACAGGGAAAGTGCCTATTAATCAGAAGCATAAAATTGCCTGAATTAAAATATATGTCATTAGAAAATACTCAAGTTGTTTCTTTTCTGTGAAAGAGTATCACAATAGTCTGTTTTGTTATATGGGTTCAGGGATATGGTAAAGTTTCAATTTAACTTTTATACTATAATCCCAATTCAGTATCGAAAATTGTTAGACAATACCTAGCCTTGGAAGTTCATGGTAATCTATGAAGCAGCACATTCATCATCATTAAGAAACAGAAAAGTAACTGAGTAATTTAATAAACAGTTCCTAAATGTCTTTATTTTAGATAACCTTCTGCTTTTGATTTATAGCCTGCTTGGATAGGAAATGCGTTATAGTATGTTCTCTTCTGCGCTAAAGATAAACACTAAGGTAATGATTAGGATTCTAGTAGAGAATGAGATCAACTCATAAAAAGGTTCTTTTGGTTCTCTGAACCTTCAGGTTTCCTAGATGTGTACTTGCAACTACAGTGTATTAATTCTTTCAAGAAAAGTAACTAGTATTTATTAGCAAGGTGTAAACAGAGTTTATCTCTTTTCATAAAAGTACTTCAAGCTTTGCTTCAGGGACTTTTTTCAACAGATAAATTGGAGAACGTTTTGTCCCAGGAGAACGTGTCCTCTTCATGGGGTGTGTTTGTCGTTCCAGTTTAAAAATTGTTTATTTTTCGAGTGTGCGTTCCATGGTTGATACTCCGTCTGAAAGAGTTCTGTCCAGTACACTGTAATTCTTTTATGTTTATTAATCAATATATTCATCTTGATGGTTCAAGAAGTTGGGACACTTTTGTTCCATAACCAAAGACTTGTAAATGTGTATTTAATCCTTTCTGATAAATTAGAATAAGCGACAGGTTTATGTCTACAATGTAAGTACTCTCTTTTTTGTTTTCCGGTAGTCAACACAGACTTGCCATGAGAATGGAAATTACTCTTAGAGTTATGATGAGCTTATGATCTGGTGGGTTCCTCAAGACTTGTTCTGTGACGCTTTTAGCGCGTCACAGCGTTGTGGTGTGCGGCGTGACGGTGCCTTTAAGCTTCTATGCAGAATTGCACTTGGCCATTTCCACCTTATTTACCAATCTTCATCTTCTAAGGATCTCCTGCTTGGATGGTGTAGTGTGAAGAGGGTCCCTTCGGAGAGCCGGCCAAGTTAACGATCATCACACCAATATGGCTACAGATCGTCCTCCCTTTATTGCTCCGGACAGCTCAATATATACAGTTCAGCAGTGTCCCTGCGCCTGCCCCTTAACAGAGCTGGTCAGTTACAGGTTCACACGCGCCAGCGCTCCATTGGGCAGTGCCATTCCACTATGCAAGCAGCTCTCACCTCCCCTTTCTCCCCCCGGCAAGGCTCTTCACAAAACAGATAAAACCTCCTCCTCCCTGTGTTCCAAGGCAGCTTCAAGGACAGAGCCCCTGTTTAGGCCCAAGCTGGGTTGTCCACACTTTTAAAGTTATACCGCACCTCTGCTCCACAAGAAATTCCTCTACATATCCCCCTTTTTCTTTTTGGACAACCCAGGCTCCGTCCAGTAGCTTGCTTATCATTTTCTTGATTACACTCATCAAACAACTGAACATAACTAAGCCTATAACAATTAAAACTGCAATAACCAAAAATGCCTTAACTAAACTCTTAATTCATCCTGTCAAAGTTCTCACACCCGTCACCCTAAATCATACTTTGATCTTTAATCACACACTTCTAACAAAGCAAAAGGCAGCTAGTTTCTCCGCCTTGCTTCTAGCTAAAGAAAGATCACTTTGCTGGTTAATACCATAAACCTTAACACCTGTTATATGGCTTTAATTAGACAGTCCTACACAACCAATATAAGCTTCATTGTTAGTTACACAAAGAGAATACATATCAGCACAACAGGTAACATTGAAAACAGTTACATTTCCCCATAATTGCTCTGCCATCAGCCGTAAGCATCTTCTGCCAGTCCAATCCATGTCGTCGTTGGTAATCGGTACCTCAGGGTCCCATCATGTCACTGGGCGAAACAAAGGGATTCAACAGGCAGGCCCAGTGCACGGTCGTGTTGCTGCTACGCTGTTGAAGTGACAGGATGCTGCACAGCCACATCATGCAGGATCATGCGGTTCTCAAGTCCCTTGTCCATTATTAATAATAACAGGACACTCAATCGAACTGGCTGCTTTCCAATCTCCCTCTATTATAACGTCTCTGATGACA
The DNA here is from genome assembly GCA_020746105.1 of Trogon surrucura. Classification (NCBI taxonomy): domain Eukaryota; kingdom Metazoa; phylum Chordata; class Aves; order Trogoniformes; family Trogonidae; genus Trogon; species Trogon surrucura. The sequence goes on from CM036624.1 coordinate 20,479,050, forward strand.
CCGCTCCATCACTGTTGCAAAGGATCCTTTATGGTTCAAGCTTGAAAATCAGGCTTGAGTGAGGGAGCTGATGGTAGTGGGGGAGCTGAACTGGTTTAAGGGTTTCTTCTATTTCTCGCTGTCCAGTTGATAATTCAGCGAGTTTGTTCAGGATCTCTTTCAGGGGTTCATCCTGATCTTCCTTCTTCCCCCTCTCTCTTTTTTTTTTTTTTTCCTTTTTTTTTTTTTTTTTTTTTTTTTTTTTTTCTTATTAGCTCAAGTATTACTTCGATCACGCTGTTATCACACAGGGAGAGCAGAATTTCCCAGGTCTGTTTTGATCATACTCTCCCGTTCACTCCCATGCACATCTGGTGTACAAGAAGCGTCTTATCTTCATTCTCACGGACAAGCTCTCAACATGAGCTGTACCTGGCTGGTCAGGGTCTCTTTTCATAATTAGCAAGCAAGAGTTATGCACTTGTTCAGAAAAGAGCTCAGCTCAAGGACAAAAGTCTTAATTCGGCAATGCAGTGCAGTTTCTCCTTTTTTTTT